>CM031703.1:16342451-16522451 GCA_018466805.1 Hippocampus abdominalis | reverse complement strand
GCTCCGGCCTCCCTGTGTGGAGTTTGCATGTTCTCCCCGGGCCTGCGTGGGTTTTCTCCGGGTGCTCCGGTTTCCTCCCACGTTCCAAAAACATGCATGGCAGGGTGATTGTGCACTCTAAATTGTCCCTAGGTATGAGTGTGAGCGTGGATGGTTGTTCGTCTCTGTGTGCCCTGCGATTGGCTGGCAACCAATTCAGGGTGTCCCCCCGCCTACTGCCCGAAGACGGCTGGGATGGGCTCCGGCACCCCCCGCGACCCTAGTGAGGATAAAGCGGTTCGGAAAATGGATGGATGGATGGATAAACTATTAGGGCCCTAGTATCGTTCCCAGCACCAGTCTAACTGTGCACATGGGTGGAATATTCTTTCCTTTAATGTTTACGCAAATAAGGTCAGTTAGAATAGGACGTTTGCACCGTTGTGGGTGTGAATGCAGCTGACTTGCCTCCCGGTCAATGGAGGTGGCTTCTCTCATTCACTTTAAATTCAGCACAACAGACAAACATGGCTGGAGTCCATGCAGGAGATCGACGAGCATGAATTGTGATAATTAATAAATTCATAATGAATGGCTCTCCAACTGCTGATCACAGATCACCGCTGTGAAGTGGGCACTTGCAGAAAAAGAGATAAACTCAGACAGATTCCATGTCCAGTGCTAGTTGCTATTATATTTACTCATCCTTTGAACGTCCGCATGCAAAATTTGTGTCATAATGTGAAAAGTTTCTGGTTTGATATGAGCCAAGAAATCTCCCACAGCCGCTGGTTCACTGTCACGAGCTTCGTACTAGGAGCTAACTTAAAGCGTGTGCTTTTAATAGAGCAAGTGTTTACTTGTACTCCCCCCCCCTTCTGTTCTTTTGTTATTCCTGCCTTCACTCTCCTCTTCTCTGACTCCCCTCTAAGCGTTTGCATGTGTGTGTGAATTTCTACACATGCTTCTTCATGTCTGTGTGCGCACGTGCAGGTGCGTGTGTGTGTGTGTGTGTGTGTATATATACATCATTGTGGCTGTGCGAGGTTTCTATGACCTTCACAGAAAAAGGGTGAAAGACTTCCCAGACATCAAAGACGAGCTGTCAAGAGGAAGAGGGGCTGATAAGTCCAGTTGGGTGACAATAGACTCAAATGCACACCTGGACTGTATGGAAAGGCAGTGACGTGGAGAGAGCTGTGTATACCCACTCGGTACACCCACCTCCCCATTCACACATACACACGTACACACACATGCACCCAGGGGTCTCAGTGTTCAACACTTTCTCATTTACTTCCTTCCGTCTCTAGTTAAGCTTCCAATGCACACACACACACACACAAACACACACACACAAACACACACACACACACACATCCTCTTCACTACAAACACTTGACTCCGTAACATGGACTCGTTTCCTACCTTCAGACATCTTGAAATTTACTCATAGAAACAGAAGCAGTCAACCCAACCACCCCATCCCTGACCTATGCACGCACAGGTGTTGAGGTCTTTGTCCTTAGACATGTATGAGCAGCTCAGTGTTGTGATGAGCCCTCAAACGCCTCACTGTCACCTCTTACAGGTGTCGTCGGATCTCAGGATACCTTTTGTGGGGTGGCTTGAGCGTGGCACTCGTGCGATGGGTGAAGAAAAAAAAAAAAACTTCGGGATATCATCTGAAGTCAATAATATTCACGTCAAGGTACCCTGTATCATTGTCAAAATCTAAATTCAAGGAATGTGTTCATGAATGGAAATATAAGTCTCCGGAAAACCACTTGTAAGGTTCAAGTACAATGAGGGCCCCATCACACTTCTATTAATCATTTCATATATTTGTCTATTTATTTCAATGTGGAAAATTATTTGAGATACGTGTGTTTTCATTTAGAAGTGGAGTCATGGAACTAATTAAGATAGTATGTCAACCACTGTGCTTCTGAGCCACACAAAGGAAGTCATTGTGTATAAAATGGATGTACTGTACTGTAATTCCAAATGGCTTATTCATGAAACCTCTACATTGAAAACAAAACAACAATCGCACAGCGTGGGATATTATTTCAAGTGGGTGGCGGTGCCTAAAAGACAAATTTCACACTGTATATAATATTGGCAAATGGTCACATGGCAGGGTGGCACCATGGGCGACTGGTGAGCACATCCGCCTCACAGTGCAGAGGTGCTGGGTTCCATTTTGGTTCCGGCCTTCCTGTGTGGATTTTGCATGTTCTCCCCGTGCCTGCGTGGGTTTTTTCTCCCACGTTCCAAAAACATGCACGGCAGGTTAGTAGAACACTCTAAACTGTCCCTAGGTGTGATTGTGAGCAGGGATGGTTATTCGTCTATGTGTGCCCAGCGATTCTCTGGCAACCATTTCAGAGTGTCCCCCGCCTACTGCCCGAAGACGGCTCGGATAGGCTCCAGCACGTCCACGACTTGAGTGAGCATAAGCGGATAAGAAAATGGATGGATGGTTGGATGGATAGTAACATGACAAGAAGTAATATATCCTTGTAACACACATCCAAAGAGCATGCATAAGTTTTACATTATGTCTTAACAGTATTCTTTCTACATGGATCCATAAAGACTCGTGGAGCAGATGACTGAATAATAAAACTTAAAGGGTAAATATGGATGACAATGATCGTCTCATTTGGTTTTTGCTCTGACTAGAAAGGGGATGTTTTAATAAAATTAATCTTAATTTGACAAATCATCTAGCTTTTACATTGGAACAATTGTTTTTCTTCTGTAACCTCCGTTTTGCTGAGAGCTTGTCCTTTTCGTGGGCAGCCAGGTGTTGTGTCTGATAATGGGCTCAAGGTCTCAGTAGAGAACTCAAGAGTGTGATAATAAAGAGGCTGGAGATACTTGAATTAACATTGACCTTCTGTAGCCTTTTACCGTATCGTTGACTGGTATGCCAAAGACCTAGATTGGGTGGGAGGAGGAAAGAAGTCACTGAAGACTAGGTTAGGGAATGTAAATATAGAGAAAAGATAGGTCTGTCTGTCTTGCTGTCTGTATGGTTGTCTACTTTTCTAGCTCATCAGCTAACTATCTAACTTGTATTTTACAAAGTAAAATGATCTACTAAATGAGGTGTGTATGGTTCTAAACCTCACTATATGGAAACATTTTTTTAAACGTGTATATATATATATATATATATATACACACGCATACTTTTTAATCATTCATTCATCTTCCAAGCTGCTTATCCTCACAAGGGTTGCGGGGGTTGCTTGAGCCTATCCCAGCTGTCTTTGATTGCCAGCCAATCGCAGGACACAGAGAGACGAACAACCATCCGCGCTCATACTCACACCTCGGGACAATTTTGAGTGTTTAATCAGCCTACCACTTTTTTTTGGAATGTGGGAGGAAACCAGAGTACCCGGAGAAAACCCACGCAGGCCAGGGGAGAACATGCAAACTATATATATATAATTTTTGTAGTGTGTGCGTGTATGTGATGAGGCCCCAAATACTACCCAATGAGTGGTGACCATAATTTTAGGTCTCATTGGTTTTGTAATGTACTCTTTCATGCATAATACAACTGTCTACACTATGGCATCCTGACCCACATCTGTACCGATCTGGTTATTGGCTGGGTCCAGCTCCATTCTCCTCCTTTTCGCGCAATAAGACCACCACATCTTCTTCCTCCTCCTCCTCCTCCGCCTCCGCCTGCTATAAGACCAGCAGGGCCTCTGACGCACTTGGCGCTGGTTACTCTGCTGTTTTGCTGGTGGCACAACAAGAAATAATAGTCCAACAAAGTATGAACATATGTTCCAGCCTGCAGACTTTATGTTTTGATGCATCTGACACAGTTCGACTGAGGCAGAGCGCACTCGGTGAGTCTATTCATTTGGGTGCCCAATTGCAGTCCTCAAGAGTGACAATCCAACCTATTTTACATGTTTCCCTCCTGCAACACTTAATTCAAATGATCAGTTTGTTATCAGGCTTCTGTAAGGTTTGCTGACGAGACGATCATTTGAGATGAGATGAGATGGCTGTGCACGCAGTCCCAGATCAACAGAGACGGTGACGCATGGAAAAAAAACTTTCGGTCTCTTTTCGTACACCATGGCAACCAAGCACAACGGTAAAAACTGACTTCTACATATCGCTACCATGCTAGTCCCCTTTTTTCCTACAGCGCGGTTCACCGAGATGTCGAAAGTGAGCGACACCTCATCCATGTTGGTGATGTGGTTGGGCTGGATGTGTTACTGGGCAATCTTTTTGTTGAATTTCAAAGTACGCTTGTTCCTCATGATTCTTCTCAGACCTATTCGCCCAAAGAGGAGTTCAAATCAGTCTTTGATCCGCCTGACCTCCTGTTTATCTTTCCAGGATGTCCCATCACCTTGGCAACCCAATGGCACACGCAACCTCTCAGTACCAGCCTTCATCAAAGGAGTTGACAAGCCTCAGGAAATTGGTTTAAACTCTCAGCGAAGGAATCAGTCCATTTCCTAGCGGACACTCATCAGAACAATGGCCAGCTGCCAAGTACACAATGTCATCAGTGTGACGTTTCCCCTTTTTTTTTCTTGCATTGTATTTGATTTTACATTAATTGCACATTATTTATGTGTTTTTTAACCAAGAGCCAAACTCAAAATGCTTAGCTGACGAAATATCTTCTCAGAAGTTATGCTCTAGAAAACTGCTGATGTATTTTCATTATTCGGGCTCTCAAATTTGCGGCCCCAAGGATCATATTTTGCATCCCCCTACTTGACATAAAGGTTTAAGGCTAGAAAAACAGCCACCTTGCTTGGCATGTTTTGTTTTGTTGTTTCTGTTTTTGCTTTTTTTTGCTTTTGTTTTTTGGATTTTTTTGGGGTGGGGGGGGGGGTGGAGGGGTTGATTAAATCACTTATGGGGTGCTCTAGCTTTGGCTCATGACAGCTTTTGCCAAAATATGATTCTAAAGTGACACCAAGTTGAAGAAAGAAAATCAAAAAGATATCTTATCACCCATTCCCAGTCAAGTCTTTTTCAAAAACTGCCATTTAGAAAATGGTTGGCAACGAGAATTGCCATATTTAAAAAAAAAAACAGGATCCAGCATGTTTTTTGTTGAGCACAGGGCAGGGGTAGGCAAGTCCGGTCCTAGAGAGCCACAGTCCTGCTTGTTTTCGAAGTTCCCTCTTCTGACACACACGATTCAAATGATCACAATCATTCGGAGGCTTGCTGATGACCTGATCATTTGGATCAGGTGTGTTGCAGCAGGGAGAGACGGAAAACATGCGGGACTGTGGCTCTCTAGGACCGGAGTTGCCTACCCCTGGCACAGGGGCACCTGTCATGGTTCTGTTTGTTTTGTTCTCTGAGTAGGTGGGATCGGAGGGCGTATCCTCCAGCGCGTCACCTGTTCGTCATCATGATCATCATCACCTGCCTTTTAAAGGGCTGCCAAGCCGACAGCTGGTTGTCGGATTATTCAGCCATGCTCACGACTCTCATACAAAGTGTTTGTATTTTCCAGATGTCCCTGACTTTGCTTCGTAGATTTTTGCTTTATGTCGTTTTGTGTTGGTTTGTTGTCACCAGTTATTTGTTGTACTTTGCCGATCTTGCGTTTTCTGTAATATATATTTGTTAAAAAAGATATTATCCTTATCTACATTTGTGTCATTTGATTCTGTTTCGGACTCATCCAGAACCATGACAGCACCCCGACATGTCTTGAATGCAAAGAGAAAGTTGTGGTGCTCAAGAAATCTGGACATGCTAAGGAGTATGTAAAGTCACAGGGAGACAACAGAGAGGACAAAATCACCAATCCTGTTCACGTTCTGAAGAACTGGTAATGTTCTGAAGTGTTATTAATAAAGACTGAGAAGATTGGGTTACTTTGAGTACTTGAACTCCTTTTTTTTGTAGAACACTGGCCCAAACATACCTAGACTCTCTCTCTCCAACGATTTCCACGTCAGTTGAGTTTGAGACCCCTGATATAGACAGGATATTCAAGCAACTGATGGGTGTTGTGAGTAGTCACTCCCTTGACTTCCATGCAGGCCACGTGGGTTCAATGCCCACTCATTGTCAGTGGGAATGTAAGTGTGAATGGTTTAGCTCTTTCGATATGTGCCTTAGGATTGGCTGGAGCCTTTTGTCCAAAGTGGGATTGCTCCAACTTTCCATGACCCTATACATGATCAGTGGTATAGAAAATGGATGGATGGATTTAAACGGTGATCTCAACAATGATACCTCTTTAAAAATACAAAAGTACAAGCCTGCTAACAGTGTATCAATCGACATTCCGAGCTTAAACCCCTTATATACTGTGTTACTTCCTTGTGAAAATTGAAGAAAATTTCAAGCACACGAGTAGTTTAATATGTTTATTTTCTAGCATTCTACTGTGGGCAGCAGGGTGGTCAACTGGTTAGCACGTGTGCCTTGCAGTGCAGAGGTGCAGAGTTTGATTCTGGCTCAGACCTTCCTGTGGGGAGTTAGCATGCTCTCCCCGTGCCTGCGTGGGTTTTCTCCGGGTGCTCCGGTTTCCTCCTACATTCGAAAAACATGCATAGTGTGAGTGAGTGTGAGCGCAAATGGCTCTTCGTCTATGTGTGCCCTGCGATTGGCTGGCAACCACTCCAGGGTGTACCCTGTCTACTGCCCGAAGACAGTTGGGATCGGCTCCAGCCCCCGGTGACCCTTGTGAGGATAAGCGGGTTAGAAAATAGATGGATGGATTCTACTTTCCTCAAATGTTTTTTTTTTAATCTATGAAAACATTGCACCTGTATTCGTGAATCAATTTCCTATTCAATGTAATCAGGAGAGGTTATTATTTTTATTTCAAATCAATTGTGGTGGTATATAGAGGGCAAAGAATCATACATTGAAAATTATGCCACTGTCCAAATTCTTCTGGATGTAATTGTGGTTGATACACCTGTGTGGTGTGTCCTTGGGTCAGCGTTTTTACATTGATAACTCATAAATGAAAAATATCCTGGATTTGCTATACGGTGATGTGTTAAGTGATCCATCAGTGAGTAAGAGTGAGAAAACCCATAACCCTGCCTTGTAAGGTTATCACACCAGATGCTCTATCAACACATACTGTGTCCATATGCTCTCTGTTTATTTATTGGAATCAGGTATGATTGACCCGCCGTTGCGCATATAACATCTGTCAGTGACTTGCTGCACTAAAATTACTGTTGATGTAGCTGGTACAGCATTAGACTGAACAAACATATGTGAAACTCGGGGGCCTTCAACATGGATTACGTTGAGGTCATTTAAAAACATGAACAAATACATGCTGATGCAAGATGCCAAGCGAAGTTTATTACAGATTGAGGCTCACCCAATAATTACAGAGAAAACTCTATTCATCAAGTGGGTTCATTCATCAAGAGTTCCCATGAGATATTCATATTATAAGAGAAAAAAAAAGAGTGTTCATCAGTCTGCTAAACATCAAAAAAGAACATTGAGGACATGGTTAAGCTTCCTCCTCTTTCATTCAGATTGAGGTTAACACAATCTGTCAGCACCTCGGCCTGTGTTTATTATGAAAGGACTCTTTCCTGTGTTAGGTAAAAATAATCGTGTTGTCCCAGAGATGCATTTGACCGCTCGGGTCCAGATTTGTTTTTATTGCTGAGTCTCTGAGGGGAAATGTTGGACAGACTGTATAAGACTAAGTTGAAGCAACTTCTGGTTTCTGGGTCAGAGTCGGGAATGCCTATTGACTCCATCTTAATTGACCTACACACATACCAGTTTTTAACCCCTGAACTGATTTTTTTTTTTTAATTTGAGTGCCCCACACATTACACTGAAGAGCTGACTGTGTGTCGAGATGACCCACGTAGCCCCCCACACGCACAATGAGGCATGCCGTAGTAGCAAAACTGACCTGTGAGCGGTAGCATGATGCAGAGGGAATTCAGACCTCTCAAAAACATCAAGAACAAAGAGCTGAATGAAGAAATAAAAGCATCTAAGCCAACGGTTGTATTATTTCATGACTAATTTGCAATCGCAAACCGGTCTCCTGGTCATGATATACAAAGACAGACAACCAGTTGCTCCGGCAACAGCGCAAGCTCTCAGTCCCTTTCTAATTGGCTGCGGTTCCATGTCACGTTCTCATCACACTGAGTGGCTCGGTCAAAGCCGGGCATAAGGATTTGCACGGACAGCTTGATCATGTACGATACGATTGCCCCGACCGTTTTCTGAGCAGATTGGGGATTAGTGGTCACCCTCAAAACACGCTATACCTCAGGATAGTCACTGGGGTTCTGATCACTGTTAGTCACGACAATACAAACATCCATTGAATGTCCTTGATAAGTCACCAAATTTAAATAAAACAGATGACAGCAATAGTGGGAAAAAGTGCATCAACATTGTGCTTATCGGATGAATGAGAGAGCGAGTCAGAAGGATGAGCGCGCAGAATGGTGCTGATGGTGAAAAAGTTCGCTAACGTGTCACATGTGATAAGCAAAGCCAGTACGCCAGCATGAACTGACAATTTCCACCAAGTTTCATTTGGCAAGGTTTCTGCCGACATGGAATTCCATTTAAGGCTTGATTACAGTGCATCTTTTTGAATTGTCTACCTTTCCTGGAGTATCAACCTGCACCCTTGACAGTGAATGCGATGCAGTCAATGAAGCTTGACGTGTATCTTATGCAAACAAATACATTTCAGAGATCATACTCCTTATAGGGCGGGCAGGTGGTCGACCTCACTGTCCATAGGTTGTGGGTTTGATTCCAGCCCCGCACTTCCTGTGTGGAGTTTGCATGTTCTCCCCGTGCCTGCGCGGGTTTTCTCCGGGTACGCCGGTTTCCTCCCACATTCCAAAAACATGCATGGCAGGCAGATTGAACACTCTAAATTGTCCCTAGGTGAGAGCGCGGATGGTTGCTCGTCTCTTGAGGATAAAATGGATCAGAAAATTATTGCATGGATGGATGAATTCTCCTTATATACGATTGTCAGGTAGTTTTGACATAAATGACAAAAAGGCATGCTCATTTATCTGTCTATTTATTTATTTGTTTTGTTTGTTTGTTTGTTTGTTATTATTATTAAAATGCAGGCCTGCACTTTCCGTCATCAACATTTTGGAGAAGTGGTGAATCGACTAGGGGGGCAGGCTAAATAAAGGTGCATAGCCTTCATTTTTCCTACATGACTTATTGCATTTACTGTAATTGTTTTATTGTTGTTTTGGTTTGCTTCAATCGGCAGCATATCGCCCAGCATGCCTACTTTGGTGTCCTTTCGCCATTGTATCATGCAGGAGGAGAAAGAGAGAGAGAGAGAGAGAGAGAGAGAGAGAGAGAGAGAGATATGCGGTCGCCTTTAAAAGCGGCATATTCTTCTAGAATGACTTTTTAATTGTTTGTATACAAATAGTTAGGTTTCTTGGTTTTCTCAGAACAGCCATGTTGTTGGATACACAGATGGACGCGCATATCTACCTCGCCTTTGTGTCTTTTGACCAAAGAATGTCAGATAACTATTACACACATGGGAACTGGAATAAAATGTCTAGTATGTGTCCTTTAACATTAGTTTCCCACTGTTAAATGATGGTCTTAAAGCAAGCTATGAACGCACACACTTCTAAACTCTTTAGTATCAGCGATATCAAGTATGCTGAGCAGTGTATTTAACGCACCTGTCAGCAAATACAGACCCCCACAAGAATTTACATCCTCCCACACACACATACACACTACACGGGAGCTGTTTATCCCAACAGAGGGAAAGATGTAGGACCATGTAGGCCAATGTCAGCGTTAGGGGAAGCAAAATATTTTCATTGCCAGAATATCTGTTTGTGTCAACAATCTGATAGGGCACTGGGTAGAGATAGGCTGTTCCCATGAGGCCCAAGGCCTCAGCAGCAATGAGGAAGAAGTCATCGGGGGCGATGAGGGGCACTGTAGAATTAGTTGTACCAATTATCAGGAACATTGTGAGTGTCAACAGCGCCAGTGGGACAGATACAATTAGGTCAGGATGTAACAGACGAGTGATAGTCGCCGTGATTTGATTTGACACATTAAAGTACTTTCTGCTTGGGCTGCTGCAGCACAACGCTTATTTGGACTGGATTACGTCCGGCATTTCAATTCCCCAGAAGCGAAAATGGAAATTGTCGAGAAAAAAAAATACAGCAAATAGACAGTGAAAATGTTCATTTTTTATTTCGTTTTTTAAATTTTAACTGTTGCGAATGTAAAATCGGGGCCCAGTAGTCTAGTGGTTAACGCGTCGACCTCAAAGTGCAAAGGTACCGGGCTCAATTCCAGCTCTGGCCTCCCTGTGTGGAGTTTGCATGTTCTCCCCGGGCCTGTGTGGGTTTTCTCCGGGTACTCCGGTTTCCTCGCACGTTCCAAAAACATGCATGGCAGGCTGATTGAAAACTCAAAATTGTCCCTAGGTTTGAGTGTGAGTGTGAGCGCGGATGGTTGTTCGTTTCTGTGTGCCCTGCAATTGGCTGGCGAGCAGTTCAGGGTGTCCCCCGCCTACTGCCCGAAGACGGCCGGGATAGGCTCCAGCACCCCTGCGACCCTTGTGAGGATAAAGCGGAACAGAAAATGGATGGATGGATGGATGGATGGATACGACTGTAAAATGCATAAATTCAGCAGGATTAGCTTGATGCAAAATCTCTTGCCTACTTCTATTAAACGTTCTGTCACCAATGAACCATATTTTCGCCGACCTATTTTTGAGAGTGCTTGGCATTGCTATTCTTTCCACGGGACTATCTTCAGTATTTTTGTCCTTCGATAATTAATGTTTTTTTTCCCCCTTCGGTCTAAATTCTTGACTCCCACTCCCGTTTAAGAGCGCGATCCCCTCCCGTTGTCCTTGTACATAGAAATGTGCTCTTAAATGACCCGACGGGTGAAGTGAAGGACTACTGACACAGTGTGTGTTTGTTTGAACAAACTCCTCTCAATCCATCAAATAGTCGAAATGTTTTCATAACACCCTGTGTAACAGCCGCTCAGGAGTGTGTCATAAGGGATACGCTTGCCAGGCTTCTGTCATAGTCTGATGCTTTTACATAGATTAGGCATCAAAAATGTCTTTCCTTTATGATTTTCATTTTTATTGTTGCTATAATTTTTTTTAATGCAAATACAGCTGATGGGCAAAGCTGGGTATAGAATTTCTCGCAGTGTCCCATCACATTAGCAATGAAAGGCTTTTTCAACATTCCAGAGTGTCATAATGTCGGTGTTGGATCTGTTATAATACGCAGCCAAGATTACCCAGGAAACTACTTTTCACAGTGATGCAAAAATAGTGGCTCTTTGCATTTTTGCACCCCCCCCTGTGGAACAGTATTACCGCAATGATCATTGTAGCTGACAGCTCTCGACACACTTGAACAATTGTCCTTGATCAATATTCCACAGCACCAGACACTTTGAAGCGCTCAAGGACTTTCAGGATCATTGCACACCTAAAGTGGTACTACAATTACTGCAACTGGTCACTTACAAAAATGGTGCAACAATTCTCTGCACCAACTGTACAACCGTCATAATATTGTATTGCACCACTGATCACTTTATCTCTGCTCAATGACTCTGAATAGCTGTCATTGGGTGGTACTACTGCACAACGGTACCCTTAGAAGCCTTTCGATACTTATATGTCATGACTTTGTTTATCATAGTTGCTTGACATCGCAAAACAGTCAAACCTCGGTTTTCGAACGTCTCTGTTCTCGTCCAATTCGGTTTTCGATCAAAAATTTCGAGTTTTTCATGCCTTGGATGACGAACAAATTTCGGTTCTCGAACAAACTGAGCGCACTTGAATGCACCAATTGACTCCTCTCGCCTTCCTTACACGAGGAAGTGACGCTTCCTCGGGTAGACAAGGAAGTGACGCTTCCTCGTGTTGCTTTCCATTGTGAGCAGACGTGTTCAGTAAACAATTTTATTTTAAAAAGAGCGTGGTTTCGGTTTTCGAACAATTTCGGTTTTCGAACAGCCTTCTGGAACGGATTATGGACGAAAACCGAGATTTGACTGTACTACCTTAGCTTGTACAGTACTACCAGAGACAAATTCCTTGTGTGTTCCACATACACTTTTTATCACTTGTAACAAAGCTGAGCTAACTAGATGTGGGGCTTGTACAGTTACATTCACAATTGTTCAACCCCATTGCAAATTATTGCGGAGGTCACGGACGTCCCATTGGCTTGCAATGAATCCACACCCAAAAATGTTCATTATCCATCCCGTCCATTTTTTTATTCCGCTGGTCCTCATTAGGTTTGCAGGTGAGCCACTGGAGCCGAATCTGACTTGGGGCAAGAGAGACAGGGTACACCCTGGACTGGTCACAAGCCAATTGCAGGGCACACACTAATATAAATTAAGACATAAATTCCCACCAATGGATAATTAAAAGTATTCAGTTGACCTCCGGGTATGTTTGTGGAATGTGGAAGGAAGCTGGCGGACCAAGAAAAATTCGCACAGGTACAGGAGGGCCTGAATCGAGATTCAAACCTGAGGCTGCTCAACTGTGAGTCCTATGTGCTAACCACGACCTCACCAAGCTGCCCACAATTTAAATGGTATAAATAAACTAACGGTCAAATGTTTTGACACACTTTCTCATGCTGTTGAATGAGAACACCTGTCAAGCCATGCTCCATGCAAAATGTGTCATGTCTGAAATTTTCGATAATAGACTGACCTAAAAGGCCAGACTATAGCACAAATCATCAAGGTTTTAGCCTTGAGAAGCATTTGGAGAACAGTTGGCTCAATATCTGATGTCTGTGGCAATCTCATTCCCCCCCATTGGTACACCACTCATGACAGGACACTGTCTGAGCTGATGTCCTTCGATGTGGAATGTTTAGCCTTAGAAGCAACAACAGCTTGGAAAATATTTGTGCTTTTAAAATATTGTTCATCTGTAGCCTACATAACATAAATGGGACAAAAGGGCTTTGTGGTGATGAAGAATAAACAGGCACATGATGCGATTTGTGTTGATGAAGAATCTGAGTTTTGCATGAGCCGTGAATAGATCTTGATCTTGTGCAAGTTTGTGCCGTTAACACCTATAGTGAGCTCTGTTGGCATCTCCTGAAGTTTTCGTTTACTGTGCAGACATTTCCTTGTGGACTCCTCGTGCCTCTCCCTGAACATTCGAGTAAGTCCCAGTTTTTTCCCTGAGTGAATGTTTCGCATCCTGTACAAGACATTTCCCTGTGGATTCCTCGTGCTTCTCCCTGAGTTGACTTTGCAAAGACTCTAACAAACAATGCCAAGTGTGGGCTTACACCATACCTGCCTGTTGTCGTGCAATTGGTGTCACATACAAACCCGAACACGGAATGGCAAATACTCAAACACACGAAACTTAATCAGAAAAGAATACTGTAATTGAAAAATCCAAATGATGACAAAACAAGGTTCTATCAGAAAAGAAGCAACTATAGGGGTGTTCACACGGCACACATTTGCATCGGTGCTGCACCGATGTATTTTGTTGCGATATATCTTTCACCGGTGTAAATTTTGTGGAGCGTTCACACGTCAAAAGCTGCTTACTAAAGAGAAGCATGTTAACCCCGGTGCAGCCCCACTTGCGTTCACACGGCAGTTTCTGCGGCCGTGCAATGCGTATACGTATACGTACAATAGTAATAATACGGAAATAAAACATGCGTAAAGTGTACTTCCTTTTTCCCCACCTTGTTTGTGACAGATCGAAAAACCATGGTTTATACTCCTCCAGACAAATCAACGCTGTGGTCTATCAGACACTGTAAAAGGATGAGAGAGAGAAAGGAACGAAGTGCAAAATACGCAGGATGCAAGTTATGCAATACCCGCATGTAATCAACTCTTCTCATGCATAGTGAGCGTTCACACGTCCCATTTTATATCGGCGCTGCCCCGCAAACTAGCATTTACTCCGGAATAAATTTTTAAACCACCTCCTGAGTGCTTTCAAAGTAAAATTACATTTGCTGCAGCTGTTTTCAGGGGCTACACCGGTATAACTTTGTACGTGTGAACGCTCTACGGGGGGCAGCCCCGGTGCTACACCAGAGTAAAAGTTGCCGTGTGAACACCCCTTATGACTATGAAGTCGAGAAAATGTCACTTGATCATAACGGTACGCAATGGCAATAATCCACCAGATTTGGAAATTTGACAGTCCTTAAATACTCGGCAAGGCTTGACGGGGAATGAGAAATGGGTGCACTGCTCAAGAGGCACGCCCTCCACTCCGGCTGGTACTGAAAACAAAAATAAAGACAGAGCAGAACATGACAGTTTTCACAAGTAGCCCACTCTGTCGTTTTGCTGTGATCAGAGATTTCACTCGCTATTGAACGGAATGGAACATTACAGGTGTAAGTACAAATCGAAAATGTCCTATCGTTTTCACATGCTGACAAATAACCATCCGTGCTCACACCTAGGGACAATTTGGAGTGTTCAATCAGCCTGCCATGCATGTTTTTGGAATGTGGGAGGAAACCGGAGTACCCGGAGAAAACCCACGCAGGCTTGGGGCGAACATGCAAATGACACACAGGGAGGCTGGATTGAACCCATGACCCCTGCACTGTGAGGTCGACGCGCTAACCACTGGCCCACCGGGCCGCACAGTAAAGTTTATACAGTATACATATTGTGTTAGACAATAATACCTCATGGATTTTATAATTTCATATGCACCTGAGGCTGAAAAAGTGAAACATGCCGTGAGTCTCTGTCACCGAATGCATGCAAGGTTTCACAACCAAAAATTAGGCTTGCGGTAAGAAGTGACATCCAGCCATAACAATACAGTAAATCTTTTTGTATGCCCTTTGGATTCCCCAATCTCCTTGGGGGGCCTCCTGCGCCACACCTACTGACATTCGCAGTCAGATGGGTTGATAGGTGGCAACAGAGGTAGAAGAAAGACTCAAGGTTATTGTATTATTTACCACTTCGTTGTAGTTGTGTCACTGCGGCTTCTGGATCGGATTCTACTCTTTGTGTCTGGCTGGTTACCATTTGTTTGTCTGTTTGTTTGGATAATCCTGCTGTTTCTGTTATTTTTGTTTAGTCGACATTTCTACTGTTGTCATCTTTTCTTGTGGCTCCATCCATCTCTAATTTTTGTTTTGTACTGGTTCAGATGTTCATTCGTATTAACCTTTTGTCATATTTGCTCATTGTTTCATGTTTACTTCTTTCTTTATTTCATTTTGGTTCTGTTTTGAATTGTGAAGATTGTGCAATTTGAAATAGGAAGGACTGTTACTTTTAAACTCATAATTTTAATTCTGCTACTTGCCCCCCCCCCCCCCCAAAAAAAAACACTCCAATACGGAGGTATTGACAGGCCCGTTTAACTTAAAAGCTTGCACAAAAAAATTGCATAAAATAGCCGGAAGGAGAATTGTTTCTCTGTTGGATGAATATGACTACACAAAGATGTTCCTGGTCAGTGAGGCTCACATGGCGCTTATTTCCACACAGATTCTTTTCTTGTAATCCACAAACAAGTGTTTTCTTTTTAATAAGTTCTGGGCACATTTTATCTGCATGTTTAACTTCTGATTGGATTGCATTTGCAAAAGGAAAGCCAAAGCTGATGAAGTAAATAAACTTGCACCATGTTTAGTCTTGACGCGTTTTCTATTAATATCAATCAAAATGTGCGATTACGTGGATGTTTTCATTCTACCATAATGTCTTTCTTTATTTTTTCCCCCCTGGTGTGCCCTTCAGTGATGTGTGTGTCCGTGTATATGGACTGGAAGAAAAAAGATTGACAGGGGAGAAGAAAGGAAGGGTCACGTTGGAAGTCTGGCAAGGAAAAAAGGGAGTTCATCCACCTGTGTTTGATTTACAACGGTCAGATATAATATCCCCCTGACCAGGGTGATACAGTATTGTTTTATTTTTTGCTTTTTTTCCCCCCAAAATTAAATACTTAAAGATTTTGACATAGCATGTGGTCTGTTCTTCATATCCGACAACAGATTTGAGACAAAGAGGGCAATGCCTCTATTGTACTGTACACTATACAAAATAGCCCTGGGTAATTAATTGAAGTTCAGGAAAATGCTTTCAGAGAAAAATGTTCTCCGGTGTAATGAAATTTTAATGTCATTTGATTAAAAAAAAAAAAAAAAAAAACATTCCCATGCTGAACCCACCTTTCCAATCGGGAAACATTACAAACCCAGGTGAAATGGATTTAGAGAGACTACTGTATATAACATTTTTATAGAGTAGGGTTCTACCCCTCCCACTTGATTTGAACACATTTAGTCAAACATGCTAAAACTAATTGAAACTATTACTTGGGCCCAGTTCTCACTCTTTCGCTTTCAAGAAATGGGAGATTATCAGATTCTATATTTACATGCAGTCAATATTCAAGTTCAAATTGAAGTCAACTTTATTGTCAAATGTGCTCTATGTGCAACATCCAGCACAATTGAAATTTATTTTCTCTCAACCACAGGAGAGAGAGGAGCCGCTGCGGGTGCCTGCGCCGCCATAATCAACAACATTATGATTATGAGCAGACAGAGTTCCTCCCGTATACATGGTGATTGTGATCGATTGGAATATCTCGATCTAAAAAGGCAACCTACGGCTAACGTCAAGATGCAAATAGACATCCTTTCAGCTTCTTGCTTTCTACCGTCAATAAATCACTCGCCACAGTAATAAATAAAAATGTGTGTGTTTCAATACACTGCATGTTTGCACTGTGGTTGAGAGAAAAGAAATGTCATCTGTGCTGTATGTTGCACATAGAGCATATTTGACCATAAAGATGACTTTGCTTGACTTGACTTGAAAGATTTACTCCTTGACCCACAAGTGTGATTCTGAGCTGCGTCGTGATATTTGCCATGTTTGTTTACCTCTGCACGTGTATATATGGCAAGTTGAATGCAAGACTCATTGACTTCTATACACACATCGGTGGCGTGCGGTCAGGGCCTTCAAACCTTCTCTGCCGCCACTATAACACACACAGAGCAGCAACACATACCAATAAAAGAAAACATCACTTTCAAGCCCGCGCTCTCTCTGCTTTGTGGGAACATCGACTGTCATCATAACAAAGGAAGGGCCCTTGTCTGTCTCTTCCTGCTTTTAATTACCCAGGATCTTCATCCAATCTAACACATTACTGCCCAGCATAGCATGCTACTATCTGAAGTTGTCCAACTCTAAATTTTAGTTGGTCTCTTACTGTGTGAGGAATGTTGTAGACCTCCTCCGTGCGACAACTTCTGTTGGGATTTGGCGCCGTATCACAAAAATGTAACTCGATTGAATTCAATTTGGACTTGTATGCTGCAAAAACCCACAAAAAAGAATTGCTTAAAAGTCTGCAATATGCTGGCTGTGTGAAAAATAAATCACTAGGGGGTTCACTGTATTGTCTGTTTAATAGACCTTAGCTGCCGAAAATGAGGTACAGTAATCCCTCGTTTATTGTGGTTAATGGGGACCAAAACCACCCGCAATAAACGAAAATCCGCGAAGTAGCGACCAATTAACATACCGTATTTTCACGACTATAAGGCGCTAATAAAAGTCTTAAAATTTCTCCAAAATGGACAGGTCGCCTTATAATGCGGAGCACCTTGAGTTCCAAAGCCTGACTGAGAGCACAACTGGCTGACACGCTGGTTATATAGAGAAAAGGCATGCAGAAGTCCGCCAGTGAGTGAAGGGTGGGCGTGTATGAGGATGCTATAGGCCGGACGTGAGTGAAGCCCGCCAATGAGTGAAGGGTGGGCGTGTAAGAGGATGCTAAAGGCCGGACGTGAGTGAAGTCCGCCAATGAGTGAAGGGTGGGCGTGTAAGAGGATGCTATAGGCCGGACGTGAGTGAAGTCCGCCAATGAGTGAAGGGTGGGCGTGTAAGAGGATGCTAAAGGCCGGACGTGAGTGAAGTCCGCCAATGAGTGAAGGGTGGGCGTGTAAGAGGATGCTATAGGCCGGACGTGAGTGAAGTCCGCCAATGAGTGAAGGGTAGGCATGTAAGAGGAGCCACATGGCAATGAGAGTGACTTTGAAGACAACGACAGGAAACCCTGCGTTTTTGATGGATTACTTGCACAATTGTACAATTCGGATGATGAGGACTTTGATGGATTTGTCGGTGATGATTGATGCAAAAACATGAGTACATTGTAAAATGGCTAAATCAAGTACAACCGAACTCAGTTTTGCTTCCGTTGGCTTTTTAAAAACGTGTTTTTAGCGTGTGTCCGTATGCCTTAGCGTGTATGCTACTGTATGCTTCAAGCTAATGTGTTTTTAGCATGCGTGCATGCATGCTGTATGTTTAAGCTGGCGTATGTTTTGCCATGCCTGGCTGCGTCCAATAATACGGTGCGCTTTGTGTATGTGTAAAATACAGAAATAGCACCCGTTACTGAGACTGCGCCCAATAATACGGTGCGCCGAATAGTCGCGAAAATACGGTATATAAATTTTATTTTTTTTTTAAGTCTGCAAACGGTCCTCGAGAAGCTGCGAAAGTCAGCAAAACAAAAGCGAGTCACATAGAGCAACATATACAGTACTTTACTCCATGTATATGATTTTTTTTGTTTATTTTTTTTTATTTTTATGAATATGTTTGAAAAAATCCGCGATGCACTGAAGCCGCGATAAAAGAACCACCAAATAGCGAGGGATCACTGAAGTGGCAGAACAAGCACCAATGGGAATTTCGACATGCGCACTAAGCAAATGACTTCAAAGCATCTTCATAAAATAAAAGAGAGACTCTTATGGTACACATCAATGTGTTTGTTTATGCATATTTGTTTTCCCATCAAGTTCTTCCTTCTCTGCAGCGACAATGCATGGCCAGCACAGCTATCACGCCCGGGAGACCAAATCAGCAATTTGTGATTTGCTATGCCGTGCCACCACCATCGCCCCGCCACAGTAACATTTCCTGGCGACGGGGTCACTGCTGACTGACACCCTCCGGTTGTTCCACTCTTACACATACGGAATTAGAAATCGCCAATAGGGCCTCTCATTACGTCGCTTGCACACCGTATCCTCCTCTGCTCTTGGTCTTTCTCTAATCATGGGTGAGACAGGGCTCAGCTGTCAGAACAAAGGGTGATGTTTATTTTTTACACAGCTTTCGTTTAGGGTGTTACCGCGCTTGCGTGTGTTGGCCTTTGATGTATAACACACTAATATTTGTCTCAACCTTTCCTCAACAAAGAGTCCTGGCCTTCGGCAGAAGTAGGAATGTTTTCCTTCTCAGTTTCCAGTGCATTATATACAATGTTACTTTTGATTTTTTTGCTCATCGGTAAGGTTGAAATTTTGGTAAACCACCTTAAATCGCTTAAGATAATTCTAATAAAATAATATAATACAAAATTTTAAAAAACTGTTCATAAATATGTGTACATTTAAATGCAGACTAAAGGCAATAATTATGTGTCGGCTATACAGAGGTAGACTTGGTGGAACTAATCAGAAAGACTGTACCTTTTTGCAACCTCCTGCAAACATAGACACATTGTTGTGGAATGAGCACTTTTAAAATCAATACAAGTGCATTTAATAGTTAATATTCTATTTTTCTAAATATTTAGGTAAGGTTTTTTATTTAACTTTAATGTGCAAGTAGAGATTTTTATTTTCCTGTGTTTCCGAGCAGGGTTACAATTGAAACCGTGCCTGATGTTACAATGAACTTTTCATTTTGTCCGTTTTAGTTGGGTCTCGGCGGCCCGGTAGTCGAGTGGTTAGCACGTCGACTTCACAATGAAGAAGTACTGGGTTCAATTCCAGCTCCGGCCTTCCTGTGTCGAGTTTGCATGTTCTCCCCGGGCTTGATTGGGTTTTCTCCGGGTCCTCCGGTTTCCTCCCACATTCCAAAACATGCATGGCAGGCTGATTGAACACTCCAAATTGTCCCTTGGTGTGAGTGTGAGAGTGAATGGTTGTTCGTTTCTGCTTGCCCTGCGATTGGCTGGCAACCGGTTCAGCGTGTCCCCTGCCTACTGCCAGAAGACAGCTGGGATAGGCTACAGCACCCCCCACGACCCTAGTGAGGATAACTGACTGCTTTTGCTGATGACTGACAGAAGCATGCCCCGCCTGTCTCGTGTGTTTGTTCACGGCACTGAATACAAGCAGGGTTGCCTCCAGTTACTACAAATGGAAACGCTTTGTACTTCCTGGATAGTAGGTGTGCACCAAAGTGCCATGAACCAAGAAGGGGAACAAGAAGAAGATGACAAACTGAAGATCGATCGATAGATGGGCTGACTGATGAAATTTACTGACAGCGGTTAAAATAACATGACGGACTGACCGACTGATGATAACAGTTTGGTTCGGCTTGAAAAAATGATGGACTGATGATGACGGAACAGTCCCCAGGCTGCTGACAAATGATGGAAAAAAGTATGTCCATCTCACAACAGCTCACCAAGCCACAAACGACCTGTTACGCCCAATTCTACCTGCACAAAGTCTAGCAAAATACTAAAACAAAGAAAACTCCACCCATGCGCACAGTTAGACTGTGATTTGCACCACGCTTACGCTTTGAACACAAATAGAATCTCCGGTGTGAAGGCCACCATTTGAGAAGCACAGAACACATTTTAATTTAAGCACACAAAAACAGTACCGTAAATCATGACTGCAATTCTTAGTTTTGTATTATTAGTAGGAGTAGTAACCAAGTTTGGCTTAAAGTAAAGTCCATAGTAAAGTCCATCGTTTTGTCTTTCAATTGTTGATGGTGTAGACATTGAATAGACAGGGGTAGATAAGGCTCTGTTACATGAGTCTCCCGCCCAAACAAACACACATACATGCACCCCTTCATCGTCTGGTGGATATCACGCTTGAGCTAGCATAGAGAATGCTTGAGTTTGCGTGCGTGTGTGTGTGTGTGTGTGTGTGTGTGTGTGTGTGTGTGTGTGTGTGTGTGTGTGCGTGTGCGTGTGCGCATGTGCATGTGCGTGAGTGTGTGTTAGAGTGTGTGACTGGAGATCAGTGTGGGTGTGAAAAGTCTGACTTCTCATTTGCCTCCTTCCGCTTTGCACTGAGGGCAATTCTTCCTCTCCATACAGCAAACTTGAAGTGTAAGGTCTTTTTTTTTAGACTTTCTTTCATGAACACATGATTTCTTCTAAGTGAGAATAAATCATTTTAGCAGTCACCATGGACAACTCCTCATTTTAATGGCAACTCATTTAGCCATATACACTACTGTAATATGATCAAATAAAGTCGATTGCGCAGTCACAATGACTAAATGAACAGTTTTTATGCTTTCCAGTGGTCCACAAGGGGGCAATATTTGAAGTCTCACTTTGTCGCTTAGTGTTATTATTGTGACCGAAGTTATGTTTCATAACATATAAATATGACATTTTAGATCATGTTAAAAAAAATTGTTGTCAAGAAAGTATTAGGGATGTATATCACTGCACACACACGTATATATATTATTACACGTGTATAAATATTATATACCATATATATATATTATATATATATATATATATATATATATATATATATATATATCCATCCATCCATCCATTTTCCGAACCGCTTTATCCTCACTAGGGTCGCGGGGGGTGCCGGACCCTATCCCAGCCATCTTCGGGCAGTAGGCGGGGGACACCCTGGATTGGTTGCCAGCCAATCGCAGGGCACACAGAGACGAACAACCATCCACGCTCACACTCATACCTAGGGACAATTTAGAGTGCCCAATTAGCCTGCCATGCATGTTTTTGGAATGTGGGAGGAAACCAGAGCACCCGGAGAAAACCCACGCAGGCCCGGGGAGAACATGCAAACTCCACACAGGGAGGCCGGAGCTGGAATTGAACCCGGTACCTCTGTACTGTGAAGCCGACGTGCTAACCACTGGACTACCGGGCCGCCATATATATATATATATATATATATATATATATATATATATATATATATATATATATATATATATAATATATCGAACCGCTTGATCCTCACTAGGGTCGCGGGGGGTGCTGGAGCCTATCCCAGCCGTCTTCGGGCAGTAGGCAGGGGACACCCTGAATCAGTTGCCAGCCAATCGCAGGGCACACAGAGACGAACAACCATCCACGCCCACACTCACACTCACACCTAGGGACAATTTAGAGTGTCCAATCAGCCTGCCATGCACGTTTTTGGAATGTGGGAGGAAACCAGAGCACCCGGGAAAACCCACGCAGGCCCGGGGAGAACATGCAAACTCCACACAGGGAGGCCGGAGCTGGAATTGAACCCGGTACCTCTGCACTGTGAAGCCGACGTGCTAACCACTGGACTACCGGGCCGCCATATATATATATATATATATATATATATATATATATATATATATATATACATGTGTGTGTGAAGAGTTGCTTCTGAATTATAACATATTTAACAGTTCCATTCATGTGTTTGGATGATTTACTACATTAAAACTTTGTTTTCAATTTGGTATAAATGATCTGTTTATTAGCTTTATTGAAATTAGGATTATAACGGCACAATATAAATAAAGCCAACAGATGAGCTACCTTGAAGTTTTGACAACATCTTTATTATTGCGGATGATTTTTCAACTCTGGGTGATAGCTTATTGCACAAATTGAATCTCACAAGTTATCCCAAGATTTCCCAATGTACTGCCGCGGAAGGGTCGCAGGGGGTGCTGGAGCCTATCCGAGCGTCTCTGGGCAACCCTGAACCGGTTGCCAGCCAATTGCAAGGCACACAGAATTCCATGCATGCTTTTGGAAAGTGGGAAGAAACCCGACTACCCGGAGAAAACCCACGCAGGCCCGGGGAGAACATGCAAACTCCACACAGGGAGGCCGGAGCTGGAATTGAACCCAATACCTCTGCACTGTGAGTTCGACGCGCTAGCCACTGTGCCACCGGGCCGCCCCAGATGTAAAAGTATGGATTTTAATATTCAGATTCAGAATCGCCTTTATTGTCATTGTATTACATACAATGATTCAATTTTCTGTTGCCTACCTGCAGTCCATCTAACCAACATTACTTTGTAATGTGATTGATTGACTTTGTAGAGTAGAGGAATAATTGTTCCTTTTCTTCAATTTTCATGATTTAAGTTTCACTTTTGACCAAAACATTCAATTCTGACCATTGCCAAACTTTGCAATGCATCCATCCATTAGAATCCATCCATTATCCAAGCCCCTTATTCTCACAAGGGCCGCGGGCGATATTTATGACACAGTGACCTTGTATCACAGAAAAGGGGATTAAAAAAATCTTTCCGTTATTTTATTATCACATCGCTGTATTTAGTTTCATGTTCAAGAACATCTCTAACCCCCTTATGACTTTTTATCAAGCTCACTCCACCTCCACACGCTGGTAGCCACCTCTGGTAATACCATACATGCCCTGAAAAGGCTCATAATTGCCGAGTGCTATTAGATGGCCAAACAGGATTATTTCTTCAAAAGAAACATTAGCTGCCTTTAGGAAGGAGTGTGAGGGATTGGTGGGTCATCCCCAAGCCCTAACCCCACCCCATCGCCCCTAATCTGGCACAGGACCCCCACAGTCACACTTCTCCACCTGGCACTCATTACACCTCCTCAAATCCCTAATCCCTCAGTTTGTTTTCCCGGATAGAGACCAAGGAGAATGGGAAGAAAACAGGCAGAATAGGAAAGGGAAGGTAAAGGTTTGGGGGCCCGTCTGTGGTATTGGTGATATGACAGCTATTTGCCAACATTGATTTACACATGTATAATCCTCCTCTTGATAAATACCTCAAAGGTATTGTTCTCATTTCAGCGCTAATGCATCGCAGGTTGCGTTGTGTACCACGTGTGATTTTGTGTGCGAGCGGCTGGCCATAGCGATCTCTTTAATAAAAGAATTGTTTGTGTTTCTCCTGATTGGGAACACATTGGGCCTGGGTCGGACTCTGTTAGAGCTGGGGTCTAGGGTCTGGGGCAGTCCAGGGGTCCCGTTCTCTGGGGGTGTCTCTATTCCTCCTCTCTCCTCAGAAGTCTCGTCTGTTCATGGGGCCATGAGGGGCGGCGAGGTCACCCCAGAGAGATGTCCTGCAACGAGATGACCCCACACTGCCTCTATCAGGGGGTAACCTTAGTACCTTGAACCCCCTCCCGCAGGGATATAATGCATATGTCCACAAGAGCAGCCACACAGGGTGATGCACGCAGAAAGACCCGAAACCCATCAATTGCTTTTTGACTGACACCCATTCGCACTCGCAGCATTTTGCTCTCCTACAGGAAGAGACGCTGATCACCAAGGAAACCATCAAGCAGGTCGGACTCAGCTACCTGTGTGGCTTCAAAACTTTGTCCTGACAACTCCATTTTTGTTTGAGATCCCAACATCTGATAGTGGTAGTGTGATCACATTCATGCTGTTAGAGCCATCTAGTACAGACATTAGAAAGACAGTAAGAGTGACAAAGATAAGAAAAAACATTCAGTAAAAGAGGGACAGGGAATGGGGAAACTGGAGGGGGAAAATGAAGTGAGAGATGCAGAAAGAATCCACCACACCTCCGTGCAGCATGACCCACGAACACATGGACTACATATTAGATCATGGAGTTAACAGGCAGCAGCAGGGCTTTGGCATGAGCTCATGTGTTTGGACAGATCTGCTGAAGTTTTAAAACCAGTACTGAAGCTTATCTGATCCAGAGATAAGGTCTCACACCAAGAATGAGAGGAAAATGCACACAGAGGCAGCCAGTGTGAATGAATAGCCATGAGCGGAGGTTGCGATGTGGTTGATGTGAGGAGAAAAAAAGACAATGAGTTGGTCTAGGGCAGGGGGGTGGCCAACCCGCGGCTCGCGAGCCGCATGCGGCTCTTTGGCTGGCTCAATGCGGCTCCCGGGAAAACGCCTCGGCGGTGGCGCTGTCATTCAAACAATGGCACTAAATACACAGAAATTACTACATCAGCCTATCATCAATCCCGTTACTTGATTGACATACAAGGCAAACAATAAGATGACAAGTGAATCATCGCTCATGCGCAAACAACAGTGCTCAGCACGAAGGTAGTCAGCGAATGACCTCAGATTTTAATGCAGGGAGCCAGCGGACTGGTCCCAAGTCGAGCACGAGCGTTGGGAGGAGAAAATGGGGGCGAAAAAAACTTTGTGTGTCTGTGTGTTTCGATTTCGTTCATGTTCGGGGACGTTCCGGCTGTCGCGCATCTCGGCGTGCGTGTATGCTCTGCGTATGCACACATGTGCGTGGTTGGGCGCCCACGTGTGTGCGTGCGTGCGTGCGTGTGTATATGCTTGCACGTGCGCGATTGGGTCCATCGCGGGTGTTTTGTAGCTTCAAAAGTCGATCTTCGGTCAAATATGTAGCATGCTGACCCAAGTAGTAACCACTGAGGCGTGCGTGTGTGTGTGTGTGTGTGTGTGTGTGTGTGTGTGTGTGTGTGTGTGTGTGTGTGTGTGTGTGTGTGTGTGTGTGTGTGTGTGTGTGTGTGTGTGTGTGTGATGTGGCTCTTTGCAATAACACAGTAAAAAAAATTGGCTCTTAGTCTCTGACTGGTTGGCCACCCCTGGTCTAGAGAGACGAACGACTCGAAAGAAAAATAAAAGTGATAATGGATATGATAATGTAGTATTTTGCAACTCGGTTGATGAATGAAAAGGACTTCAATATTAAGAAATTATTCATATAATAATTTACTTGATGATGCAAGAGTGACATTATAAGCACTGATGATTATGATTTCATTGATTGGTGGAGGGGTAGACCAGTGCGTCGGCTGTGCAGAGGTACCGGGTTCGAGGTTACATGTTCACATTCCAAAAAACATGCATGGCAGGTCGTTGTGGCACTCTAAATTGTCTAGTTTGTGAGCATGGGCGGCCCTGCGAGGCTGGCAACCAATTCAGGGTGTCCCCCGCCTACTGCCCGAAGACGGCTGGGATTGCACCCCCCGCGACCCTAGTGAGGATCAAGCGGTTCGCTGGACGACAGCACCCTGGGTAGTAGGAGCACTTTGGTGATGCTGGACGACCACCCTGGGTCGCTGAGCGTGGATGGTCCCCTCAGGGTGGGCGTCTCGGCCTGCTTGTCCCTCCAATGGGTGAGGCTAAGTTTGCCAGTTTTCTATGTGCCTGCACAGCAACTCCGATGACAAACATGCACCTGTGCTGATTCACTCGCGTGCCTATGTAGACAGACACTTTTGGGATTTAGTCGCTTGGTATGGGCCGCTCTTAAGCTGATGATGATGTCAACTTCCAGGACTGTCCCCTCGCTTGCACTGATATTTTTTACAGGTGTTTATGCAGTTTATAGCCTCTTTACCCCTGTCCTGTTCTGTTCTGTCCTGTCCTGTGGATATTTGATGGTGGCATAAGAAAACGGGCGTGTACCAGCAGGACTGTCAACGATGCAGGACTTCAAATTAACTCGTTTAAAATCCATGGTTGTGTCGTTTCTTGATTATTTTAGTTTGAATATACATATTTTACTGAATGTCTGTTCTATCTGGGGAAGTACTTTATCCAAAAAATGACTTGTTTCCACTTACACTGGCTTATGGTTACTACACTGAACCAAACTTGTTTCTCATGTTTGCACTGCAGTATAGGCTGCTATTTCTCAAATGCGTTTGGCCTAATAAAAAAAAAACTAAAATTGTTTTGATGCTTTTTCACTCTTTTTCACATTCGACGTAATGTCACATTCTAGATGTGTCACATTCTAAATGTGCACTGTGAGTATTTGAGGTGGAGGGGGTGGGGAGACACAGTTGGGACAAACCAAATCGTGCTCATCTTGGCATCTGCAAAGTTGTGAAGCATAACAGTGTGGAGGTTTCACTTTAATGTAATCCCACTTGAAGCATAAAGAATCAAATGGACCTGTGGCGATAATAAAACTTCGGACAAGCAGGCGGCAAAATTGCAACGCAATGAAATGACGTGACGTCATCTTTAGTGGATGTCTCTAGAAAATGACTACATCGAGGCGTGATCGTCCCATTGCCGCGAAACATTTCAACCTCCTCCCACCTCGCTCCTTTGTCAATCTCCTCGTGTGTTATGGAAGGAGGATATTGATGCCTAATTCAATATTTAGGAGCGGAAATTCAATGTTTAAAAGCCTTCCAGATTGATTAACTGTTTAAATTTTCAAATGAAGAAAATGTTTGAAATATTTGTCTCAGGTTGTGAGTGTTTATTTTAATTTTCTATTATTACTGTAAACCAGGGGTGTGCCATGGCTTTTGGAGAGACAGGTGCGCAAAATATAAAAAAAGAGCACAGCTTCTCTGTGACGAAGGACGCATTAAGTTGAATAGCAAACGAATACAAATGTTTTCTTCAATGGGAACTGAAGGCTAAAAAATATCTCAGCACAGTATATTTGAATGTATTTATTGAATTAGATTCACTTAACACCAGTTTAACACACTTCTACATTTTGAGAGACACGTAATAGCGAAACACGTAATAACTCAATAATAAAACGTAATTATTGAGTTTATTTATTTAATCTTTTTTATATTCCATACATCTAATGGCATGCTACCATTTCCCAAATATGGACAACCTCGGCATTTCATCTTGATCCCATTTGACATTCTGCACATCTGCAATGTCTCGTCCCATTTATGGACAGCACATATCGGTACCAGAGCTGACTGTCCTACACTTGCCATAGCTTTGGTGCCCAGCATGATGTTGCTTCCTGCCGGAAGAGGGAGAGCTGAGGAAAAGCAAAACAGGACATCTTCAGATCTGTCAGGGGAGTCGGCCATCTCTTTCTCTCTGCCCTCGGGGGACAATGCACCAGAGGAAGTGTTCTCTCTCACCCTCCTTTTATCCCCCCACTTTCTGCCCTCGCATTTGCTCCACTCTCCATGGGACATGTTCTCCTTCCAAATAACTTCTCCTCTTCTCCAAATGTTCGACAGCTGCTATATTGTATTGTATTTGTTGTCTCAGCAATGAATGGAAAATGTGTAAACCCATTAACAGCCCAATTAATGAGGGTTATGAGGTTCTATTTGTTTTTACATTTAATATCTCCCATTTCTCCGATATATATATTTTTTTCATGATCACGCCTACAGTCTATGGCAGGGGTCGGCAACCCAAAATGTTGAAAGAGCCAAATAGGACAAAAAAAACTAATATGTCTTGAGCCACAAAAAAATAAAAGCCTTCTATAAAACTTATCATGAAGAAAACACATGCTGTATGTATGTAGGAGACTGGACTGTCGCAGAATTTTTTTAAGTTATTCATTCCTTTGTTGTGTGTCCACAAATGCCGCCATAGAATTTATTTTGTAATCTCCTCGCTTGATTTTTTGTTTTGGTGCATTATTTTTTCTGAGTGTCAGTGAAGTGATCATTAATTTCCGTTTTTCTGAGGCTGTCTTTGAACGCATCTCGAGTTGAACGAGAAGAGAGAAGGCACGGAGTCGGACGCAGATGTGTCTGTGTTTGTCGAGACTGTTAAAAGCATAAATGAAGTGTACGTTTAAAAGAAAAAAAACATCACAGCTCTCCTTTTTCGGAGCTGCAACACGTATCTATATCTATTTGAGCTATATTAGCCTACTATCAAAATCTTTTTCCATTTTCAAACATTTTTTATAAAGCTCCAGGGAACCACTAGATGTCACTAAAGAGCCGCATGCGGCTCTGGAGCCGCGTGTTGCCGAACCCCGGTCTATGGAGATCCAAGCCACTCATTGAAAATGTTACCGTTATAAAAGAAAGATGCAGATTGTGCTGAATTTAAACGTTATGGTGTGCGGTATGCATGCCTAAAATCACATTGGAGTTAATGAGCAGCAAATCATGAGCTACGCTATAGCTTTAATGTTGGTAGAATTTCAATGTATCCATCTTTCCATTTTCTATACCGCTTTTTCTTGTGGCCACGAAGCTGGCACTTATCCCAGCAGACATTTGGAGAGAGACTCATTGGCAGCAAATTATTTATTTTGAAGGAATAATTAATGTGCTCATGACAAATAAAACTGTTGAAATAATAAAACAAGAGGAAGAAAAAGAATAGCGGTCATGATATTATTCATATTGTATCTTTGTGGGTATTTTCTCAAATAAGTCAAATGATCGATCAAACATGTCTATTCAGTCACTGTCACACTCTGAGTGCGTGTGTATGTGTGTGATGTGTGCTGTCTTTCATGCCTGTGTGTTCGACTGCCTGGTTTTCCTGTTTGTTATTGTGGTCATGACAGCGGCAGTAGAGCTGGAATTGAGGAGGTTTGTGTGGTGCGCTATGTGCAATCTGATCCTGCAGAGAGTGACACACTGTTGGCAGAGCTCAGTGTGCTCAACTAGTGTGTGTCTATTTGTGGTTTTAAAATCTCATGCCTATATTATTTTACTCAGTCTGCAGTGTCCGTTTGAAGTCGTAACACTGGCTGCCATTGTCTCCTGACATGTAAAATCAAAGCAATCAAGACTCCAAACCATATTTTTAGTTTTTGTTTTTAAATGTGCCAATGACTTGATGTTCACTGTACCGTTCATGACGCTTGTAGCGCAACAAGAAGACAACGTATTGGATTGTTATCCCTTCTAATATTATCACACTTTCTAGAAAAATACAGTGTTTGTGTGACTTATTTGCTTCATTCAAAAAAAAACACCAAAAAAAAGTATAAATAAATAAATAAACGAACAAAAAATAAAGAGAGAAAGAGAGATTAAGTGATATGGGTAAAGACTATGACAATCACTAATGGACAGCTGGTGCTTTGTGAAGACTTGTCTGATCTCGAGCGCTTCTCTTTCCATGTACTGATCAGATAACATCAGCAACCGTATTCACTGAAATCTACTTACACTCTGTTGTATTAAACACCGATTGGTTGGCATGTTAGGAAAATTAAGAAAAGCTTTGTGGTTGCCCGGACAGCAATGGTTTTAGAAGAAGGTGTGCCAAAGCAAAACAGAAAAAAATAAAATAAACGTAACAGAGAAGAGCTATACACATGTGAGAAAGGCTGCAAAAGTAAGTAAAATGTTTGAGATAATAGTATTGCTCAGCGACCCTGCACACACTAAAAATTGATTATAAATCACATCAGATGTTCTATACAACTTCAAAGGTTCTTTAATTATTGCGATATTAACATTATTTTATGAAGATTTTTGATAATGACATTATTTTGAAATTATGATGGCATCTTACTGTGGACTGTTAATGGGGTCTTCTGTGAGCCCATTTTATACTTTGACGATATATATATATATGTTGATGTGAAAGGGAACCGGGTTCAATAAATGAACCAATGATACTGGCTTTCTCTGATTTTTTTTGTTTTAGTCAAAAAATGTGATTGATTCATAAATAATGAAATGACTCTTCAAACAAATGTAATTCATCGATCACTGTATTGGAATGTAAGTTTGCGTGGCTGTGTGCGTGCGTGTGTTTGTGTGTGTGTGTGTGTGTGTGTGTGTGTGTGTGTGCGTGCGTGCGTGCGTGTGGGTGTGTGTGTGTGTGTGTGTGCGTGCAAAAGTATGTGTGGTAGACCTCCAGACTCTTTGCTTTATTCATTGAGCGCCCTCGGTACCAATTCTGAGAGACTGAGAGAAACCTTGTAACCATGTAACCATGTAAACAACACAGAAGTGTAAGAGCTCAATATTCGTGTTTTGTGCTTTGCTTTATGAATGCCTGTAAGAGTGCTTGCTGTGTTTATGCCGCTGGAAAAACATGTATAGGAGGCTCCATATTTTGTATGAACAGAAGCTTTTGCAGGGAAGGCCAGAATTCCCTCTCCCAAGCCAATTTTACCAACTCTGCCAGAGGGATCCCAAGACATTCCCAGGCCAGCAGTGAAACAGTCTCTCCAGCATGTCCGAGGTCCTTCCTGAGGCCTCCTGCCAGTTGGACATGCCTGTAATACCTCACAAGGGAGGCATCCATGAGGCATCCTAACCAGATGCCCGAGCCACCTTGACTGGCTCCTCTCCATGTGGAGGAGAAGTGGTTCAACTCTGATTGCCTTCAGGATAACCGAGCTTCTCAACTTATTTCTCAAGGAGAGCCTGGACACCGTGCGGAGGAAACTCATTTTGGCCACTCGTATCGGGATGACATTCTTCTGTCATGACCCACAGTTCGTGAACAAGGGTGAGGGTAAGAATGTCGAACCACCGGCAAATTGAGCGCTTTGCCTTTCAGCTCCTTCTTCACCAAGATGGACCAATACAGAGTCCACATCATAGTAAACGCTGCACTGATCCGCCTGGTGATGTCCTGCTTCATCCCGCCCTCACTTGTGACCTAAACCCCAAGAATACTTGAACTCCTCCGTTTAGGGCAGGATCTCATCCCCAACCTGGAGAGGCTACTCCACTGTTTTCCATCTGAGGACGATGGTTTCAGATTTGGAGCTGTTGATTTTCATGTCAACCGCTTTCCATTTTGCTGCAAACCGCTCCAGTGAGAGTTACAGTTCATGGTTTGAAGAAGCCACCAATACCACATCAGCAATGATGCAATGCTGATGCCACCAAACTGGACTCCCTTCATGCCTCGGCTGTGCCTAGAAATTCTGTCCATAAAAGTCATGAACAGAATCGTTGCAATTAATGAATTGAGATTTTAGAAGCAAGTCCTGCCCCTAATGTGTGTGATCCGCCTTAAGCCACACAGCTGGGATAGGCTCCAGCACCTCCCCAAGACCCCATTGAAAATGGATGGATATCTATCTATCTATCTAGCTATATATCTAGCTAGCGCCCTCCCTGGTGAAAAATCCACCAGTCACTACCACTGGGTAAAGAAAGACATTGTTGATTATGAGACAAGCAGACCACCAAAGCAGAGCATAGCACAGCACAACACAACTTCACACTGTTCTGCACCATTAACATGCATTATTGTTTTCAGATGCAGCTCACTGCAAAGATCACTCCATTCATGTCTGAGACATCTTTCAACTGTGCGCAGTCGTCTGTCTATTAGGAGAAGACTGAAGAGAGGTATGAGTAAGACGGTGTGTGAGTACTGTGCATGTGTGAGGGGAAAATGAAAGTATTGGAGTGGTTAACAAGTCCTTGTTTGAATGTTCTCCTGTTTCTTGTCAGTCTGCAGCTTTGATCTGTCTTCAGAGTGTCAGCTGGCAGCCATGTTTGTTTGCCCAGCGAGGTAGGCTACCTGTGTAATTACCTCTAACGAAGTGACTTGTTTTGATTTGGCCTGAAATCTAATCCCAAACTGGGATCAGGATGTGAAATGGGTGTGAGGTTACTTGGGGATTTTCAAGTGTGAGCAAGGCTGTGGCTGTAGCTTGTTAAGTTGGCAGGGTGAAAAGAAGTTCCTCGGGTGAGGAAGTGTATATGTGAGGAGAACATGTTGGCTCAGTATGTGTCGGTCTTGATGCTTTTTTTTTTTTTTTTTTGCACACCCTGCCTGTGTTTAGAGCGTTGCTACGTAGCACACCTTTTTGTCCTCCATTTTTTCCTCTCATCCTTTGTTTTTCGCATGAGATTTGCACGCCAAGAACAGGAAAAAAACAGAAAGGGACCGCAAATCGACCCATCATTTTAGTACAGAACATACAGTCGCTCTGCTCCTGTGAATCATTTAAGTACTGGCGGCGGTTCAGGAAAAGCTCAAAGAAAATCACGAGGCACGAGGCTGCAGCACTTCAACCCTCACTAAAGGTCAGCAAGAATGCAATGTGTCTCTTCTGTTTTCACCTTTCTCCTCCGGTTCATTTTCCATCTTATCCATTCCATCAGTCCACTATCAACTACGAATCATTTTCTTGCTCTTGCACATGCAAGAAAATGTTTGCCATACTGAACATTTCATATGGACATGCGGTATGCATTAAAATCAGTTTTTGGGGTTATTCTGTGTTATATTATGTCTCCAGCTACTTTGAGTTCAATTTGTGGGTTTTTTTTAAATTATTATTATTATTAGTTGTAGTAGTCGTAATAATAGTAGTAGTGGTAGGAGCGCAATACATGGACATGAGCATCATGGGGAGGGAAGTGGTTCACATCACTGACTTTCGGGCACCTGGCCCACCGCCCCAACCACAATCATTGTGCAGCTGACCAGTTTAGGGACTGCATCTCCAACTGTCCTCATCACATCTTTTCATATTTTTAATCTCCATGTCACGTAATACACTGAATCCTCCAAACCCGAATAACCCCGAGGTCTTGTACAACTGGTAATTCAACAAACATTTTGGGGAGAAATCTGACTATGAAGTTATCCAAAATATTTTTTTGTCCTCAGGTATAAAATGTGTCGTGAGGATTTCAAAAACAATGTCTTGTGTTGCTTTTTTCAGTGCTTTTCTTATGTCTTTGCTTGTCTAATGTCACACACATTATTTGGTTTTATTAGGAGGAATTAAGAGTGAATGTCTTGTATTTTTTTTTCCCAGCTCAATAGTGCTTTATGAAAATGGTGATACTGTACTTCACTCTCTGGAACCAACTGACTTTTCTAACCAATAACAACCGTGGGTACAAAATTAGACCATGCCCTTCAAAATAAAATGAATAAAATCTGATGGGGTTATGAGGATTGATGTTTGAGGTTGAGGAGATGGACTAGACAACAAAAAAGGACATTTTCCCCATAGACCACTCACCGACACTGAACATCCTCTTTTTATAAGAATTATCAAATTAATTTTATATTTATATTTATTTATATACTTTTTGTCTTCTACTTTCTCCCTTCCATAATTTTGCTCCTGTAAATTGGGAATTTCTCCATTGTGAGGCAAATAAAGGTTTTCTGATCTTATCTTATTTTGATTAATCCTGATATAAATACATACAACATTACAAAAGTATTTCCCCACCTGAGTCAAATCTTTTTTTAACAATGTGTTCCCAGGCGCCCTCATCCCTCCCTCAAACTTAATCTGTGTTGGGGGCTGTCGAGCTGCAGGAGGAAACCTGGCGGTCACTGTTTATTTGCTCTATCATCTCTTTTGAGAGAGACCACAGCCATGTTGAAGGAACTGCATGAGGGCTGAGGGTCCAACGCACTTTTTACCCTTCCCTCGTCCTGCCGTTCATCCATCCTTCCTTTTGACATGCTTTGCTTTCATCTCAAAAAGATTCTCTTGCATCAAATTACATTGCATTCAATTGCATCAAACCTAATATATGCAAGCATATAAAACCTGCAAGGGATACACACTGTCTGAATAGTCCACTGATCCACACAAGTCATTATCCCATTAGGATGTTTGATGCAATGGTAATAAACTCTCAGAATGTATGTTATTGCTAATATTGATGCTACTAATTATCAACAACCTCATTATCTTTATTTGCAAACATGCGGTCACTGCCTTGATGAGTCCTCTCCACCCCGGGTGGTTGTTCTCCAGTCCCGACCTGACCCGGCGGATCCGTCCGCCACATTCCACCCGCACGCGCAATGATAAACATCCTAGTTCCAGATTTGCAAGGGCAGGAAGTGCAAGAGGACAGGAATTCCACACTTTCAAATTACATTACGGCCCTTTGCAGTGACGGCCCTATAGGTCTGTAAGGGGAAAAAAAGGCAAGAAGACAATTGGTTCTTTGTTAAGTAAACATTAGAGCAAAGATGTATGGGTTTTTTTAAAATTGCTGTAATGAAAGCCACTCACCAAAACATAATTGGTTTGAAAGTGTCAAAACGTTTGTTGATTCCCACGTGGTGTATTAATTGTAGTTCAGAAAAAAATTATTGATTTGGCTACATGCAATTAATGATGGAGATTAATTGCAGTACAATTACAGTGTCTGTACAGTATTTATAATTTAAAGAAGGCTCCTCAGCAGTTTTTTTTTTTATGTTGACACTCCATTATTCTCTTTTGTACTCTGCAGAGTCTGAATATTTAACCAGCAAACTCTAGAACATCCCAAAAATAAAAAACGTCTTCTGCTGGTGATACGTTTAAATTGAGCAGTGTGCTCAAATATTTTGGGGGTCCAGGGGGCGTAATAACTTTTATAGGTAGTAGTAGTACTGTAGTATATCATTGTTAAAACTACTTCAGTCTCAATTGCATTTTTCGTGAAAAAAAAATATTAATAAATATACATACATTAAAATAAATAATTCAAGAAACAAATCCCTTCCAGGTGGTACAAATACAATACTGCCATGTACTGTTATTGACTGTATTCCAAATGTTATTTTTAGGTTATAAGGCGATAACACGAAAACAAGCTAATGTCAAATTAACATTCCTCAGCGCCTCAATCGGTTCGGGTTTCAAACCCTTTGTTATATTTACACATTGTTGACACACTGGTAAACGTGCAATTGTTGTGACGTGGCGCGCGTGACAGAGAGAGAGAGAGAGAGAGAGAGAGACAGACAGACAGACAGACAGACAGACAGACAGACAGAGATTAATGGTCAATTTACATTTATCGTCGTCCATCGCTGCAGGTTCCCTGTGAGAATTAGCAATAGGCTTTAAATATTCTGTATTTATATTTTAATATGATGATGATGATTATTAGTTACAATTGTGTTTCAAAAGTGATGCTGTTTTGTATTGTAATTTGCCCTCGCCTGCAGGACACATCGTATTTGACAGTCAGTCATTTAAGATGGGCTGTTTTATTGTTTTTACATTTCAGTATAAACACCGCTCAAGTTCGAGGAAAATTAAGTACTGTACTGTAAAATATCATTTGAAAATCGACTGTCTCATAATGAATCAACAGCTGATTTCAAACGCGTAGTTTTTAAAAGCAAATCACCGAACGACGTAGGGCCTATTCGGGACGTATACTAAACAGTCGCCTTTGTGATTTAATCTTTCCCAAGGTTTCATATTAAATTATTGGATAATGTACCGTTTATTGAAGAAGCCGGTGCAAGTGCACAATAACCGTGTTGAAATTATCTCCGTGAGCCGTTAAGTCTTTGAACAGAAAGAAGTCATGCAGGGTGGAAGTCGTGAACGTGCCAGTCGGCGGTAATTGCACGTTGAAAGACGGTTGGCTCTCAGCGCAGTTCAGCTGCTGCGGCCAAGCTGCAGAGTGCAGACTGTCTGCATGGTGATGACACACATGCCAATGCTGCTCCACCTGCGTACAGTCCCACAGCACGGAAATACACTCCACGAGGCCCCCGGTGGGACCCTCATGGGTGGCCAGGGAAATGTACACTTTTCCATCCGCTCTAAACGTCGTTAATTAAGCTCTGTTCAGTTTTACTTCTCGCAGCTTTGCTGAATACGCTTCCAAGCGGATGATGATGATGATGATGATGCGAGTGGAAAGATTTGAAGACCTGTTTTTTTTTTCTTGTTTGTTCCGTTTTTGTTTGTTTTGTCATTTTTTGTCCATTTATTTAATATTTTTCAGCAAATGCATGCCCATACATTGTTACCGTCCTAAAAGAGTCCTAAAGTCATTATTGACAACCCTCCCCCCAAAAAATCTCACGATGCTGCAACCACCTCTGAAAATCACCTCGATACTTAGTTGAACACATCATATAAATCTACCACTGCAGTGGAATTTTGAATAAATAAAATATATTCGGTATATGCTACAGATTGTGTTTTCCGGTGAGAAAAATATTCGGGCTATTATTTTAGGAAGATGACAGTAATAAAGTTCCCCTATTTTCAGTCTACTAATTACTTTGAAGCAATATTTTATAGTTTTGCTGGCCCTTCATGTGCAACAGCAATTTCTGCTCTGCATCTTTTACAATAAGTATATGTAACATGCATGTCTGTATCTGTTATACAATAGCACTAACATAATTACACTAAGCAACGTTAGAAATAGCTGCTCGTTTTCGTCATATGCATATAAGCTTTTATATTATTACTCTTTTTGTCATTAATGCGTGTGTTTGTTGTTGTGGTGGCTGTGGTTGTTGTTGTTGTTGTTCTTGTTCTTGTTGTAGTTTTGTCCATTACCCCTGAGCCTTGTTGCATACGTTTTCTCTTTCTGCACACGACGTTATGACCTGCACTTATACAGTGCTACTTTTAATACGCTCCGCGTTTGCAAATGTGATAAAGTTTCGATTGGAACTGTCAGAGGTAGTACTCATGTAATAGTGTTTATTGCAGGGGCAGCAATTTGAGCTAGATGGATGTTTTTTTTTTATTTCAGTTAGTTACAAATTCATATTGATATTAAAAAAATAATAAGAGCTCTCAGATGTGCTGCAAAGTCTGGTGTGCTTGTTTGAAACTGAAAGCTGCTAAACCGGTTTGCGCTGTTCTGCAACAGTGATATTATACAATTACCTGCAAAAGTAATTGCGTTGCAATATTGCATAATTAGACCTTCACCAAAAGTGTTTGTATAGGTTTGAGACACGAAATAAATCGCAGCGATTGACACACAGTAATTAATCATCATCATCATATAATAAACAATATGCCGTAAATGTCATGGTCATGTTGACTTTTTGGAAGCTTGCAAAAATGTACAAATGCTAGTTGCGTACTCAAGTGACTTACTTTAATGAAGTAGGTGTTGCAGAGACATATTATTGAATTGACTGTGAAAGTAGAGGCGGAACTCTCAAGTGCACAAATCACGAGGCACTACGTCGTTCAGTGCGAGAACGCAGCCTGAGTGTGGACGTGGGGGGAAAAAACGAGGAAAGGGTTGGGCTTACCGAGTCACATATCACAACTTGAGTTGCGCCTCGGTCATAAACCAATTTGGTGGGGGAAAAAAGAGCCTCATGTGTGGCCACCTACAGAGCCGCAAAAGAAAGACTTGCCCGTGCATCCACCGCCGCTGTGTGCACGCATCACCACGGAAGCATCGGGAGACAAGCGCGTTTGCTTTTGCGCTTTTGGATTGGAGCGGTTTGGTTTCGCTGGGAAATGATGGCCACTTACCAAAACCCGGACGATGACGCGGTGGCTTTGATTATCCACGATAGCAACACCGCGAAGGAGAAAGAGCGACCCAAAGAAGAGCCGGTCCAGGAAAAAGTCGCGGAGAAGCCGGATCCGTCTCAGAAGCCTCCGTACTCCTATGTGGCCCTCATCGCCATGGCCATCCGGGAGAGCTCCGAGAAGCGTCTCACCCTTTCTGGTATTTACCAGTACATCATCACCAAATTTCCATTCTATGAGAAAAACAAAAAAGGCTGGCAGAACAGCATCCGGCACAACCTGAGTCTCAACGAATGCTTCATCAAAGTTCCGCGGGAGGGTGGCGGGGAAAGGAAAGGCAACTACTGGACTCTTGACCCGGCTTGCGAGGACATGTTCGAGAAGGGCAACTACCGGAGGCGCCGCCGAATGAAGCGACCCTTCAGGCCGCCACCCACGCACTTCCAGCCGGGGAAGTCCTTGTTCGGAGGGGACGGATACGGCTACCTGTCCCCACCCAAGTACCTGCAGTCCAGCTTCATGAATAACTCGTGGTCGCTGGGCCAACCGCCCACCCCGATGCCGTACACTTCCTGTCAGATGGCCGGCGGCAACGTGAGCCCGGTCAAGGCTCTGTCCGCCCCTGCCCCCTACAACCCCTACTCGCGGGTGCAGAGCATGGCGCTCCCGGGTATGGTGAACTCTTACAACGGCATGAGCCACCATCACCACCCGGCCCACCCGCATCACTCTCAGCAGCTGAGCCCAGCCACCGCCACGCCGCCCCCGGTCTCGTCCGGTAACGGAGCCGGGCTTCAGTTCGCTTGCTCCCGCCAGCCGGCGGAGCTGTCTATGATGCACTGCTCGTACTGGGAACACGAGAGCAAACACTCGGCCTTGCATACGAGGATTGATATCTAAACGTAACCCGTGTACAAATACGAACTGACTCTTCGGAGAGATACCTGGTGTCGTTTCCTGTGATTTTGATCGTGATGTTTTTATTTTTTATTTTTTTGGACACCGAGTTTGGTTGCAGCCAGTGGAGGTGCCGATGTTGAGAAACCGGAGTCCGGGTGTAAACAGGGTCGCCAGGGCGCATCAGGTAGCGCAACATTTGTAATTGGACTGCCTGTGTATGATTTTGTTGTGTCAACTCATTTATATTTCGACCGAGAAATGATTGTGGAACTGTGACAATGCGTACTTCTCAACTTTACGCACGGCTTGACCAACATCCAAGCTAAAATCCAGAATTGAATCTCAACTTCAGCCTTCTAAAAAACTTTGACCGAGCCAGCCTTTCTTGGTTGTAAGTCTTTAGCTCGAAAAATGATTAATTGTCGCTAAGACAATTCAGGGTGTTCCATGTTTTCTGTTGTCCCCCCCCCCCCCTCAATATTAATTTCCAATTACGTGAAATAGTCCAGGAGCAGGTTTTGCATTATCTTTTTTTTTTAATAAACTTGATACTGTATATTGTTTTATTCATCTTGGGGCCATGTTTAATTTTAAATAGCACTTTTCCATATTTTCTAGATTTGTGAATTTTTTTAATAAACCTGTGTTTGATAAAATATGGTCAGTATTCTTGAAGCAATCACTTTTAAACGTTAGACACATTAGGTGATAACACCTTTACAACTGCACCAGATTTTTAAAAAAAAGATCAACTTGATCTTTACAAAATCCGCGCAAAATGAATCAAAATGATTATTGATTATAATTTGCAGATGAGCTTTACTGTCTTTAACTTTAACAGATTTTTCTATAATAAAATAACAACACTGGCACATTAACAATATAAATATATTTTGAAGTCTTTAAAAATGCTCATGGTTTGTTTACATTTTCAGCTTGATACTTAGTAATACTACTGGGGAAACTGTTTCATTTGAACCCATAAGACATCAGCTTCATTTTTTTTCTCCGCGGATAAAATTAGATTGAAGGCAAAATCAATATATTACTGTGCAAGTTTGAAAACAGGCCATTTAAAATAAGATATGAAGCATGTTTATATTTTCAACCTTTCCTAATTTTCGAAATATAATATAAATCACATTGACGACTTTATGCATGACAACGCTAAAAGCACACCAATCCCAAGGGACGGCAATTACTACAAAGCTAAAACCCAAAATAATAATCCATCCATAATCATAGGGTCGCGGGGGGTGCTGGAGCCTAATGTCTTCGGGCAGTATGACCGGTTGCCAGCCATAAGGGCACACAGAGACGTACAACCATCCGCGCACACACTCACACTAGGGACAATTTAGAGTGTCCAATCAGTCCTGCTCTCTGCGCAGCCCGGGGATGCAACTATGGAATCGAACCCGGTGCACTGAGAATCCGTGCGCGACAACTATTTGGAGAATCCGTGCGCGACATTCCCACAGAGAAGGCATATCCTCTGGCTGTATTTTCGTGAGACGGAGTTAAATCCCCTACGGGAACCCGGCTGTGTTGTGACAGCAGCCGAATAAAGTGATATATTGTGCTACAACATCAAACACTTTGACGTAGTGATCAGATTTCCATAATAAGAATTATTGTGTTTGGCACGTTTGCTGTTTGAGTTGAACTTTTGGGGACTTTACAATCAATACTTAAGGCTCTATTCAGTCCCAGATGCAAATTTAGAGCCCACTTGGTTGTTGTTTGGGAGAAAGTGGATAGGTGTAGTCTATTTTATGTAGTTCAATATTAATGAAGTTATGGGCTCACCCCTCTGAGATCACATGAATTTGGCGCCCATGTTCAAAGTGAAACTAAGCCCCGTTTTCATTCTGAGGTGCAGACACACACTCACATTCATTTTCAGCCTGCGACTGTCCAACACACTTTTCATCCAAGTGCAACATCAATGCACACATAGACTCCTGTGTGTCTGCTCCAAGGGGAATCTTTATTAAATCTACGGTCCATGTGAAGGAATAACAGTGTTCCCTCTTTTTTTTTTTTTACTTTGGGTGGGTTGTACCATCTTAATTTGACACAGCATAGCATCATTTTTCAAAATATATCACAGCTTATATTAGTAGTGTCAGGAAATAAGGAAACGAAAGGGAACTTTGTAACAGCTTGAAAAATTGACTTAAAAAAACATTTTCATCTAGCAACATATCAACAGCAATGAAATATAGACATTCGATTTTTTTCATTGTTAAACTTTCATTATTATTATTATTATTATTATTATTATTATTATTATTATTATTATTATGCTTTAGTGATTATTCGTTGTACCGATATGATAATTTGCATGTCGGCAGAATCGCTATGGTTCTCTCCCAGTGTTCTGCAAGGATCATCTCCCCAAAGAGTATCGCTTCAATTTGTTGCGCGCAGTTCATCATGCGATTCTATTACATAACGAAATAGAACCAGCAGCAGCATTTCTGCATCCGTGTGCACAAGGGGAGCATGTAGCAGTGTACATTCTCCGCTTCCTCACATTTATGTTTTATAAACAAGCAGGAGATAAGGACGCGTTTGAATGACAAATGTATGCCAAACACCCCTCTAAGAACAACAAATACAAGTGTTTAAAAGTATGTTTTAGCGGGTGTGCGACGGGCAACTACGTAAACCATCAGGCACGGACGGGCATCTGAGTTTTTGGAGGCGTGTGGTTCACGGTTCACATTACACGATAGTAAATTAGAATTATGAAACAAAACGACGCTTTGGAAACTTTTTATTTTGACGCACGAAAATGAGCTATTTTGTCATATAGCCGTGACTATGAAATAATGATGTTTTAGCAGTGCTGCACAATTTCTGTATAGGACGGAATTTGGAATGAGTAAAACAATATATTTGATTTTCAATGTGAAGTTTATGATTTTTATTTGTATTAAGGTTGAGACAACGAGTTAAAAAAAAGTTCCTCTACTCACTAAAATATGTCCTCTAAAGCTGCGCAGTTCAAGAGAATAAAGATGTACATAAAGAGCAGAGGATACTCGAATGCGTGTATGAAATGAGCGTGTCGGTGAAGTTGAGTGCATGGCAGGTGTGCATGTGCTCACAGAGGTTGACAGTTCACCCGGGAGGTCTGGAACAATGGGCCTGCATACAGGATGTCTCAGGGGCTCAGGGAGATAAGGCCAGTCGAGGTTCATGGCTCCAACTCAGGCTTAGATTTGGTCCTGCCCCAGACATCCATATAGCACTGCGAGTATGTGACATGGTTGTATATTGGAAGAACATTATCCTAGACGTATTCAGTCAGACATTAACTTTATTAGATACTATAAAATTACATTGTGCACCAAACCACTTGGCCGCGTTAATTTTCATTTATTACACATGAACAGAAGCAAAATATTGTTATTGATAGTGCAGTTGCAAAATGTGTGAATGAAATTAAACCGAATCATATAAAAATTCGTTGCGTGCATGTGGCGACATCAAAACATGAAATCCTTGCCACATTCTACAGTCTATACAAAACCTGGACGTACAGCGTTTAAGCGCAGATCACGTGACCCTTCTTGCTTAATTGCGTGCTGCACTGCAGGAGTTGATATTCGGCAGGCTGTAAAACATGATGTGACGTTATGAGGCATGCATCAAGACAAAAACATATCCCCATAAATGAAACGCAAGCCTCCAACACAAAGTGACCCCTGGCTATGAGTCCAAATACATAAATAAATAAACAAACAAATAAATAAATACTTTTGTTTGTTTTTTTGCATGCAATTATTTGCACGTGGTTTATCTTTGTGCACAAGTGATGTATTTTAACAATAAGCCATGCATTAAGATCAACATTGAGTCGACAGTCTTCGCAAATAAACATTCAATTGTATAATGACAACATTTTAAAATGCGCAATTCCTGGTTTAATTAAACAACAATCTTTAATTATTTGCTGCTCACAAAACATGCTATGCTATTGGAATGCGTGCAGCGAGACAAACAACAGACAAACTGTCCTGAATAATTCTTGCATAGAATTGTTGCCTTTTAGCTGCTTTTGCATAATAACCGTGATCGCATTACATAGATGACCATCCTATTGAATAAACCTGTCACCTTGTGTGCACGTGTGCGTGCGTGCGTGTGTGCGTGTTTTACAAATGGGCCTAATAAAATTAACATCACTCATTGAGAATAACGTCAGCGGAATCAGGATCAAAAGATGAAAAAATATTCAGAGGGTTATTTATATGCGTAGCTGCTCGGAAAACGTGCTTATTGAAATATTGTGGGTCATTGTAGAAAAATAGCCCCAAGTAAAACCTGTATTTTCTCAACATAAAACTGTAAATGTACCGCATTATACGAAACGTAAGCCTCCTTTTAGACTATAAATTAACTCGGCTCCAGTGGGCATTTTTACTTATTTATTTTCACTGAGTTGTTTGCACGAAAATTGTAAAAGAGCCGTTAAATGAGTCAAAGCAAGCACATTTCTCGCGCCTAAATATTTTACACATATAAATATGAGTGGAAATGAAAAGCACATTCACATCATGTCCCCCCTCCGTGACTCCTAAATTTAGAATAACGTGTGGTTTTGTTTGCTTGCGTCTTTTCCGCCGAGTGCGTATGAATAACCGTGATTGTATCCTTTGTCGCGCGCTCACAGATGACAGATTACAATCAAGACGACAAACGAGGTCAAGTCCCATTCGGGGCAACGAATTTGGATCCACCCCAACACACACACACCCTCCCCCCATCCCCCGCCGCGTTTCCTTTTGTCTCGCACGCATGCGCTAGCCCTTAAATGCACTTGTACCTGCTCTCGTTCCGGTTGTGACAGCTTGCATGCTCCACGGGAGACATGCGATGTGACCCGGCCGGTCAAGTCACACTCGGGTCGACTATTTCCCGTACACATTTAAATACATATTTTTCCTCTTTATGTTTCAGAATGAGGAGCAAGTGTTTCCCGCATCACCTCTTTTTCAAAAAGAGAGAGGGGGGTCACCACTGTTTGCTATACATCTGCTCCAAACAGGAAAATATGCAACCATTTGATTCACAGAAAATCCGGCAATTGTTTGAATCAGCACGAGTGTTTCTTTCCGTTCCCCTTTCTCGGAGCTCAAATATTAAAAGTTTCACTCTTACAGTGCCCTCCATAGTTCTGGTTCAGTTCACCCATGGAGGGATTTCTGTCATCAAGTAAACCGTGTTCGACGTGATGATGTTTTCACATCGCTGCTGATGAATTAACAAAACAGCAAAACATTGTTAACGTCTAATATTTCTGTATCAAAGCAAAAATAATCACAATCATGTTTTTTTGGTATACTCTCCCAAGTTTGTCAAGAATGAACTTGGAGTTTTAACTTCTGTCTCAGGAGTGTATAAAAAGGTCAAGTGACTAAAACACTAGTCAGCCACACCACTATAAGTACAGTATGGTGAGGTCTAATATATAGATTTGCGTCAAAGATTCAGTACAAGATATCGTAATGTTATACTGTATGCAAGTTTTGTGAGTACCACCCTAACTCTTGTCCCCCTTAAGCAAATACAATATCAGGTCAAATACACACCTCGTCTGTTGCATTTCAGTTCACAGAAGAAAGGTCTAGGTTCTGGCTGGTAAAGCTATTTTGAACAGGGCGATGTGCGCTACACTATGTATGCATCAACAACTTTTCTGTCAATAAGATATTTTATGTATTCACAAAATAATGACATAATCATTGAACACTTTACAATAATTGGACCATTGTAAAGTATATATATATATATGTGTATATATATATATATTCTGTGTATATATATATATATATATACACAGAATAATTAAAATTACATTTTAAATATTACATTAAATTATTCATCAGCAGTAGCAATAGTGGAATCTATTGGCTCATTGTTTGGTTTCCATTGATTTGTTCTGTTGAATCTGTAATCCTGCGCTTGCATTTATAATGAATGAAAGGGCTGAGCAAAACCACCGAATTTGAGCTCATTCTTGGCAAGCACGACGCCACTTACTGCCTAGTGACTTTTATGCAATTTAAAAAGCCCGTGTTGTTGTTGTCGTCATTTTAATTTTGCACACACAAAAGAAGAGAGATGCTAAATATTTTTTACACATGAAGCTGTTCCGCACATGAGAGCAATGTTGTGTTATAATGGCAACCAGGGGATAACACAACATTGCTCGACCCTGAACTTTTTTGTTTGTTTTGTTTTGTTTCTAAACAAGGAAAATACATTTATGTGAAAACAACATAGAAATATAATTAGAATTACTATTAAAGTTAGTGCAATTTTAATCGTGTGTTTCTTTTTTATGCAAGAAACAAACAGCAGGCAATCACTTTCTTGACCACATTCTGGTTTTTTTTTTTAATTATGACATTTTACTCCCAAGCATTGACGCACTGTTTAAAATTGACCAGCCTGTACATGAAACAGAACGCGCCAGCTTTACTGTGGCGGGAAATGAGATAAAATGCTTCCGCTCTCTTGATTATGAGCTGCAAATTGCTTTGTCGGGATTTAAATGGCATGTGTTTTCCCATCGTGCATGGACTGGGTCTATTTTTAAAACGCTTTCCTCTTTTCCATCTCCTAAAAACTTCCGCAACAAGAAGCTATTAGGAGAATGGTTCTCCTGTTAACGTCCCAATTAATCAAGACTGCTGTGAAGCCACATTCCTACGGGGACAGGAAGGAACACCTGCTCTTCTTCTTCTTAGATTTTTGATGGTCATGATCCTGTCTTGTTTTTTTTGTTTTTGTTTTCAGGCCTCAGCTGGAGAGTGGGCGTTCACACACGAGTCGCGCCTGTCCCGAATCTGGCCTCGTTACTTCTCTTCTTTAAAAGCCATGCCACGGCAACAACTGGCTGTCGGATTATTAAACCTTGCTCACGACTCTGTCCTCAAGCGCTTTAATTATCTATCTTAACCTTCTTGGGGGTACAGAACCTTTGCCTAGTAATTCATAATGCCTTTGTTCTTTAAGTATTCTTGTTAAATATTCTCGGTTTATGTTCTTCATGTATTGGATTCCCTTGTCCTTTGACTTGACAAGCAATCTGGTTCTTCCTTACCAGCGTCCATCGTCGTACTTTGTTGTTCTTGCGTTTTTGTGAATAAATATATTTTGGTCCAAAGCCTCTTATCTCTGTCTACACTTGTGGATTCCTCGTTCTGTCCGGAATCCTTCCAGTCACCTGACAATGATAATACAGGTTCATGGTCACACATGCGGGCAAGGGCAGAGAATCGATGCACGGCACATGGCTATAGATCACAATCTACTATTCAGTTGTGAATTCCTGACGAAAACAATGCAAGTTTAGGTACCGTTTTGATTACATACTACTATGCATGCCGGTATAGTTATGATGTGTTTGTTGGGACTTGTATGACATTTCTTTGACGTCACTATTTTTATTGTTCACAGACGACACTCTACTTACTAAATGTCATATATATCACACACCTTGGCAAGGCCTGCCTTATAGTTGAGTTTAAAGTGATTGCCATTTAATTCACCTTTCAAATTAAATGTGCATCTTATTGTACGGTTCTGTGTGATGAGATAACAGAATGAGGTTTTGGACGAATAGTTAGGGGGGACATTTGAATAAAATAAGAAGAGGGCAAGAAACGACTGCATAACTATCGGCTACTCCCTTTGAACAACAATTGTTTTCAAGCAATGAGAAGGTGATTGGGTTAAACTTGACTCACCATTTTGTCAAACACCCACCACATGATATTCGTCATTAAATTGTCTCATTGTTTGTGTCAGAATGAGTCCGTGTTGGGTTTTCATTGTGGTGTGTTATGGTTCAGTGCCATAATTGTAAAAACGTGAGGACATGAATGGCCTGAACTTTCATTGAAGGGAGTCACAGCGATTCGAACGATGATTTAAAAAAAAAAAATGTGCTCAGGACTCAAGCTGTTCACGGTTGATGCGATATGCATACCTGTACTGCCCTCTTGTGGCCTAAAAGTTTAAATACTTATGACTGGTCAAATTATGGACGTGTGGTTCACGGTCTACGTCATAGTAAACCCGACACCGGAATTCAGAACGAACAATGAATGTACGTATTCATTTGAAAACACAGGCCTCACATGTAAAATAATTCAACTGAAAAAAACAACAACAAACAAACAGCACACGTGACAGACACGGGGAGAGCATGCAAACTCCACAGAGGAAGGCCGCATCCGAGATCGAACACTGCACCTCTGCACTGTGAGGACGACGCGCTAACCGGTCTCCTATCGGGCTGCCACTTCACTCATATGAGTCAATCAAAAGAAATTTGAAGAAAAACGTTTCAGTGTTGATCCCCAAAGCGTTTTACAACGGAGCCCAGAGATATCAAATGTATTCACTTTGGAGTTACGTCTCCTCTCGGCGGGCCGTCATGACAGTGAACCTCAAAAAAAAATTCTTCGTTTCATCACATGATTACTTGTACACCAGAAATTAAGGGAGTGCACGTTTTTAATACTTAGCTATCCAAGCAGGACCATAATGAACAACATTAAAATAAAGAGGTGTATGCGTAAGTATTCATCAAAAATGACGTTTTGTTTTTTTAACCCAAAAAGATATATTCCGTTAAGTCACTGTCATACACACAGTATGAACCCTCTGGAGTTGCAACACAGCCTCTGGTCCCCTTTCATCAAAAGTGGGATCACCACCCAAGTCTGCCAATCCAAAGGCCCTTGTATTTCAAATCTTGAATTAGCATCGCCACTTGAACTGTCACCCTACCTTCCAAAGACCACTTAATTATAGATAATGCACCAAATATATACGTTTTCATTTATACTTTACTTACTAACTGGTCCCTGTGAGTCTGTTCATAATACCATCCAGCATGTGTTTAATGTATTGCAGGCTACATTCCAGGATGGCCTGGAATGGTGCGTGAAGGGTAAGAATTCGCCAGAGGGCAGCAAAGTCTACTATCTCTCGACAACGCGCAATCTATCCGAATAATCACACGTTTGATTGAAGTACAGTTTTACTGCACTGTATTCATAATCGACGTGAGGAATGACTGAATGGGTCTGCATTATTGTTGGACTAAAAACAAAAATTGAGTGGACACATGGTAGTAGTTTGACATTCTATTACGTTATGGTGAAATATAACTGAATATTGTTTAAAGATTAGGTCTTATAAACGTAAAAATGTTCAAAGGTTATTAGTGTAAAGTCACTTTAACGTTTACAGTGTAAACAATGCGGTCAATGACAAACAGGCCAGAAAGAATAACGACAAATGAAAGGAGAGTAGACCTTCAAAATAAAAGTACTTTATACTTTTTTTAAAAAAAATATATATATATATATTTTTTAATGATACGACCTTACATATTAACATTCGCAATACATTTTAAATGGAAAATATTGCTCTAATATTTGGAATCTTTACACAACTGGTAGAGTTTTATGAATATTGGCAAATACCGTTATTTTTTAATCACGTTGACCGGAAGTGCAAGTTACTATCTCTAACTTCGACCCAAGGAGGAGGCGGTCGAGCTGGCTGAGGAAGAATCGTCGGCGGTGGTGGTGCTTCACCTCCGGCTACCAACAGGAAGCCAGTCCACGGTCCGGAGCTTCCACCTGAGGCGGGAGACACCCGGCCAGATGGTCTCCTCTTGCTCGGGACTTTTATGACTGAAACTTGTCTTGTCGTGAACGGTGAAGAAGTTTGTTTTCTTTTTACGCTGTTGAACGTCCTCCTAAAAAGGGTTACCCAAGGTAAGTCAATCCTTGATCTTTTCCAAGTACTGTACAGTTGTTGCCTTGCTATCGGGAGTCACGCCGAAGTCGGTTCACTGTTGACTTACATTGACAAGCTTTCCAGTCAAACGCAACAGTCAGGCATGGGAGGAATGAACACAGTAAAATGTCTTTATTTGAATTAATTTGAAATATACAGTACAGAAGAATGATCAATCTGTGAAACACGTTTGCATATGTGTCAGATCAAGAATTTCATTTGAGACTTGCCAGACATTTGTTGTACTGTGGGGCTAAATAAATGTCATTTTAGAATCCTATAAATCAATACTTAACATTCGTGTCTTGGGCAGTCATGGGCTTTTGAAGACGAGTTCATTTCCCCCATTTGACTTTGTTACTCGATCTGAACAGTACATCTTTGTTCTGTTTTCGGTTTTACGACTGTTTAAAGTTGCGTCAAGAACCACGTTTTATTTTCAACGCACTCAAAATTGTCAAACTCTTAACGCTTTCGAATAATCTGGTCATAGTATAAATCGAGCCTACGTGGAGAAAAATAGAATAATGATTAACCGATGACAATGATTAACCGTCATCTCTTTAAAATCACACTGTTGTGCATCTGCATGTGAGAGTTGGAGAGAAACCAAAGGGGATGTGAAACTTTTATTGAAGATGTCAGCCATTCTGGCGTAAAATTGTAGTTAGGGAGAGCAGCAGACACGTTTGAGAAGTTGGTAGGTCAATTAATAAAATCTCGAGAAGTGAAACTGATTTAGAATGCAAACTATTGTAGTTAATAGCTGTGAGGATTTTAATCTGACATGTCCATCATAATTTTTTTGAACACTTTTCTGAGGGATACAGCAGACAAATTGTCTGGGGAAAAAACACAAACCAACCCCTTGAGAATAATAACAACAACAATAATAATAACAACAATAATAATAATAACAACAACAACAACGACAACAATAATAATAATAACAATGTTTTATGTGCAAAATTTACAATTAATATTTACTTCTCCACAATGGAGGAAATGCTTAATAACTCCCCTGCACATGCTCCCCAAAAATCCCAAACTTCACATGCATATAAGTAGTCACATCCTGAAGATGTTTATATGATAATATTCTTTTATACATATAGCGCCATATAGTGACAGTGAGAAATATGCACATAGCCAGTTGAACAAGTCAAGTCAAGTCAACTTTATTGTCAAATGTGCAACATAGAGCACAGATTAAATGTAATTTCTCTCAACCACAGGAGAGAGAGGAGCCGCTGCGGGTTCCACCATCAACAGAACATTTAACACAAAATGCCAAAATAATACAACACAACACATAAGACACAGACAGTCATGCAATCTTAACCACTTTTTCTGCATACACTTTGTTGTTTCAAGCAGTTATAGATGGAAGAGAAGTGAGAATGAAAGTTTCCTTTCACCAGTGGATCAAAGACGTCATGCTGAAAATATGCACACGGTGCTACAAGCTAAGTTTGAAAGTAAACAAGGAGCTGTAGCGTCCATTGATGAAAATTGTCATAAAAGCCTCAAGACTTTGATTATGCTCTACACTGAATATAGTGACGTTTCAGCAAAGGGTGTGGCCATTACGCAGATTGATGATTGACCGTGACAATAAACGTTGCTGTAACTTGACCCACATGATCCTATCTTCATACATTTGATGAAAGTCTAGGCCTCAAGACATCTATACACCTAAATTATTCTTTGATGTTTTTCTTCTAGCAGGTTAACCAGATCTACTCAGATTTGCTCTGAAGAGTCTTTAGGTCTTCATAATGTTGCAACACAAAATGTGTGAAACGCTGTTGCCGTGGCAATGGACAGTTCGCCAAGAAACAATGCTAGTTTTGAGGGTCTAAACATGCATGAAAACTCATTCAACGTTGTAAACAAATCAGGCTTTGGAACAACAATAATGTATTAGGTTATTGTGTTTTTCTCTTCTTATTTATTGTTTTTGTATATATTTTTTTAATGGCTCAACGCCCCCTGCACATTTTTAGCAAAGCAGCCCTTGTTGTTCATTCGAAATTTTTGAGGTGTATGTAAACAACCCCCCAAAAATCTCTCTGAAAACCTTGCAGCCTACAGCCAACTCGAGACCAGCCTGTGTGCAGTATAGCATCCCCTTCCCCTTTCCTTAACACTGTAAGGTACAGACCAAGCCAGTAACTGAATTATAATATATGTTTCTGCATTTTTGTTTTTTGCACTGTTAGTTCAAAATATTGTCCTGTTTTTGCATGATAAAGGGATGGAAATTTCAAATGTTTTATTTCTATCTATCCCTCCATTCATCCATCCATCCATCCATTTATCGGATTTGTCGACTGTTAAAATAACCGTTAGTGAACGGCTCTAAAATTTAAAGAAGTGCAGCTAATCCATGTGATTGGCATCAGTACCAGTGACCTCACTAATGGATGATGGGTATTTGAAATGGGAGCATAAAACTCAGATCAGAACATCCCTAGTATTTACTCCAAGTCAATTTCAGCCCTTCATCAAGACTGTAGAAAAACTCTGGTGTTAATTGATCCAAACAGCTTGCTAACTCGCAGGGCACTCATCCTGTGTTTCCGTATGCGCCTGAGTATGCGTGAAATTTACAAATGTGTTAAATTCTGATGAACTCATTCACTCCCAAAGACGTTTTTAAACGTCTTTTCAGACTTGGTCCAGAATTGGCTGGTACTGAATGAGTTAATTAAGGATTGATCTACATTAATGGTTCTTGCTGAAGTCGAGAAATGAATAGGCTCGAACTGGAAAGAAAGTGTGTTTTGTATTAGGGCTGAACAACAGTCTCAAATTATATCAGATGAATATTTTAGTTTTGTAAGTTAGGTTTATGCTAAAATAATGGCTCCATTGTTAGCGGATAGCAGCGTTAGCAGCAAGTCCCCTCCTGGCGAGAGCCCTCGCATTACTTTTCAAAGGCAGTTTAATGACTGTGCACACTTTGATACCGACTGCCTGACACAGTTGCTGTTCCTGCTGCTGCTGTTGTTGTTGTTGAGCGACCTCCAACTGGGTCCCGAAGCGGCTCCTAAAGCCGCAGCGACCCGGGTACCTGCAGACCCAGTTGTTGGGCGTTGACTGGGAACTGTTCGTAGCCCGAATGCATGCCCAACACTGCTTGGAGGTCGTTCCCAAGTTGGGCTGCTGTTCCTGCTGATCACATTTGAACAAACCAGGTGTATTGTGTTGTTTTAGCCGGCGAAAATCAATTCTGTGGTTCTGTGGGGGGGATTTGTTTCATCACGGAATACAGATGTGTAAATGATAATTGATTTACTCAATTTATATGAGCATTTGTAATGTTAAGAAATGTCACATATTAATGTTAAAATATATTGTACTATTTGTTGATTGCTTTAGTAAAAGTTGTAAAATAAAGAGGGAGATTTGGTTAAAATCTCATTCATGTTTCTAGAGAGGAAAATTGTGTGCTTCTTTTTACTCTTCGGTACTCATAAGCAAGAGGCAAGACATAAAGTTTTTTTTTTTTTTTTTTTAATCTGAATACCAAAATATTCGACAGCCCTTGACTGACCAAAATGAGCAAGCAAGGAGCTTCTGACCGTGAGGCTGCCTAATTGATCCAAAGGATAATTGATTTGGCTTTCAAACTTAATTGTGACAGTAAAGACTCCACCCCAAACCAGTTTTGTTTTCTTTCAGGTTTAAATAAAGCCTGTCAATGCTTGGACAGTGGTGTTTGGTGCTTACTTGAATGCTAGCATATGGCTTTTAGAGGTTGTTTTGTTTTATGAGTTTTTTTTCAATATCAAACAGAAGAGAAAGATCAATAGTCTTTAGTCTGAACATACTTGTATAATACCCCCTTTTTAACACTTCAAGAGCCCGGTCTTTGGATTGCCATTTTCCTGTTATTACCGTTAGAGGCTTGTGTAACATCCTCCGAAAGTGCACAGTGAAAGGGAGTTGGTTGAGACGTATTCACTTGTTTGAGCGTTTCGCAATATCTTTCAGGTCGCAGGCCAATGTGTTTATTCGCAAGCCAATCTTTCGAAATTATTATTTTGTATTTTTGAATGTGACCAATAAAAGCAGGATTATGTATGTGAGTATGATACACATTAAAAAATGTGCCCAAAATATGACTGTGAGATAAGTGCAGCATGTTGGAATTCTCCCTCCGGTTACAGAGGTACAGCAGGCCAATACTTGCCAAGGAATGTGAGAGAGACGGCAGGAGAAGGAAAGAGGGACTAGTGGAGAGACGAGGTGGAAGGCATGCTTAAATCAAATTAATCAACCTGTAAATGATTGATTTGAACTTTGATATACTGTAGAACTGGCCAAAATCAGGTGATGTGGCTTGATGCAGTTGCCTGTAGAGATAGCAATCAAATACAGCCATTCCCAAGCCATGTAACCCCCTCGCCCCCTTTGTTATCTGTTCTTCTCCAGCTCTGTGTTCAACCCTTCAGGTGTTTTTGGCGGGTCTTGGCTATAAATGTACAGTATAATGATACTGCAAATATGATGTATATGAACAAAACAACTGTGATTCCACGCCACGGTAAATATGGTCATTTCAGGACCGTTGTGCGAACTTGATTTTAAGCCACACCCACAACATTTTAAAAAGAAAAAAATGAAAAGCATCTAGGCCACATTCGCCTTTTAAGTCGTTGCAAGCATTTTCTCTCTGTAATTCCAGGGGTGACCAACTTTTTTTGACAAAAAGATGTACTTTTCAAACAAAGTACAGTCAAACCTCGGTTTTTGTCCATCATCCGTTCCAGAAGGCTGTTCGAAAACCGAAACCACGCTCTTTTTAAAATAAAAATGTTTACTGAACACGTCTGCTCACAATGGAAAGCAACACAAGGAAGCGTCAATTCCTCGTCTACCCGAGGAAGCGTCACTTCCTCGTGTAATGAAGGCGAGAGGAGTCAAATGGTGCATTGAAGTGCGCTCAGTTTGTTCGAGAACTGAAATTTGTTCGTCACCCGAGGCATAAAAAACTCGAAATCTTCGGTCGAAAAACGAATTGGAGGAGAACCGAGACTTTCGAAAACCGAGGTTTGACTGTACATCTTTGTGCACGCACGCACGCATGCCATAATGATCAACAGCTATAACGGACTCTTAACATGAACGAACCGGAAAAATAAAATAGTTACGAGAGTTTGAGAAAAGGAAATCACCGCCTACCTTCGGAGGAGACCTGACGCAGAGGCAGGGACGCACGTTTGTAGTGTGTTAAGTGCAAAAACATCATAATCGAAGCTTGCATGTACCATTTTAAAGTGCCTATTCTGGCTCTGCAGATTCCATTTATTTGCCAATGCTAATTGGTGCATTGCGGGTCAAACATACTTTGAATGAGAATGCACAAAAAACATTGTCAAGTAAAATTTATTGTCAAATGTGCTCTATGAGCATCATACAGCACAGATGAAATTTCTTTCCTCTCAACCACAGGAGAGAGAGGAGCCGCTGTGGGTTCCTGCACCGCCATCAACAGAACAGTTAACATAAAATGACAAAATAAAACAAACAACACTTAAGATACAGACAGTTTTGCAATCTTAACCACTTTTTCTGCATACACGTTGTTGATTGAAGTGCTTCTAGATGAAAGAGGAGAGAATCAAAGTGTCCTTTCACCAGTGGATCAAAGACGTCATGCTGAAAATGTGCACACATCTGCTACAAGCTAAGTTTTGAAAGCAAACAAGAAGCTGTAGCGTCCGCTACAATTCCAAGCGGTGACTCCCAGTTCCACACATGCATCTGCGCTCTGCGCTGACGCTTCTTTCTCCTCGTCGTCGGCTCCACAAGCCATCCATCCATCCAGTCGCAGACTGTCCAACAGCACCGACATTTCTGCTGAGCAAAACGGGGCTGTGAAAAATGCTGCCCATTACCGGCGCAAAAAATAAGCGCTGTCCAGCACCGGCAGTCAAAGGGTGCCGACATTCCTCCCAATCAAAATCAGTGCTGGTACATGCGTGCTGCCGAGAAGGCGCAACCACTAGGCACAGATTCTTCTCCTTTGGTCATGGCCAAAAATTCTGGAAACAATTCACATCAGGTCCACATGACGTAACAACAAACACCATGTGACAAAACAACAAAAAGCAAGGCTCTTGAAGAGCACTTGCCGACGGCTGCCTACTCAGGCGCCATCTTGGGGGAAAAAATATATCTCAGGTTCTAATCGCTAGCTGCTATTGCGGACTGCTGACTGCTATCAGCCAATTCCTGCCTGCTTTATTTTACTAAGGAAACCATAGCTCTAGTAAATATTCAGCACTGACAAGCTACATAGAGTCAAACCTCGGATTTCGTACGTCTCTGTTCTCTACCAAATCGTTTTTCGACCAAAAATTTCTAGTTTTTTATGCCTCGGATTACGACCGAAAATCGGTTCTCGACCAAGCTGAGCGCACTTGAATGCGCCACTTGACTCCTCTCGCCTTCCTTACAAGAGGAAGTGACACTTCCTCGGGTAGACGAGGAAGTTACGCATCCTTGTGCAGCGTTCCATTGTGAGGAGACATGTTCAATAAAGGTTTGGTTTTTTTTCAAAAGAGTGTGGTGTCGGTTTTCGAACAAATTGGTTTTCGAACAGCCTTCTGGAATGGATTATGGTCGAAAACTGAGGTATGACTGTATTGTAGTGTTTTTCAAACTTTTTTGAGCCAAGGCACAGTTCTTTCATTAAAAAAAAATCTTACTAGCTGAAAATGTGAAAAAAAACGCTTATTTTAACAATTAACGTGTTATATTGTTACTATAACCGTTTTTAACATTAAAGAATGGCGTTATAACAGCTTGAACTGGAATCAAATGAACACAAAGAAAAGCGTATTTTATAATCTTTCGTATTTATTGCTTCACCGTTGTCCTGCATTCATGCGTCACAAATTTGCTTGTCTCTCGTCTAACCACAAGGCAATTGGCTATCTGTTGCGTTTCCCTAGCGGTATTGGAGGGTAGGACACGGTTATTTTCTGGGCGATAGACCGCACAGGCATACAAATTGGATATTTTCCCGCGGCACACCTGACAATGTCTCGCGGCACACTGGTGTGCCGTGGCACAGGGTTTGAAAAACACTGCTGTATTGGATTTCATTACACGTACAAAAGCTCCATTGTAAATCGTTATCTTAAACGTCGTCATGCAAATGCACTTATTGAGTTGTGAGCTGACCTGGATCCCTTTTTCTCATCAAGGATGAGGGTTAGGGTTGAATTACAACACTTTTACCCTTCGCTACACAGTTCATTATTTAGGCTCATGTTGGCACATACAACCTATTCTTGCTTTAAATTTTAGCGGGAGGGTTAGGTACCCCTTGAATGAAATCTAATGGCAGTAAACGTATTGCATATGTCATCTATTTAAAAAGTATCTATTTATGCTGTTCATGATCACGGGAAGCCAGAGCCCATGTTAGCGGACTGGGCAAAGAGGCAGACTACACCACGGCAATCGCCAGTCAATTGCAGGGCACAACTTCATATGGCTCTACTTGCTCATATCGTGGCCAAGGACCTTCAGTCACTCATTTGCAGAGCGTACCTGGCGTCTGATTCAGATGAGCCTGTTATTTGCAAAAATTCTTGTGTGGAGGATGGAGATTGGCCCTTCTTTTGTGTCATAATGGAAGTGGAATGTGGAACTGGCTTGTATTTGCAGTTTGTTTGAGTGTGTTGTTTTACCAATCAATAATACGGTACAAGTTAGAGGCGAAAGTAAATGAATTCTCAGAGTCTCTTGTCAGGTGCACCTGCCTGAAAAGCGTGGCCTCAGCACATCTTGGGGAAACCATGCAGTTGTTTCATTTGAGTTTTTGTTCTTTTTCAACACATTGCTCATGGCTTGAGTCATCCCTCAAAAATGCAACTGGGGAATTCATTGGCACCGTCCTGCTGCATGTGTCATACTATGTCACACTGTTTACAAAGATCATCTCCTCGGCCTGTCAGTAGCTAATATTTTTACTTGGCAACCTTTTTGAAACTGAGGGCTCCTTCTTGGGTATTGATGAATGCGAGGGGCTATTAGTTTGACAGACACTTCTGAGGCTGTTCAGGTTCAACAACATTTCACTTACATGTAAAATATGTTTATAAATATACTGTTTTGGTTCGTAATGTCAGAAAATAGGGGAAAAATATTGATCATTCTTTTCCGCAGTAAAATCAGATGTTTGCAAATGTCTCATTTTTGGCACTACATGTGTTAATCATAGATTAATATGTTGATTATATTTTTCGATTAATCACAGAATTGGATTTTAATCATGTGTTTTAACTTCCATTCCTTTATTCAATAACAGGTAATTATTTCAAATTGACAGTGCAGAAAATGCACAAACAAATTGATTATGATGTAGTTGATTGATTGAGTTCAAAATGTTGAGCGTTGTTTTTCAAAAGTAAAAGTAAATATTTTATTTCGATTCATCAAAAGTCTGTTTTCATGAAGGACAACCAGAAATGAATTGAATTGAATTGAATGGAATACAACTTTATTGTCAAATGTGCTGTACGTATGTGTAACATACAGCACAGATGAAATTTCTTCCCCCTCAACATAAAACAATTGGGGAATACTTACTGTAGAGAAGCTGACATTCAGAGGTTTTATAGCTATGATGTTTCAGAAAATCATTCCACCTCTTGCTGAACCTGACCCTGTAATTCATTAATTACAAAATATAATTATAGTCTAATACATATTATTATCATTATTATTAGTAGTGGGCGGCCCGGTAGTAGTAGTCGGCTTCAGTGCAGTATGATCCCAGCTCCGGCCTCCCTGTGTGGAGTTTGCACATTCCAAAAACATGATGGGCTCGTTGGGCACTCTAAATTGTCCCTAGGTGTGAGTGTGAGCGTGGATGGTGTTCGTCTCTGTGTGCCCTGCGAAACCAATTCAGGGTGTCCCCCGCCTAGGAAGACAGCTGGGATAGGCTCAGCACCCCCCGCGACCCTAGTGAGGATCAAGCGGTTGCATGATGGGCTAGAGAAAAAATGAGGACAGATTCAGAATCATTGCCAAAAAATCATCCCGGCTTTTATTTGCAACTTTGAAAAAAAGTGTTGTAAAAATAAGTTTTAATTAATTGATTAATCGTTTCACCTCTACTCTTTCAAATTTGACGAAAGGTGAGTTATGTACTGTAATTTAGACCACTTTTGCATTCTCTTTACTTTTTCTGACAGCTTAGGTAGCCTACTGTTTGCCACCAAAAATCTTGAGTAGTAGTGATTGTCATCAACAGAAAGGTGTGAATTTGAGAAAATAGTATAAAAGTGGCATAAGATAATTTTTTTGTCTTAGTCAGCTGATCTAAAATCATAAACGCACAGCCACAAACCCATTTTATTATGTTGCATGCTAAAATGCTAGGGCGGCCCGGTAGTCCAGTGGTTAGCACGTCGGCTTCACAGTGCAGAGGTACCGGGTTCGATCCCAGCTCCGGCCTCCCTGTGTGGAGTTTGCATGCTCCCCGGGCTTTGGGTTTTCTCCGGGTGCTCCGGTTTCCTCCCACATTCCAAAAACATGCATGGCAGGCTTTTGCACTTAAATTGTGGTATGAGTGTGGGCGTGGATGGTTGTTCTTCTGTGTGCCCTGCGATTGGCTGGCAACCAATTCAGGGTGTCCCCCGCCTACTGCCCGAATTGGGAAGGCTGCGCCCCCCGCGACCCTAGTTCTTCGGAAAATGGATGGATGGATGGCAAAATGCTAGCTGCTCAAATGACGGCTCTTAATGCTTTTTTTTGTTTTTGTTTTTTTGTGGCCTTATTTTTTAAATTGAATGTTTCTGGACAAGAAAATACAGTTTGTGGCGATGCCCAATGTAAATTTAACAAATAAACACTGTTGATTTATATATTTTTTTAAAAAGATGGTCATTATGTGAAACATGTTCAGTAAAAATATAGTTTATTTAAAAAAAAAAAAAGATTATGGCATAGAATTTTCTGTAGGTTATTGTACAGAACTTTTCGATAACTGCAGTCCTACACTCCCTGTTGTTTTGTCGTATTTTTATTCTTTAAAAACTGTGACCAAACTAAACTACCACAACGTGGAAAGGTAGATTATACCTTGTACAACTACTTGCTGGCACAGCTTTTATTTTTGAATGAATGGTGTCGCTACGTTGACTCAAACAATGAGCAATTATTTTCTGTCTTGGGCTCTTGTTTTCGCCTCTTCCTGTAAAGCCTCTTTTCAACTATATTTTTAGCATTTGTCCGAGAAACACAAACAACAACCTGTACTGTATATTGTAAATGAAGATTTAAATGCACACTGGATCACAGACATGTTCCAATGAATGACTACTGCAGCAGACACTCCCCCTGCACAGAACATCAACTGATTAGCAGCTTCAAGTTTTGACTGATAATATTGTGAAACACAATTTTTGTTGCGTTAGGTCTGAAATCTGTTTTTAACTCATTGCTGGTGGTGCAATTCAAAGTTGATCTCAATTTTTCTCGATCACGTCAAGTTTTTGAGCTATAGGATGCCCGTTTTCTTAAACTACAATATATGAAATAAATCTGTATGTATGTCGAAATCCTAACATGGAATAGTTACCAGCTTTGGAAAAAAAAGGCAGCATAAAACGATGTACAACTTGCAACAGTATGCCCATGGATAGCCCTTGTGAGGATAAAGCGGATCAGAAAATGGATGGATGGAAGCTGATTATGTTGTACAAGTCCCGCTGCCCACAGACCGTAATGGTGATTTTGTCCGAAATTATTTGTCCGCTTTTCACCTGGCGTGAATGTGTCAAGTCGGTTATGAAGTAAGACACTTCTCAAAGCCATTTGGCTCCGATGTAGCTGTGCAAATTCAAACATAACAAGTTACTCTCAATCTTCACTTTATAGAAAACTACAGTTTGTCAAATTAAACAACTTTTGATCAGTGTCATTACCCCCCAACCCCCGCTGCCCCAAAAAGGGTGCGGCCAAATCTGAAGCTTGTGCCAGCAGTGCTACCAGTAAAAAAAAAAAATTTCAGTGTGGAGACCTGACACACAAATGCGCACACCCATTTTCTATGATCGAGAGACAGCATCTTATAGAAGCCGTAAATGGGACTTGCTCTTTGTTCAGCTTCATCTTTCATTATCCATTTTTAGCTGCTCTTGACAGGCAGCTCAAAGTGAGTGGCGTGTGAGTGCGACTGTGTGTCATCTGGCACGTGCTCCTCAGCTGCTGTAAATTAGCTACCTTTGCAACTGCCTTGCTGAGCAAAGGTCTCACTGAGCACTTGTGGATCACTCCCGCCCACTCCAGATCACACAAAGACTCAACTTCCCAGCCATAATAACTATCCTTTACATAGATGGACACACAGTGACATTCTGCATCTGTCTGAAGTCAGGCATGAGTAATTATATATCCTTTAACCACTTTTCCACAACACAGTATTTACACAAACTGCACAATGATGTCTTGTACCTGGGCAGTATGGGTGACGTAAAACAGTGATGGCCGCTTACTGCTCAAGTATTACAATGTCCTGTCTGTTTGCTCAAATACAGCTCTGGGAAGTTTTTGTTGCAATGCATGCTATAAAGTCATGTCGATGTGTTGTGTTTTATTACACTGGGGAACAACGTGGAACAAAAAAAAAAATTCTGTTGAGTTAGACTTGTATGCCGATGAAAACGTGTCTGCTTATTAGGATTGAACTTGTTTGTGCAGTCATAATTGAGGCAGTGCAGTGAGATGTGTGCAGCTCCCAGTAGGTCAGTACTATAAATTCAGAGGATTAGTGCTCACTTTTCTCTTAGTTTTGATATCGTTTTAGGTGGAGTAAATCACGTGATTCACTGAGTACAATGTTGTAAATGGATACGGCACATAAAGCGAAAAGGCAATTGGCCGATTATTTTTACTGACGTTGGAAGGGCTACGACTGTATGATTTGATTGGCAGGCCAATTAAGCGGTCAGGCCTACATCCAGATGAATTTTGTTTTTCTTTACTTTGAATGGAGAGCTGTTTGATATTTTGGCGCTTTGACATTCCACTAATCTTATTTACTACATAGTTTTTGCTTGGGTCATTTCTATTTCAAAGTGTGCCTGACTCTTAAGCCGATAAACACACCATACATAAAGTCAGCTCAGCTTTATTCGCTCTGAGTGTTTAGCCTCATTTGAACTGAGCCCTACAGTTCAGTTTGGTGAATCATGTTTTTGGTATGTGCTAGGAGCCTGCACGCAAACATGCGGGGGGTGCTGGAGCCTATCCCAGCCGTCTTCGGGCAGTAGGCGGGGGACACCCTGAACCGGTTGCCAGCCAATCACAGGGCACACAGAGACGAACAACCATCCGCGCTCACACTCACACCTCGGGACAATTAAGCCGGATAAAACCCACGCAGGCCCAGGGAGAACATGCAAACTCCACACAGGAAGGCCGGAGCTGGAATTGAACACGGGTACCTCTGCACTGTGAGGTTGACGCGCTAACCACTGGAGCACCGGGCCACGACTCTAAAATTACACTCTCTATTAAGGTATGCTGTATTTGACTTTGTGTTTATTGTATCATAGTGGTGATCACAGGAAGCACACACAGTGACATACATGTGAATATTGAGTAACTCCCAATATCCAGAGAACACATTATAGCTCAGGTGCCTTGCTCAAGGGCACCACAATGTTAGGAAATGCAAGTGAGTGTCTTCTCTTTTGGTCTACTTCTACAGGTACGCCACACTGCACTCTTGTCGATCAGACACATTTATTCAATCACTTAGCCATCTTTGTACTTGATGGATGCATGGATATTTTATTCATCCACAAGGAAAGTTCACTGACAGATGACTTGCTTTACTGGCTTTACGGCTTTACATTGTTGTTACACTTGTGTCGCTATGAAATTTTTGGATGTTGCAGGAGTACAGAGATTCAAAACAAGAAGTTCCCTGCAGAGATTGACTTTTGTAACTGTTTGGGGCACCCAAAAATGTTGAAAATGAAACCTCTCGCCCCTTAAGCTCGACAATACCTGCCAGAGTCACAAAGTTGAGAAAGAAGGGTCAAAACAATCCGGTGACTAATCCACATTGGCAGTGGGATTACAAATAGAGGCCGTATTGCAAGACAAAAAGTGTTTTTTTGGAATCCTGTGCATGAGAGACTTGGATGATGATGAGTCTTTGAATCATTTTAGGGTTCAGCATTCCTAACATTCCTTGTCCTGAAGATAGGTGAAGAAAGGAAGCGTGTGTGCATGATTGGGGGTGGGTGGGCAGAAGTCACATCAAACACTGGTCCCTGTCGTAGTGACTGCGCAATGATAAGGGGACGTAGTATTTCTCAGACCAGAGGACACCAGTCCGGTCGTCGATGGCCGCTTTCCTGCTTGTTTTGCATCTCTTCCTGTTGCAACACACCAGATTCAAAAGATCAGAATTGCTAACAGCATTCTGCAAAGCTTACTGATGAGTTTGAATAGGGGTGCCTTGGAGGTGGTAAAAATCTAAAACATACAGGATAGTGGCACCCAGGACCCGAGTTGGTGACCCCGGTCTTCGACGTGAGGGACAGAGCAAAGTGTTGCAGTTACAGTGGGGCAAATAAGTATTTAGTCAACCACCAATTGTGCAAGTTCTCCTACTTGAAAAGATGAGAGAAGCCTGTAATTGTCAACATGGGTAAAGCTCAATCATGAGAGACAGCATGTGGGAAAAAAACTCAGAAAATTACTTTGTTTGATTTTTAAAGAATTTATTTGCAAATCATGGTGGAAAATAAGTATTTGGTCAGCTACAAAGAAGCAAGATTTCTGGCTGTCAAAGAGGTCTAACTTCTTCTAATGAGGTCTAACGAGGCTCCACACGTTACCTGTATTAATGGCGCCTGTTTTAACTCAATATTGGTATAAAAGACACCTGTCTACAACCTCAGTCAGTCACACTCCAAACTCCACTATGGCCAAGACCAAAGAGCTGTCGAAGGACACCAGAGACAAAATTGTAGACTTGCACCAATAGGTGAAACGCTTGGTGTAAATAAATCAATTGTGGGAGCAATTATTAGAAAATGGAAGACATACAAGACCACTGATAGTCTCCCTCGATCTGGGGCTCCATGCAAGATCTCACCCCGTGGCGTCAAAATGATAACAAGAACGGTGAGCAAAAATCCCAGAACCACACGGGTGGACCTAGTGAATGACCTACAGAGAGCTGGGACCACAGTAACAAAGGCTACAATCAGTAACAATGCGCCGCCAGGGACTCAAATCCTGCACTACCAGACGTGTCCCCCTGCTGAAGCCAGTACACGTCCAGGCCCGTCTGCGGTTCGCTAGAGAGCATTTGGATGCTCCAGAAGAGGACTGGGAGAATGTGTTATGGTCAGATGAAACCAAAATAGAACTTTTTGGTTGAAACACAGGTTCTCGTGTTTGGAGGAGAAAGAATACTTAATTGCATCCGAAGAACACCATATCCACTATGAAGCATCGGGGTGGAAACATCATGCTTTGGGGCTGTTTTTCTGCAAAGGGACCAGGACGACTGATCTGTGTGAAGGAAAGAATGAATGGGACCATGTATCGAGAGATTTTGAGTGAAAATCTCCTTCCATCAGCAAGGGCATTGAAGATGAGACGTGGCTGGGTCTTTGAGAATGACAATGATCCCAAACACACAGCCAGGGCAACAAAGGAGTGGCTTTGTAAGAAGCATTTCAAGGTCCTGGAGTGGCCTAGCCAGTCTCCAGACCTCAACCCCATAGAAAATCTGTGTAGGGAGTTGAAAGTCCGTGTTGCCCAACGACAGCCCCAAAACATCACTGCTCTAGAGGAGATCTGCATGGAGCAATGGGCCAAAATACCAGCAACAGTGTCTGAAAAGCTTGTGAAGAGTTACAGAAAACGTTTGGCCTCCGTTATTGCCAACAAAGGGTACATAACAAAGTATTGAGATGAACTTTTGGTATTGACCAAATACTTATTTTCCACCATGATTTGCAAATAAATTCTTTAAAAATCAAACAAAGTAATTTTCTGAGTTTTTTTCCCCACATTCTGTCTCTCATGGTTGAGCTTTACCCATGTTCACAATTACAGGCCTCTCTAATCTTTTCAAGTAGGAGAACTTGCACAATTGGTGGTTGACTAAATACTTATTTGCCCCACTGTATGTCATTCCTTTTGCGTCAGATCTACCAAATGACGCACACATGATGACCACCGAACACTTTTGTGTTGCTGGGAGCTATTTTCCTTGTGTTGTCAATACTCAAAATAAGCATCACTTGATTTTAGTGGGGTTTGCCGGAGTACCTCAATATAATGGTGCAATCAATTGGACTCAAATGCTGGTGTGAAGATACGTGTCGATTGAACCCATTATTAAGTCTGCCTAAAACCTCAGACACTGGTATGGTGTGGTGGAGCCGACGCAGAAAAAACTTGTCCCTTTAGCAAAATTCTTAAAGTTAAAAGAAGCATCAACCCACTTTTGATATGTGATGCTTTCATTGCGTCGTTTGAAAGAGTTAAACATTTTGCCCGAGATTTTATCACTGTGTAAAACAACTCACTTCCTGGCCAACCCAAGTGTGGTTACACTGTTGCTGCGTGTGCGATTAATTTCTATAATATGACTTTTAAACTCTAATAAACACTTTAGTTCTATTTCGACATGTTATTTGCCTGTCAATTGTTTACCACAGTTCTTGATTTAACCGCTGCATTTCACATTCTGCTAAACAAGATAGAGCATCAAAACCACAGAAGAAAAACAGGAAGTTGTCTGACTTGAACTGGAGTAGCCGTGTTTCGTGTCATCGGTTGCACCGCCTTGCTGTATGTTGTTTTTGTACACGAGATGTGGCGGCAATAGAGACCATGGCTGATAAATATCTACATTAGGGCGGAGCAATTATTTTTCCAAAGGGGCCATGTGAAAAATGTAAATGTATTTGTCACAAGCAATGAATTCTCTGGCTTTTATAAGCTGCTACTGTGTGGTTTTTGCAGTATAAAATCGAACTGAATAAGACCTGTGCCGCAAAAATACGTGCATCAATCCATCCATCCATCTTCTACCGCTTATCCGGGGCCGGGTCGCGGGGGCAGCAGCTTTAGCAGGGAAGCCCAGACTTCCCTCTCCCCAGCTACTTCTTCCAGCTCTCCCCGGGGGATCCCGAGGCGTTCCCAGGCCAGCTGGGTGACATAGTCTCTCCAGCGTGTCCTGGGTCGTCCTCGGGGTCTCCTCCCGGTGGGACATGCCCGGAACACCTCACCAGGGAGGCGTTCAGGAGGCATCCGAATCAGATGCCCAAGCCACCTCATCTGACTCCTCTCGATGTGGAGGAGAAGCGGGTCGACTCTGAGCCCCTCCCGGATGACCGAGCTTCTCACCTTATCTCTAAGGGAGAGCTCGGACATCCTGCGGAGAAAACTCATTTCGGCCGCTTGTATCCGGGATCTCGTTCTTTCGGTCACGACCCATAGCTCGTGACCATAGATGAGGGTTGGAACGTAGATCGACCGGTAAATTGAGAGCTTCGCCCTTTGGCTAAGCTCTTTCTTTACCACGACAGACCGATGCAACGTCCGCATCACAGCAGACGCTGCACCGATCCGCCTGTCGATCTCTCGCTCCCTCCTGCCCTCATTCGTGAACAAGACCCCAAGATACTTAAACTCCTCCACTTGGGGCAAGATCTCCTCCCCGACCCGAAGTGGGCACTCCACCCTTTTCCGACTGAGGACCATGGTTTCAGATTTGGAGGTGCTAATTTTCATCCCAACCGCTTCACACTCGGCTGCGAAACGCTCCCGTGAGAGTTGGAGAGCCCTGCTTGAAGGAGCCAACAGTACCACATCATCTGCAAAAAGCAGAGATGCAATACTGAGGCTACCAAAACAGACCCCCTCAACGCTTCGGCTGCGCCTAGAAATTCTGTCCATAAAGGTAATGAACAGAATCGGCGACAAAGGGCAGCCTTGGCGGAGTCCAACCCTCACTGGAAACGATTCCGACTTATTGCCGGCAATGCGAACCAAACTCTGACCTCGGCAGTATAGGGACCGAACAGCCCGTATCAATGGGCTCGGTACCCCATACTCCCGAAGCACCCCCCACAGAACTCCCCGAGGGACACGGTCAAATGCCTTCTCCAAGTCCACAAAACACATGTAGACCGGTTGGGCGAATTCCCACATACCCTCGAGGACCCTGCTAAGGGTGTAGAGCTGGTCCACTGTTCCACGGCCGGGACGAAAACCACACTGCTCCTCCTCAATCTGAGGCTCGACTTCCTGACGGACCCTCCTCTCCAGCACCCCTGAATAGACCTTACCAGGGAGGCTGAGGAGTGTGATCCCTCTGTAGTTGGAACACACCCTCCGGTCCCCCTTTTTAAAAAGAGGGACCACCACCCCGGTCTGCCAATCCAGAGGCACTCTCCCCGCTGACCACGCGATGTTGCAGAGGCGTGTCAACCAGGACAGCCCCACAACATCCAGAGCCTTGAGGAACTCCGGGCGGATCTCATCCACCCCTGGGGCCTTGCCACCGAGGAGCTTTTTAACCACATCGGTGACTTCGACCACAGAGATAGGAGAGCCCACCTCAGAGTCCCCAGACTCTGCTTCCTCCAAGGAAGGCGTGCTGGTGGAGTTGAGGAGGTCTTCGAAGTACTCCGCCCACCGGCTCACAACGTCCCGAGTCGAGGTCAACAGTGCCCCATCCCCACTGTACACAGTGTTAGTGGTGCACTGTTTCCCCCTCCGGATTTAAATATCCAAAAAACAGTCGAGTTGTTCCGAATCAGCCGACATCTTAGGTGGGCTTCCCGCTGAATTTCCTAAAACAAAATACGTGCACATTGTGGAAAAAAGATGAGTGATGACTGATAAATGTAAGCGGGTAAAAATCATAGTATTGAATATTAAATATTGAAAAATAATGTGTTGATTTCTGAGGTGGACACAAACTTGTACAGACTGTGTGTGGCACACACTGGAGCAGGGGGTTTACTTGAGCACCCACGGAACAGACAGATCAATAAAAATGCTACAACAAACGCAAATTCACTGCATATTTATTTAAATATACCTTTACAAGCAGCGCCAACACCATAACAAGGGTAAACAAAACTTTAATATGGTTCACTGGGGGAACAAACGGCATTTTCCTGGCTCAAATTAAGGCAGAGGTGGTACCATCCTGACCATGCGCCATGACGTATATGCATTCTGTTAATTCAACAGACTCAATTTCTTGTACAGGAAACATATTTTAAGTTAACAAAAAAGACTATTATCATGTTAAAGCATTTGTTTATTAAAACTTGCATAGGAGAATGATCGACTCATACCTTGTGCGGTGGGGCCGCTTTTGTTTGAGACACTCATAGATTATTTTGAAGCAGCCTTCAAGCTCTCTGTGGTCTGTGTCCGCTTGTGTTAAAATAACCCGCTGAAGTATCCTTTGTTTGAGAAAAAAATAATAATAATAATTATCTGAAATTATCTATCTAAACTATATTATTTCATTATTTGAGTGTGTTTTGGTACTACCATCTTTAATATACTTCTCCTTCTCTTCTTCTGCTTTGTGAATGGCTGTCACCTCATGTGTCCAGCCTGTAGTTGGTTGATGGCTGTCTCACAAGAGAGGCTGTGGTTGCCTGTAGCTTTTTGAATAGAAAGTAAGAGCTTTTGGCACGCCAACATGCATGAAGCTGCTATGATATGAAAAGGTGCGCTTCTTCCTCGACAACTCAGGCTATTCCTCCAAGCATGACAGTGCCATTCCCAGCATGGTCCTACATGCTGATGTAAATTCATTTGTTTTATGCAGTATTTCATCCTCAACCCAAACATGAAAAAACGAGCAGAAATCAAGTCTTTCAAGTCATCCTGTCTTAAGTCAAGCCTCAGTCTTTAACTCTCCAGTCAAGTTTCAAGTCCAGTCAAACCTCGGTTTTCGTCCATAATCCGTTCCAGAAGGCTGTTCGAAAACCGAAATTGTTCGAAAACCGAAACCAGGCTCTTTTTAAAATAAAAATGTTTACTGTACTGAACACGTCTGCTCACAATGGAAAGCAACACAAAGAAGCGTCACTTCCTCGTGTAAGGAAGGCAAGAGGAGTCAAATGGTGCATTCAAGTGCGCTCAGTTTGTTCGAGAACCGAAATTTGTGCGTCATCCGAGGCATAAAAAACTCTAAATTTTTGGTTGAAAACCGAATTGGTCGAGAACCGAGACGTACGAAAACCGAGGTTTGACTGTATTTTCGTTTTAGTCAAGTCACGTCATCAAAACAATGACTTTTGAGTCCAACTCACAATGACTAAAGTCCCCAACTCTGTGCATATTTGCAGGGAAAGTGTGGATTGTGTCTTATTGCATGCTAAAACAATTAAATATACACAAATGTAACTCACAATATTGTGATTTATATTTTAGTTACCAAATAGAGGATTCCACTGCCACTAGAATATCACATTTAATCAGTTGCTTATTAGTTTTCTGTATTTTAATCCTGCTTGTGTCACAGAAAGAAAAATAGTTAGGGAAAGGTCCAATTATGGGAGGACCAGCACAAGAGGGTCAAAGGTCACATTAAAAAAAAGTTTTTCAGGCATTAATGGATTTTTCTGATTGGGCATGATGAAGCATAGAGCAGCCCGGTGGGCCAGTGGTTAGCGCATTGACCTCACAGTGCACAGGTACTGGGTTCAATTCCAGCTCCGGCCTCCCTGTGTAGAGTTTGCATGTTCTCTCCGAGCCTGCGTGGGTTTTATCCGGGTACTCCGGTTGCCTCCCACATTCCAAAAACATGCATGGCAGGCTGATTGAACACGCTTAATTGTCCCTAGGTGTGAGTGTGAGCGCGGATGGTTGTTTGTCTCTGTGTGCCCTGTGATTGGCTGGCAACCGGTTCAGGGTGTCCCCCGCCTACTGCCCGAAGACTGGGATAGGCTCCAGCACAACCCGCGACCCTTGTGAGGATAAGCGGATCGGAAAATGGATAGATGGATGCATGAAGCATAAAGAAAGTACAACTCATGCCTGGATTAATCACACACATCACACTGAATATGCGCTCATATTCAGTGTTTTTAACAAATGAGATTTAGTAATACTCTGCCACAAATACATTTTCAGAAATGTCTAAACCAGAATTACGATGCGATTATGATATACTGTATATATTTATATGATCTGAGAATATCATGAAATAATTCAGTTGAAGACACAGCAGAAAGTGGAACTAGGCACTTATTTGGCCTCATATGTACTGTACACTACAAACGGGCAAAAAAATAAAAAAAGACTTTTGTTAGTTTGTTGTAGCAGTTTAATCCTATGGCTTAGATACACAGTAGCTGGTCTAAAATACCATCTGCTGAAATTCCCTCTGTTGAATAAATACAGTATCAGGCTAGATCCTCTTCTCCTCCACCTGGCCCTCCAGAAATAGCTCTTGTATTGGTCATGCTGCTGACTTTGCTGTTCAAATGTCATTGTTGATTCCTCTGGGCCCCACAACAAACATGACAATTGTGCTGCTTCTTTCTTCCTAAATGTTACATGGAAACACAGTGAATACAACAGCACAGTGTGAGGCTAAATCACATTCTTGACTGAAAACTACGTGGAGGAGAAAACATTAAATGTAAGTTAAGGAACAACCAGAAAATGAAATGAGCAACAAGTAAAATAACATAATAAAATAATAGCAATAAAAAAAACTAAAATAAATCCCATTACCTACTTTTCTTGCTGTGTGCGCCTTGGCTTTCTTACGGGCAGTGTGGTATGGTACAAGCATGGAGGTCCAGCACCCCCCGCGACCCTTGTGAGGATAAGCAGATCGGAAAATAGATGATAACAGTTTATTCAAATATTGTTTAAGTTACTGTCATGAGGTGTTTGGCAACAAGAAAATGCTTAGAATGTCTCTTATTTGAGAATTAGAAATTTTGATACATATTTTAGCAAGCATCTTGGAAGTTGCCATGTTTGATTTGCTTTCGCGGGCCACATAAAATGATGTGGCGGGCCAGATCTGGCCCCCGGGCCTTGAATTTGACACCTATGCACTAAGGCTAGTATGTTCCGGTTTTGGTACATAAATGGAGCGAATTTAGGAAAACTGCAACATTAGTTTGAAAAAAAGTTGTTGAAAATGAATCGTACGAAATCTCGTGCAAGCAAAAACAGAGATTCCACTGTACAGGGAAATTTATTGTCATTGGCGGCCATTGGAGTATAATGTGAAGTTTACCCTTGAGTAAATCAATGGGCGAAGAGTCATCGCATGCCAATTCAAGGCCTTGTACGGTTTAATACTGTATTTGCATTATTTATTGTTTGCTTCTTATATTATCACTGGATGTGGATTGTTTCAGGTGTTCTGTGACAATTAACACAGTCATATTGGCCATTTGTCACTTCAAATATATGTGTCAATAACACTAAAGCAAATTAACCCTCACCGAGTCATAACTATCTTTCCCCTTCTCACCCATCAGATGCAGCTTCTCAGCCACTCTATAGACAACCGCAGCAATCATCAGGGGCATAGAATATAAGGAACTTGGGCTAAGAGCAGGTAAGACGTGCCAGATGTGTGCATCTACATTACCTATTGTGATACTGCCACTTTCTGCATGTGAAAGTGCTAAAAGAGGTACTGACTTTGCTTGATTCCACAGAAAAGACTTTGCCCTGACAGGCAGAGAATGTGTGCAATGTGGCACATGCTTATTCCGAGCTCAGACTTCATGATTGCGATTTGCAAATTCTATTGGAAATGGTGACAACAAACGACCATTATAACGTACAGATTTGTTACGTTATAACGAGGTTCGACTAGATATACTGTATTTCCAAATTTTCCCTTGGATGAACCCTTTTACCAAGACTGGCCACATGCAAAGAGCAGCACAGCACAATCTTATTGCCATATTTGCCTAGTGTTATAAGTATAAGATACACACACACACACACACATACATATATAGCTTTTTTTTTTTCTCTAACGGACCAACATGACCAAGAAGTTGATCAGTCTTTGTTTTGTTTTTTAAATTTTCTAAATATCAGCAAGAAGCCATACAACCCTGCAACACAATTCTAAGAAATCCCGCCCCTCAGTGCGTTATTATTTGGGTGGTTTTCTTTCCTTCTTTTTTTTTTTCTTTCATCTTGCGACCAGAATATGACAAGGGTTGCACATAATTACACATGGTCTATAAGACGTGCTTTAGAACGGGCGGTTTGCGTGAGTGTTTGTTGTCTCGAGCAGTCATGACAGATAGATCGTTTTGTAACCAGCTCCCAGCACCCAGTCACCTCTAGCAGGAAAAGTCAGCCCTTTCTGAGCTTGTGTACATCTGTCTGTGTGTGTGTCATTCATTAGCCATGTGGGGCCCTTTGTCTCGAGCTGAGATGAATGGTGGTTTAGCAAGATGCTGAGAGACCAATACTGAAAACTTAGCGCAGTGTTTGGAAGCTGCCTCCAATTCAATGCAGCGATTTAGTGTGATTTTTATCCCCCCCATCTTTTCACTGTGACATGGCATGACCAGTGGTTGATATTCAGTTGAAACTGGAATTACATACACAGTACGGTTTAACCAATTTTTAACCTTCCTATTTTTAAGTACCCAATTGTTGTTTGTCTTTGCTTTTCTTGGTACTATTTTTTTTTCATGTCCGTGTGTCTTGCTTCTCTGATGTGGTTATCAATCATATCTAACGATGCTTCTCTGCACTGATGATAATGCTGGCAAAGCACTTTTGATGATGTGCACATATTCCCAGCAGTCCCATTACTGTGATACAACCACCAAAAATGATTTATTTATCCTTCAATGGCCAAAGCCAATAACCTGAGTTTAAACCCAGCAGAGATTTGATTTTAGTTGTCAAAGACAAGCCTTTAGAAAGAACGACTCCAAAGCAACATGCAGTAGCCAAAGGCAGTGCCAAGAAGGAAATGGGTGAAAACCAAGGGCTCCAGACTTCAGGCAGTCGTAAACGTCCAAGTAATGTAAATACAGTGAAGACATCAAAAGATGAATAAGAGACAATAGATTAACATTTCCTCTTAGATGTCCATGTATTTATATTATGCACCCTTTTTTTTGGTGTGGGGTGTCGGGCAGTAGAGAGGCATGTGACTCAGCCATTACACCGGTGATTCGAACAATAAACAACAATGAATATCGACACTCACTTTCAGATATGGGGTCGAGATGAAACTCTAACATAGCGATGTGAATGTTCAATTTGCGGAAAGGTGACATCTGCTCATAATCCCAAAACACACAAGATCATTAGGAGGTTAAGTTTTACAGCTTTGGCTTGCATGGCTACTTCTGGGACAGGTTCATTAGTTAGCCTTCATGTTAAACGGGATGATGGCAGCAGTACAACTTGATCTACATCGAGCAAAACGTTTTGTCTGCCAATTTTAAAGGAGGAGCAGCATCCTCCTGATTGGGAGATCATGTCATGCAGCAAGATAATGAGCCTAGCCACTCAATATAGTAAAATAAATTATAGTAAATATATATAAAAAATATAGTAAAATATAGTACAGGTTTTCCACTGACAGTCAATTTCAAGTCAATCTCCAGAAGTGGCATGTGTGGAGGCTGCAGTGAAATTCTGGTAAAGCATCACAAAAGATGAATGTCAGTGTGGAGATGTCAGCTGGTCACATGCTGGATTCAGTCATTACAAACTGTACACAAAGAAATTGCAATAAAATATTAAGTCTTGTTCACTTTAGTCTATTTTTAATCGTTGTGTTCTGATCCCTGTGCACCAAATTTTCAGGCGTTTTGTCAGATTGAAATTTAAAGCCCTGGAAATAAAAGCCCAATTTTTTCAGTCTTCGGCAAAAAGGAAGAAATTGTCGTGACTGGTCTAATATTTTTGGAGGTGAGTGTATGTATGTCCCGCATGCATGTATTGCATAAAAAAAATTTTTTATCTAAATATCGGCCGATCTGATCCAGGCAATCTGATCGGTGTTGAAGCTAATATTTCTTACCGGCCTAACTGGTGCCATTATGTGCCTTCCCTTAAATTCATTACTTTTATGAAGATGCAAGAAAGGGTGTCTACGTAAACTATGTGGAATGAATTCAAACTGCTTTTAACTGTTTTAATATGTGAATTTAATTGAAACAAATTACAGTTGACCCCTGCATATTCCAGTTCAGATTTCATTTTATTTTTTTCACAATGCTACTATAATTATTCTTGAAGAAAAAAATTGAGAAAGAGATTGTCTCGTGAATGAAAAATATCACCTGCTACTAAGAAATGTAAATCTCAATGATAGATTTACATTTATCGGTAAATGTTTTTTCCACGAAAACAGATTCCTGTTAGCAGAAAAAAAAAATTGTTGTGCCAAACTAAATTGTTATCAGCCTCCATCCAAAGAGTTACTACCGCTTCGGTCCTTGTGCCTGCTGTCTGTTATCACTGGATTAAATAGTCACACTTAATATTGTCACTATTGCAAGCAGGACATTGGCAATCATTTGTTATTAATTTCATACTGTTGATCAGCCGTTTGAGTTATGATTTAGCAGAGAACATTTATTGCCTCTTGTTTTTACAGCCTCACATTGACGGGACTATCTTTTGTGTGTGAATTTTCTCCTCGCTCTCATGTGTCATTTCGATTTGAATAATGACCTTCCGTATGACGGGTGTTGGAAGGGCCATGAGCTTTTCACAAACAGCGTTGTGTTTGATGTGTGTATTCTACAACTCATCACATTTCTGTCGCTTTGGCTGCAGCATAAACTATGATGTTAACAATAATTGACAGAGCCTCTCCTGAAAATCAGATTGTTTACATGTGCCTGTGACTCTATTGGTTTTGAGTTTGTGTGTGCTGTAAGGTCCTGAATGTGTGTGTAAGCCACCCGAGGCCGTTGAAATCTACACTGCAAAATACAGGAGGTCATGTGAGTGTAAATAGTTTTTGTGGGGGGACTGGGGTGAGGTGGGGCCGTGTGATTGCCATGTGACCCCTTTGCCCCCTCGAGCCAGCTCTGTGTGTGTGTGTGTGTGTGTGTGAGATGGGGGGTGTCTCTGAGGCCAAGCTGGTTGGATTTTGTGTGTCCGTGTTTGTGTCCGAGAGAGAAACGTTGTAAGGAGGGGTAGATGGGTGAGGCAAGGGCAACACAAGGGCAGTGTTTGTGCAGGGCACGGGACTGTCCTCGCTGGCACGCATGTTCACATACACACACTTGCTAAAAACAGAGCCTTATTGTGGACACTCTTCCCAGTTTGGTCCACCCATTACAGTTACCACATTGTGTCACATATTCAAACTGTGGCTTTTCTCTCATCTCTCTTTCTCATCTGTCACACATCAATCTCTGCAGAATTTAAAGTGAATTTTCGCCTTGAGGGATGAAACATTGATTTAAAAATGTCTCTCACATCCTTTCGCTCTATTTTCAATGTCGTTACCGTAACATCTACCCTCACATTCATGTTGATCTCACAGTAGCAGCGTAACAAGTGGCCGCCATCTTGGTGGGATTCGCTATAAACAACGGAATGAGCACTCAAAACACCTGTTATTGGGAAAAACAATTATTGACTGTAGTTCATTCCCCATTCTACTGCCTACACTGCTTTTCACTTCTCATGTTGAAGTTGCATTTTTTTTAAGTCAAGTTTTCATTTAGGGAAGTGACGCAGTTTGGAACATCACAGATATTTTTAGTTAAAATCTGTCAGCTCATCAAAGAAGTCACTTAGAGTGCTCACTCTTTGGTGCTCAGTTACCAAGTGCTCCAAAATGACACAATGGAGTAGATACAATGGAGTCCACCACAACATTCAACAAACTCTCACTAACAAATGGATGAATAAACTATCTTTATTCAGAGAACACTGCTGGAAGATTTTTTTTAATTGTCATTGTTTGTGATACTTGAAGAAGGAATTCAATTTACACACTGTTCTATATTTTATTGCGCACCATATTGATAGATCATTCACCTGCATGCACGCAAGGAGAGATACAACTGTGCCCCTGAGCGGATTGTCTGATTCATTTTCTTACTTTCTTGCTATGTTTTACTATTTTTTTCAGAATCATCTAAAACACACAGTAAGCTGTGAAATAAAAACAAATCCAATAACAAGCAACAAGAAAACATGTCAGTGTCAGTTAAGTAGTCAACACATTTGATAATATGGATTTGGGGATAAATTCTATTCCTGTATTGGCACGCTGTATGCACTTGGCTCAAAGATATCTGGATCACACATCATATTACACCAACCATCTCCGGTGACACAGAGGCACACACCCACACTCAGGAAGGAAGCAGCGACACCAGACAGGAAGTGAGTGACAAATAACAGCCGGTGAAAAAGTCCCGATAAGTCATTCATAAAGAAATGATGAGAGCTGAATCAGAGGCTTGGCATGTGGGTTTTTTTCTTTCTCAGTAGTGTGTTACATACCTCAACATTTACATATGTTTATCCATTGCTTTACGAATATATAAAAGTCACCAATAATAATTTTAACTGAAGTAAAAAAAATCCCTTAGGCCTGTCAGTCCTATAGGTCCTGATTGAAACTCCAACTTCTTGATTGACACAAGACCATTTTCTGTCTTTCGTTTATTATTTTTTTGTTCTGTTTTGAAAGAAATGCAGGACCACTGAATGAAACAAATAAATCAGGTCTTATTTTTAGCTGACACTAATATCCCGTGGGGAAGTGGTGCTGTTAAACTTGTCAACCACAAGTAAGAAAATACTCAGAATATTAATATTCAGGAAAGTTTATTGAGGAAAAGAGCAAATATAATTTTCTTTGTTGGCACACTGACACCCTAAAACAAACTGCTTGAAAGTAGCAGTCAAAATCTTTCAAGACAGCTGATTTAAAGCATCAACATACAGTCCTGTTATTTGTGACACCCTAATGAAAGACTCCCTGACAGATTGTAACAGTCTGCATTGGGACGAAGTTTGTGTCTGAATGACATTAGGACATCTAATGGGCTGGCGCGATATCAGCTGAGTTGAAAATTTATGAAGTTAGGCAGTCATGAATAGAAAGGGAACCCTCATAGATCTATACCACGCACACTGACTATTGGTTTTAACGTGATCCCACAACAGAATCACAAAAACAAAATACTCAAGACACATTGTGTAATCATTCACAACTAAATACACCAACACACACACACACTTGTTGTCAAGGGAGTATGTTGAATCAGAATCAGAATCAGAATCATCTTTATTGGCCAAGTATGTGGAACACACAAGGAATTTGACTCCGGTATAACACGCTGCATTAGTATCATCATAAACAAGGACATGACAAATAGTATGAAAGGACATTTCGTAATGTAATGAACCGTAGTGCGGTAGTACAGTGACAACTGTGAGACAAAGTGCAAAGTATTAAGCAGAGCTAAAATGATCAGTGGTAGGATACAATACTATAACAGTTGGTGCAGAAAATCATTGAACCATTTTAAAGTGACCAGTAGCAGTATTTGTTTACAAGAAGTGTGCAATTATGCAGATGTCCTTGAGCGCTTTAAAGTGTCTGGTGCGGTGGAGTATAAATCAGTGACTGTTTAGGGAGTTAATGGCTAGAGGGAAGAAGCTGTGTAAGTGTCTGCTGGATTTGGTGCGCATGGATCGGTAGCGCCTGCCTGAGGGGAGTAGCTGGAAAAGGTGGTGGGCGGGGTGCGGTGGATCCAGTAGGATTTTCCGTGCCCTTGTTTTGATTCTTGCAGTGTGCAAGTCCTCAAGTGTGGGTAGGGCGGTGCCAATGATTTTTTCCGCCGCCCTAACGGTCGGATGCGGAAGTGATGCAATCTTACTGTTCCCAGATCTCTGTAGTTCAGGGAGGAGCTAAGTTTAACCCAGGTTCTTTGTGGAAGTTAGTGAGAGCCTTCACTGCACCGGTTTGATTTTTCTTCTCAAGCTAACATACGATGGAGGTCTTGTCTAGCTTGACAATCAATATTTCTATGAGTTGTAAAGCAGTGACATACACGCCAGCATTTTTGCACTTTCAGATATCAGCACGATGGGGTGCAAAGCTTTCAGCCGCTCTACTCCCAAACTCTGGAACTCCCACTCGACATCCGTAATATTGACTCTCTTCCCACATTCAAAACTCATCTCAGAACCCACCTATTCAAAAGTGCATACTCAGTTTAAACTCATCTCTTCTTTTATTATTTATAATTTTATTTGTGGTTTTATTTTTATTTTTTGATTGTAAGGTGTCCTTGAGTGTTTTGAAAGGCACTTATAAATAAAATGTTTTTTTGTTTTTTTTCTTTGTAAATCATCTAGTTTCCATTTATTTTTTTAAGGTCAAGTGAGAAGTAAACTTGGCCAACCATCTTTTGAGTAACACCATAAATGAATAAAACTATTTCAAGCACACTTTTTTTTTGTTTTTGTTTCTTAACAACTGCAACCCACCCAGAGTCATAGTTAGACCCATAGCAACTCGCTTAACAACGAAAATGCTTTTGTTCTGCAATCCCCGGCGAGTGACGTCATTGTAATGCATTGTTGACTGTTGGGGCGGGGCAAATATATCATTTCTTTTTTTGGGGGGGGGCGGTGGGGGCTATTCTTGGCAAGGATCTGTCCCTATCATCATTTAACTACAGGGGTTTTATTTATTTAGACCAATGGTTGCTTGTCATTGTTCTAGTAAGTCAGTCACAATTTTATTTTTTATTTTTTTTAGCAACATTGGAGGTATCTTCATCGCACATGCCGTCAACATGACCTCTGCAGAGCCTTCTGTTTTTCACATTCCACCTACACTCAGTCACACACACACACACAGTCACACTTTGCTGACACAAGCAGCCATATTGCCAGTATGTTTGTCATCGCTCATTTATGGGAGAGTGCCTTGTTTGTTGCCAGGTGAATCAGTTGTTGTGAAGTTATATTGAACACACTATGGAAGAAGTGTGTCACATGACACATTATTACTGTTTACACACACAAACACACTGTGTTGGCGATATTTCTTCAGCAGTTGCGTACACAAATGCAGACCAGGACACAGGTCAAGTCGCAGTTATTTCTTTAGCCCTAAATCACAAAATCGCTTTTTGAGGGCTTTACAGGCCCACAGTTGACAAAGAGTAAAATCCACTGAGGTCAAGGAAAATCTCAAAAAACCCCATAGAGACACAAAAAAAAAGAAGAAAACACCTTGAGAAGGAACCACAGATGGGGGGAATTACCCACATCATCTCTGCAATATCTTCTATTCATACTTGGATAAACTTCCTGTTTTGTTGGGGCTCTGCAGTTAGCGGCCTTAGGTTGATACCTGCAGATGGCCATTTCCCACTGCTCTCTTTTTTTGGCACCAGTTTTAAATAAATCTTGGAAACTATCAGAAAAATATATTTTGTATTCATAGCCCCAAGTATTTTTTTCAACAGTTTACATTATTAACTCATGCTTTCAGAAGTCAAATCTATATTCTTCACTGTGTAACTGTGAAAACCCAATAACTTCGACCTTTTTAGCAGACCTCAGTCTTTCTGCCATTGCATTCTCACTTGCATTTGTGTGGGTGTATGTATGTATGTATGCACGCAACTATATGAGACAGAGAGGCACAGAGTGTGGTGGCATCACAGCATGAGCAGACACTCATCAAGCTGTCTTGTGTGTAACTGTCATTCATGAAGCCTATAATTAACAAGCCCAGACTTACGCATGCACATCTTGTTCAAGTGTCCTTTTGTTTTCTGAAACTTGTTTCTTTTCGTCTGTGTAATCCTGCACTCTTAGAAAATTAAAAACTCTGTTTATTTTTCGATTTCCAACTGGTGGAACACAATCGATGATTGGGATTTTCAGGTTGTTTAATCCAAAACTAGAACCTAGTGTAGTCTTGTGTGTATTTTCTCTGTTTTATTTACTTATCTATGACCATGATCCCACGCAGAGACCCTCGAGAGAGTTTCACTGAGCGATCGACTGTTGGAACAACACACAAGCACACACTTTACATTATCTCCATTTGTACAGTTGATAATGGCAAGTGGTTCCAAGCGCACAGCTGATATTGCACCATCTTCAGACACACGTGGCATAACAGCAGCTCATCTGCTGGTAGATCAAGCACTTAGCTTGGAGAGGAAAGAACATTAGAGGCAATCAGGCCTGTCATTTCCAATGGGCTGATTGAGCCGAAATGGACCTGTGGCGAAGTTAATGTGTAGGACCATCTGAGGACAAGCTAATGAGGAAAAGAGCAGGTGGAAGTGGTGTGGTTGAAGAAGCACAAATTGAGAGCAGTAGGATGTCCACTTTGTGCAGCTCAGTGGAAACTCCTTGAATTTGAGTTCTCGCATCCACATGTGACTGTGTTTATATTTTCTCATAGGTTTTAATCTCAAGCCTGAAGCATCATTTGGTGGCCTCTGAAATTTGAACAGTTCATCTGTGAAATATTTTGTTTCCCCCTCCACTTCCCAATAATTTTTTCACTCCTTTGTGGCATGGTGTGTGCCTCTGTGTTATATACCAAACATTTAAAGTACCTGTATAGTGTGTGCATGCATCATCTGTCCATGATTGTAGATATTTTACGTGGTGTTTGCCTGTGTTCTCTACATGGGGGCTAGTTTCTAATGTGGTCAGGGCTGACCTGTTTTGTTTGCTTAGTGGACATTCCGCTGTGCACTGGCCATATCCCAAGTTAAATCCACCAGCTTCCGTGGGTGCGCTGGAGCGTTGAATTATTGTGCCTTGGCATTTTGTTGTTGTTAACGAAAGTCATGTACCAAACTTAGTCTCCGGATATAGCAAACAAGAAGCAGCTATGGAGCAGTTGTTTACTGTTTGTAGAATGATGCCGAGCCATGTTTACTCTGATTACATTTGCAACATTGTGTTTGAAATGCCACTTGTTCCTGAACTACTTAATTGAGGTGACTACCAGTATTTATCAATAGTTCTGCTCAAATAATAACTTTATTTGTTCTTGATATAACATTTGAACCAGGCGGCCCGGTAGTCCAGTGGTTAGCATGTCGACTTCACAATGCAGAGGTTCAATTCCAGCTCCGGCCTCCCTGTGTGGAGTTTGCATGTTCTCTCCGCGCCTGCGTGGGTTTTATCTGGGTACTCCGGTTGCCTCCCATATTCCAAAAACATGCATGGCAGGCTGATTGAACACGCTTAATTGTCCCTAGGTGTGAGTGTGGGCGTGCATGGTTGTTCGTCTCTGTGTGCCCTGCGATTGGCTGGCAACCGATTCAGGGTGCCCCCCGCCTACTGCCCGAAGACAGCTGGGATAGGCTCCAGCGACCCTAGTGAGGATAAAGCGGTTCGGTAAATGAATGATTGAATGAATAACATTTGAACCTTTTTTTTAATACCTCACAAAAATTAGGTTTGAACACATACGGGCAAAAGAGTCAACACGCATCTTTCTTTGACTGCTCTCCAGGTCCTTATGGTTGAGGTGGCTTGTGGTGCCCCTTGCCATGCCTCCAGCAATGACAGACCTCCTGGACATATGGGCAGACCACTCGCCCTTGGCTGGCCATGCCCCGGACCAAATCACGGTGGACTTCCTCCTTCCCACCGGTATCTACATTCAAATGGACGTTCCTCGCGAGGCGACCTTTCAACATATCAAACTGGTAAGAAGAGCTTGTTTGTCTTCACACAATCATTGTTAAACCAGTCTTGGATGTGATTTGTAGAATTTTGTCTCCATTGTTTTGTGTCCTAAAGTTAGAAAAAGACAACATCGCCCAAACATCGCCATGAAACATTATTTTACAGAGATCAAAGAAATAAGGCATGAGAATATTTATATGTGACTCCTACTCATTCCATTGTCCATTGACTATGCATCTTGGGTAAACATGAGAACCAAGCCCCACCTTGTCCACAATGAGAGGAATTGTGTTACATTTGGACCATTAAAATTTTTTTTATCTGATTCTATGGCTTTGGATTTTAAAACGTGAGTTTTCCAACATTTCCTTCCTTGCCCTGGACTGCAAGCCAATTATTTGGTGCTCGCGTTTGGCTGTAGTGTGCATCAGCATCCCACCTAAAGCTGCCAACCAATCCCATATTTGATGTCCATGTCTTTGGTGCACAAATGTTGTTTTTTTTCGGGTAATAATATTTCTCCAGCACAAGCATTTGTTGACTCATTCATTAAAATGTGATGAATTTAGTTTTACTTATATACAGTACACCTAAATGAGTGCTTTGTCAATGGAGCATGCACATGTGAGGGATCACCGAGGGACATCTCTAAACCAAAGACAAAGCACCCGTACATTATCACATGACAAACAGGAAAGGTCTGCAAGAGCAAGAACCCTCTGGGGGTTTTGATACCAATAAATAAGCACACACGTGAGATGTTAAGTAAGGATATTATGACCTTAAAGTTAATGTTCTCAAACAATAATAATAAAATAATTGACATTTCTTTACGAGTCCGACAAGAGGGAAGAAAGATTGCAAGAAACCCCACAAAATAGTGAGATGAAACTGCAATAAAGTGAAAAATCAGCAGGAGAGTGAATCAGCAATAACCGAACCGCGAAACAGCGAGAGAACACTGTCCAAAATGCACATGCTTTTTGCCATGGTTTAAGAGTCCACCTAGACAACTTATAATAATAATAATAATAATACATTTTATTTATAAGCGCCTTTCTTATGAATATAATGTCTATTATAATCAATGAATCTGGTTTTAAAGTTTGCTCAGGTGCTCCTTTTTTCTCAGTTCATTCTTCCTCTTCCCTGTAGCTCTTATGGAAACAAGCTCAGACATTCCCATTGTTTCCTGCCTTGGGCGAGATGGAAAGCCACATGTTCGAGTGTGTCAACCAGACCGCCGTACACGAAGAACTAGAAGATGAAACCCGGAGACTTTGTGACGTTCGTCCCTTCTTACCGGTACTCAAGTTGGTGACCCGCAACTGCAGCCAAGCAGAACGGCTGCTGGATTCAAAAATAGGCATACTTATTGGCAAGGGTAAGACATCTTTACTAAATTCAAGATCTCACACAAATCACTCCATGTCTGATTTAAAATAATAAAGTCACTTTAGAGTTCATAGTTTATAAATCATTCCCAGATCACCAAATGCCTTGAGCACTTCCTCCCCTGTGACACTGCCACAGAAATTAGCACACTTATCTATCAGCCAGCCGTCCCGTCTGTAGCTTTCTCCAATCAGCAGCCCTTCTGAAGCAAAGCGCTGTTGTTGCATGTCTTCTCAAGATAATGCTTCCCCAAGTATGAATGTACTATGATCAGGGCAACTCAGTACTCCAGAAGCAAAAATTTGCAACCCACATCTACATAGAGTAGAAGAATAAAAATACACTTAGAGGGAAGGCAAGTAAGCAGTTGGTGCGTACATGGTTATGGGCGTCGTACCCGATCATCATGGGAGACGTAGTTGGATTGTGGCAAACTACATAGTGGTTGAACAAATTTGTCAATGGCCTGCTTAAGGGATTGGATAATTTTGTATGACATTTGTGAATACGTTTGTACAAGTGAAATTTATATTCCCTGTGGGGAAAACAGAACAGTCTTTATGATGCTTTTGCTCCCCAATGTTCTTTTAACAGACCCCTGAGACCTCACATAGGTGCATTCAGACTGAGATTAGATTACACACAGGTGGACTCTATCATCATCTCATTTAGGTCTACATGGGATCATTCCGAAATCATCAGGGAACTTCTGACAGTCAAGAGGCCGAATAATATTGCACGCCCCACTTTACAGTTTTTTTCCCCATTTCGAAAAAAAAAGTTAAAAATATACAAATTTCGTTCCATTTCACGATTGTTTCCCACTTGGTGTTGATCCTTCACAAAAAAATTTTTTTTAATTATTAATTTTTTTAAATCTTTGTTTGAAGACTGAAATGTGGCAATAGGACAAAAGGTTCAATTCATACGATACAAGAAATGGACATTGCTTTGTTAATGTTTTCTGTACTTGGAAATTGTTTAAAAAAGGGGCAAAAAAACACTTACTACTGTATAACAGTCTAGTATAAAAGTAGGTGAGGTGGAGCAGAGACATTCCATCAAAGCGAGGCGTAATTCGGAAGTTAAATGGCTTTAAATATCAGCGTGTTGTTTTCATTAGGAAGGGAGTACTGTATTGTGCTGAACCTCTTTAGTAAAATGGAGTGATAAAGTGCTCAACAGAGAGCAGGGTGATAAGGTTTAATCACCCAAACAGCACCGTTGGCATTTAGCTCCAGCAAATTTTGGAGGCTATTGTTTCAATAAAATAATGAAAGACTGAGTTTGTAATTCTAACACTGCTTCATCTTATTGTATATTAAGGGCCAAAGAGGTGTTTGTGGCTCTAAAATGACGCACTTGTGATATGGTGAAGTTGAAGCTAAAAGTATAAAGTGATCACATGCAAATAAAAAATGAAAAAGAAAATAATTGGCATGAACCAGGGGAAATACTCCATCCATCAATTTATTTACTGTATTTTTGGCACTACAAGGCGCTTCGGCAGATAAGGTGCACCTTCAATATATGGCCTATTTTAAAACTGTTCATATATAGGGTGCACCGCATTACAAGGCGTATAGAATAGAAGCTAGAATAAGGGCTGCAGTTGCATTATACATCCACTAGATGGAGCTACGCTATAGGACTACAATGCAACACAATACAATACAGCTTTATTTATAAAGAACCTTCACAACCGCTGCAGCTGTAACAAAGTGATTTACAGAACAAAGAGCTTTGAAATACCACATCCAAGAAATCAGAATATTGATCCATACATAAGGCGCATCGGATTATAAGGCGCGCTGTCGGCTTTTGAGAACATTGAATGTTTTTTGGTGCGTCTTATTGTGCGGAAAATGCGGTACATTCTGGATGCTATGTATGATAGGTTTTGTGAAAGGTCAGAATGAATAAAATCACATGCAGTATGTCTGTAGAGAGCATTTGTTCTCTGCGTGCTTCTTACTCTCTATAGTTCGACAGCGGAGGCTCTCTTCTGCTCCGGTGCCAGCTAAGGAATTAAATCAGACATGGGCATTCTATGGCCTGCGGGCGACATCCACCCCATCCATAGCCTGAAACAAGACCTCGTGAGGTCGAATTCAAAGTACAAAGAAAAATAAGCCTTTGAAAGCGTCTCTCCACCTGCCACCATAGGGACTAATACAGAGGATTATTTAGTGTGCTTGCATATGTGCACGGGTATGTATGTTGAGCAACTAAACAAGACTGGTATGTTGGAAGGCAATATCTTACCAGTAAGTCCTCATCTTAGTTTCTGTATGGTGAAGGGAAAAGGGAGCTTTGCCCTGATAATCATTTGAGAGTCTCACCGAGGAGTGCCCAATATGAATCCGCAGTTAGTGCTCAAAATGGAGAAAACTTGATGCACACTGGACAATATATAAATTGCAACTGTTTATGCAATGTGGATGTACCGTAATTTAAATTTTATATGACTTCTTGTAATGTACAGGCTTATGCTAGTGCTTACCAATTGAACCTTTTTTAGAAGCCTTTTTGTATGGTAAGTGCAAATGCTTTTGTTCCACATTCTCTACTAGGCCTTCATGAACTTGACGGCATGAATGACCAGGAAGTAAAGGACTTTCGCAGTAAAATGTCTCGCATCAGTGAAGAGAGAATGCAACGTCTCCAGATGATGACGTGGACCGAGTGGCTGCGTGCATGTTTTTCCCCACAGCTCGAGCCAAGGATCATCAACGATGGACTCAATGACCGCTCCGCTCACTTAAAAGTCATCATCCACGTTGACCAATCTCAGGTAAGAACTTTGTGAGTGCAAGTCATGGTTCAGAATTTTGTGTTGGTATATTAAGTGACAACACTGTTTTAGTTCATGTTTAAACTGAACATCCATTTATTCGTTCTCTATTCCGCTAGCATTACAGCTAAACCGGAACCTAATCGAGCTGGCTTGCCAGTCAATCGCAGAGCAGATATAGACAAACAACTTGTCCCACTCTCATTCACACTAGACAGAGTCAGCCAATCAGAGCTCTCACTGAGAAAGATGCCCGCCCACATTCATACCTATGGCCAATCACGTCTTCATGCCCGGTAAATCAATAAGTGGGTAAATGGAAAATGTGTGGCGTAACGAGGCACACTAATGAGGATAAAAGAACAAGGACGGAAAACAGACAGCCTTTTTGTTTCCTCTTTTTGCCATGTGTTTGTTTGTTCCATGACAATACCATCTAGTGTCAAGCAGTCAGCAGACCGCAACATACTGTCACCAGCAGATCGTCCTTCGTCAGATTAAAAGAAGAAAAATAACAACAAACAACAACAACAAATGATACAAAAGGGAGCTCGTTTGGTTATTTATTTTTGCCAAAAATCAACTCAGCAGCTTTTTCTGCTCAATGTTATTATCTGACTGCAAACGTGCAAGTCATGTGACAAGGCTAAATGGGTCAAAACTCGCATCATAATTATATGGTCCATGATTTCATTTCCTTCAGCATTTCACTCATTGTTTCTTGCTCTTTCTTTTCTTTCGGCACATTCAGTTTTTCTTAACTCAAGCCTTTGTTCATTACAGTATTCTCTTTCACGCGCTCAAGTGAAAATTGTCAGGAAGTCTTTATTTGGAAAGCCAGTCACAATAAGTTATATGTTCAGGAAGTGTCGTATTGTTATGAAGTGAGCACAGTCATTGTTCATTGGTGAGCCTTCCTTGAATGATTTCATGAGGCTTATTTAGTTGTTGGCCATGCCCATGTACCCTCTGGTCTCTCTTTATGTTGCCGTCATCATTTAATCGTGTGGCATGTGACGCGTTATGCCTAATATTATTTTGTTAATTGATGCAATTCTATCACCAGGAAATTCTAATTCCATCTCAGGAATCGGGTCAGTACTGAGCTATAATTAGAATACAACAGTAAGCTTCCCTGTTTCATTCAAAACATATTGAGCCATCAGGCTGAGTTAATTCTGCAATACACACACGCACACACACACACACACACACACACACACACTTGTCATAAGGTGTGTGTAAAGTCAATGACTTAACGTTCTACTTTATAATACAGTTTATAGTATAGTGTTTGTGCCTTCAGTAGTTCATTTTTAGTTTGTACATCACTGCATGCAAAATATTACATATTCTGTCAGAATGTACATTATAGAACTACAAGTTGCGTGTTGTTGCGATGATAAATACAATCCCCCCCCCCCCCCCCCCCTAAAGGATTCTGCCAGTCTGAAAGTGCCTGCATCCTGCAATGCTGCCGAGCTGATGGAACTGGCTGTAAGGAAGTGGTTGACCACTCATGGGCATGAGGAGGAGGCATGGAGAGGACAGTATGTACTTAGAGTCAGCCATTGCATGGAGTTTCTTTGTGGAGACCATGCTCTCTGTGAATACAAGGTCAGTGAGTGCATTTTATTCTTTTTTAAGTTTTAGAGAAATTTTAATGTAGTACTGTGGTACCGCTACTTACGAAATGAATTGGTTCTGGAAGAAATTTCTTAAAGTAGAAAATGTTGTAAGTAGAGACGCTTTTTCCATGTAAATGCCCTTAAGAAAATAAAACAGCTGTACAATTTAAGAGAGATTTCAAACTTGCATACTCAAATAAAGGAGAAATACAAAGTGAATGGTGAATTTATATCCATATGATTGTCTTACGGCTGATGTTTGATGTTTTTCTTTTGTGTTTTTTATTTATTTATTTTTTATTGATGAGGATTGGATTTCTGTTTAATATATCTAAGTACGCAGGGCTTTTTCATTATGTGTCAGATATATTATTAGCCTTATTCCATTGTCAGTTATCTAAAAAAATATACAGTATATATATTATTACAATAATAATCATAAATAAATAAACAAAATATTGAAATTGCACATGTCCTTTCTTGTGTGTAGTATATACGCACTTGCATGCAGGCGAAGGAGTCCCCACACCTTACCCTGGTTTCCTCCAGCACAGTCAAGGCCATGTTTGAAAAGGAAATTTCTGCTATTGGAGCAGTAATCAATCGCAAGTCCTCCAACCCACCTTTGCCGCTACCTCCTAAAAGAAGGGTTCCCATGGTGAGTCAATGCTTCACTCTCATGTAGCTAAAAAAAAATTATCAGATGTTTTGTTTTTCCCGAAATATTCATTGCTAGTGCAGCGTCGGTGGTGTAGTGATTCACCGAGGGGCCTTTCACACAGCTGGCGTAGGCTCTATTTCTATTTGATGCCCCATTGAGTCCAACCTTCTCCCAATATATTCACTCTTTCTCCTCTGGGCATGTTCAAACCATCTCTGTGATTCTCTCTCCAAAATCTCTAACATGAGTTGTCCCTCTGATGTACTCATTCCTGATCCTATCCAACCTGGTCACTCCCAAAGAGAACCTCAACATCTTTGTCTCTGCTACCTCCAGCTCTGCCTCCTCTTTTCTTCAGTGGCACTGTCTCAAGTCCAAACAGCATGGCTGGTCTCACCGCAGTTTTATACACCCTTCCTTTCATCTTAGCTGAAACTCTTTAACTCAGCCTGCCTGTACTGTACATGCTTCTTCACCTCTTTTCCACACTCTCCATTGCTCTGGAGAGTTGACCCCAAGTACTTAAAATCCTCCATTTTCTTAATCTCTTCTCCCTGTAACTTCACTCTTGTACTTGGGTCCCTCTCATTCACACACATGTACTCCATTTTGCTGCGACTGATACGTCATATGTCATGTGTTTTGAGTCGTTTTTATATTAGAAAACAAAGTTGAGATGCGTACCCAGTATTTCTGCTGGCTGCTTGAGGTTTTCTTCCCAGATCCCCAAATATCCTTCTTTTTTCAGTATTCCTTCCCACCTCGACAACATTACCAGTTCCAAATGCACTTAAGATTCCCCACACCATAATACTCCTACCATTTATATTTCACTGTGGGGTATGCTAGGTAGAGAAGTGGATACAGTTGTTCCCAAAATGTATGAAGCACTTGCTTGGAACATCGCTCTGGCTAAAAAGCCATACAAAGAAGGCCGTTTGTCAAAAAGAATAAGAATAAGAAAACCTTTATTCGTCTCACAATGGAGAAATTCCCAATTTACAGCAGCAAAGTTATGAAAGGAAGAAAGTTGAAGAACAAAAAGTATAGGAGCTGCTGTAAAGGCAGCCACTCTTAAAACATGCAAAAGAGAGCTCAGGAGTCAGGGCAGAGGATGTAGGCAATTTGTGTGCCCATATATATGTACAGTGTGACATGGCTCTTTGCAATAACCTAGTATACAAGTTATGCACACTTAATTACTCTGTTCAAACGAACCAGTGTTTATACAACCGTGTCCTAGTCCTTGTTTTGTGTGACTTTGCATGTTTAATCGTTTTGTTAATACATCTCGGTGTTCTCCTCTTTGTAAATTAGTCACTCAATCCTTTAAAAAAAAAAATTCTATTCATTTTTTTTATCACTTATCCTGTTAAGGGTAAGAGGTGGGCTGGAGTCGATCCCAGCTGTCTTTGGGCCACTGAGTCAATCACTGAGTACCACACATCACACTAACATTCACACGTGAGAAAATTAGGGTCCTCACTTAACCTAACAAGTATTTGGGGGGAATGTCGAGGAAACCTGAGTACCCAGAGACAACCTCTGCAAACATGGAACATGTAAAGTGCATGCAGAAAAGTCAACAATTCAGACACAAAACCAATATAGGTTTTTACTCACCACCCCAATTAGATACTTCATCTTTATACCCTCCTGACAACACATCAACAACTTTCTCGGGTACTAAAGTAAAACGTTTGTTTTCAGTTAGCAGACAGATGGTGTGGCTTTAAATAAATACCCCCCCCCCCTCCACCCACCCACCCACCCACACACACACACACACACACACACACACACACACACTTGTTATGGCGGTTGTGGAAATATAACGTACTGTACATTGACTTGCAAACCCGGTTCACGTGATATTTAACATAATTAGCTTCCCGTATGACACCCTCACCACAACATATAGCCCGCCACTCCCATACACACATTATGTACATACTATGGATGAATGTATGCACATACTATAGAATAGTATGTTGTGATTCTGTATTCATTATATTTCTCTGTTTCTACAGCAAGCACAGACTTGTGTGTGGGACGTGCCAAGCCCCTTTAAAATAGTTCTATTGAAAGGCAGCAAGGTGAATGCAGAGGAGACTGCTAAGGTAAACTCTTTTTTTTTTTAACACACATCTATCACAGTAATTTACATTGTCAATACCTGCAAAAAAATTAATAACAATGAAGTTAAAAATGCTATGGTTTTATGCTTGTGTACATTGACGCATTTAAATTCACATTGGAACTTACCTAAATTGTAACCGTCCGTCTATGACGCAGATTATTTACCTTCAGTGTCTCTAGCGCCACTCTTTAGTTATCATTCGGTTATTAAACCAAACTGTATTTTTTCTGATGGTGCCCAGGTCCAGGTCAGGGCTGGTCTTTTTCACGGAACAGAGCTACTGTGCAAACCAGCTGTGAGCAGTGAGAGCAACGGCCGCTCCGAACACACATGGAAAGAGAGCACATTAGAGTTTGAAATCTCAGTCTGCGACCTGCCGCGGATGACACGCCTTTGCTTCGCCATCTATGCCGTCATGGATAAGGTCAAGAAACAGAAGTCGACCAAAAACGCCCATCCAAACAAGTACCAGACCATTCGCAAAGCAGGGAAAGTGGTAAGAAGTCAGCAGCTTCACCAACTTTCCCACGTTTACGATACCCTTGACCATTGGTCGACATCATGCGGCTCTGCGAAGCTTGTGAAAATCAAAAGCCCAGCGACACCAAAACTACACTGTGTGTGTGTGTGTGTGTGTGTGTGTGTGTGTGTGTGTGTGTGTGTGTGTGTGTGTGTGTGTGTGTAAATATATATAAAGAAGTCTAGTGATGATAAGCGAATCAGAAAGTGGATGGATGAATACAATAGCTAACATCTCCATTTCTGATGTTAAAAAGTATTTGCGGCTCCCAGCGTTGTCTTTTCCGTGGAAAGCGGGTCAAAATGGCTCTTTAAGTGTAAAAGGTTGCCGACCACTACCCTTGACTCATAACTTCATCTTTGTGTCGTAGCACTACCCCATAGCCTGGGTTAACACAATGGTGTTTGACTACAAAGGTCAGCTTAAGATGGGCGATATTGTCCTTCATTGCTGGTCTTCATTTCCTGGTATGAAATTTTACTTGTTTACTTTATATTTTATTGCAACGAAAAGCTTGTTCAGTAATTGACAAATGAATTATTTTATGTTGTTTTGGACAGATGAACTTGAAGAGATGCTGAACCCCATTGGAACTATTCAGACCAATCCATACACTGAAAACGCCACTGCCCTGCACATCAATTTCCTAGAATACTCACCGCATCCCATAATTTTCCCTCCTTTTGACAAGGTCAGACCATAGTAAGCAATTGTACTGTTGATCATTTGGTACCTACGATGCCTTGAAAATGTAGTCATACCCCTTGAACTTTTTCACATTTTGTGACTTTAGAATCACAGAAACTTTTGTGTGTTTAGTAGAAAAATAAAATTTGTCACACACACACACACACACACACGCATGCGCACACCCAAACATACAAACGTGCGCATGCACACACGCGCAAAGTGCCAAATATTTGTGGAGTGGAACGAAATTCAGTTTTACAAATTTTATGCAATATAAATCTTGAAAAGTGCAGTGTGCATCACAATCATCAACAATCAATTTCTTTCATAAGTCACCTAATTTGTAAATAAAGTCCAGTTAGAGACCACTAACGAATCATGAAAACCAAGGAACTCACCATTCATATGTATAGAGAGAGAGTGAGAGAGAGAAATCCCTTACACTTCACAGTTATGTGTTGGCCAATCATTTAAGATCTCAATTAAAAACATTAAAGTTAGTGGTTGTAGGGTGGCAAAATGTGAAAAAAATTCAAGGGCTGTCAACACTTTTTCAGGGACTGTATTTGTTATTACGGTTATCTGATATCTGGGTGAGTGTGTCATTCATACTTGTTTATAGATCCTGGAAAAGGCTGCAGAGATTGCCGGAGCAAGTGACTGTGCACCTATGGTGAGTTCATGTGCAGCGGGTGTAGTTGCATGTATGAAGCAAAATGATCAAAATAAGACAACACGAGCAATGATACTATTCAATATGGCCCCTCCCTCTATTCACACATAACACTCTTCCTTTCAAAACCATTAGTTAGCTTGAAACGGGTGGAACTAAACTCCAATCAGAATAGTTGCTCTTTTTCCTGCCCGATGTATCACTCAACCTAAAACCGACCCCTGGGCGTCGACATCCCATTGCATAATCCTATGTTTGGCATGCCTGAACGCAATTTGCCCATGTGAAGTATCCCTCTGAATATATGAATAAGATATACAGATCTGCATTTCTTTAGCAATGTTCAATCAGTGAGGTAATGTGTGGTCTGTAAACTGCAAGTGTTGAATTTAATACCTCTATTGTAAAAGGGGGAATACATCTTTGTAGTTTTGTTTTGTTTTTTGTTTTTGTTTTTTACCTTGACATGTTTGTTTTAATCTCTTAAATTCATGGAAACTTGGAAAAATAAGCCATGTTGATACACTCCTGCCATCTGGTTGGCATTGATGGTAAATGCAGTCACATTTCGAGCCGGTTCCTATTTGCTATCCTCATCTCTCCCTCATTTTCTTCAGGGCCGTGGAGGTAAGAAGTTCCACATTGAGCTGAAGGAGATCATGGAACGGGATCCTCTCTCTCAGCTGTGTGAAAATGAGAAGGACTTGATCTGGACACTACGCTGCGACTGCCGAGAAAATTTCCCTCAGTCCCTGCCCAAACTGCTGCTTTCCGTAAAGTGGAGCAAACATGAGGACATGGCCCAGGTTTGCAAAAATGAAAAAACAGAAAAACACCACACCACATACCAACGTACTAGAATGTTTTTTAGCGGTGTTTGATACAAGAAAATACCAATAGAATATTATAATTACTGTAAGTATGGTGAAAAAAATGTAAAAGTGAAGCTGCAAACAAAATAGAGCATATTACTGTGATCCACTGACATAAAACTGAGTTAAAATTGAGTTTAAAAAATTAACACGCTGTAAACACGCTGACCTAACCCTGCATGTGGTAAATGTTGTGTGTCAAAATTAATCAACAACCGTCCCCTAATCAAATTCCTCAGCAATTACTTTGAAAATGGATTCATCGTTTTGAGACCTTTTTTAGCCTCTCAAAAGTAAATATTCTCCAATTTTTGCAGTACTTCATGAGCGCAGACTGAATATCTTTTGTGTTGAATCAAAATGTTTTTAAAAATGGTCAACTTTTGCTTGTACTTTGGAAAACGATCAATATTTGTTCCTTTTTTTCTGCTACAGACTGAATCATAATTCATTTGTGTCCAAAATAATCGTCACTTGAATCTATTCTGAAAATAATCATTATTTGCACCTATAGTATGAATTAGCTGTAAATGAAGCTTCCTCAGAAGTATGAATCAAACGAGTAGCCTTTTGCATGGTTCAGGCCCCAGAAAGTAGCTCCCTGTTTCAAATAGTTTGTTGAAGACATCACTCCCTCTCATGAGATATTGCTCATTTGTTGCTTTTTTTGTTTTGTTTTGTTTTTTAATCCTTAAATAATACCAAGTAAACATCAATAATGGATTCATAATCTAATATCGGGGTGGGGCGAAGTATTTTGCAATAAACTGTATTGCAAAAATAAATTTTGAGCTGATTAATTAATGAAATAATTAATAGAATAATCAATTCCAAAAAATAAAGACTGACAGCCCTAAAAAAGTTCATGTATGAATATTGATAAACTCAAATGGATTTTTTTTTTTAAATGATTCAAAACAAATAGACCTAAATATTACAAATTACAAACTGAAGAGGAACATGACAAGTGCCTATCATCTGATCTCCACGGTGGTTTAGATTATTTTGTATTCAAATGTCTTCCTATGGGGAATTGTTATTATTTTGCCAAGTTGGAGAAAGCAGTTAACTAATGCTAATAATAGAAATAAATATGATCATCATAATTTCTAACTGGGGAAAAGAAATTATCACAGCATTCCATGCTCTCGGTCTATAGGCAAGTGTTTCAAGGGTTCGTATAATCTGGATTTTACATGTGTGTGTGTGTGTGTGTGTGTGTCTGTGTGTCTGTGTGTGCGTGCGCGTGCACTTCTCAGCTGCAAGCACAGCTTCAGATTTGGCCCAGACTGTGTCCAAGAGATGCACTGGAGCTTCTGGATTTCAACTATCCAGATCAATATGTCCGAGAGTACGCTGTACGCTGCTTGTATGATATGAGGTAAGCATAAATAGTCTAAAAATTATCGTTTAAATATTGTACATTTGTCTCTTCCTTCACTTTTGTCAACATTTCCAACGCCTTCCCCTATAATCATGTTTGTGTGCACGTCGTTTTTATTCCTCTCAAATTTTCACTCTTCATGAGGGTAAAAAATTGACTTCATGTTGACTCTTCCTTCCCTCTTGTTTTTCTTAAGTAACGAAGAGCTGTCACAGTACTTGCTTCAGTTGGTGCAGGTGTTGCGCTATGAGCCCTATTATGACTGCGCCCTTACCCACTTCCTGTTGGAGCGAGCCCAAGGAAATCGCAAAATAGGGCACTTCCTCTTCTGGCATTTAAGGTATTGTTTGTTTACATTCTAAAGAGAGATGTTGTTGTTGATGATATGTTTTGGTTTTCTTTCTTACGTGTACTGGAAAGTTGTGGGGCAACACATTTTTTTGCTGATTAAGCTTTGTCTCTGCTGCCACCTACAGGTCGGAAATCCACATGCCTGCTGTTTCAGTTCAATTTGCCCTCATGCTCGAAGCCTACTGTAGAGGCAGTATCCCTCATATTGAGGTTCTCAAGAAACAGGTATCAATTTTTTCACTGTTGTTGTTCTTGTTTACACATCTTATTCTTAAGATTCAAAGAGGATTTATTTAGAATGTCAATGTTAATGTACTAGATATAACTGTGGACCGGAATAAAATTAATCTGTTACCAACTCGATAGCATCAGAGTTATGGTATTTATAGCCTGTCACACTGACAATAGTATCACCCTGTGACCTTTGCCATCTCTACGGCTCGGACAGAGGGTCCCTGGGAAGTTCTCCTTCCTCTTCTACCCTCTCATGCATTAGCCACTTCCTGTTTTGAAGAGTACACACGCTGGGTTGTCATTATATTGCTGACTCTCTGTGTTGAAGGAGGAGATGCATGGCATCATGCTTGACAGACTCAGCAGTGGGAATCGATTATTCCTAATTAAAAATACGCATGACTCGTATGCGGATTGGTAAAAATGCCAACGTAAGACAACAAAACCATGACTTACCTGAATTAATTTGCACCAACTAGGTGGAAGCCCTGAGTAAGCTAAAGTCAGTGAATGAGCTCATAAAGCTTGGAACCATGAAGAATGCTCGGGGAAAGACAAAGGAGGCAATGTTGACCAAGGAGGCCATGATGACTTGCCTAAGGCAGAGTGGCTACTCGGAGACGCTGTCTGATCTGCACTCTCCTCTAAATCCAAATGTCCTGCTGTCAGGCATGAAGTGAGAGCACAATCTTTGAACCTGCGGCAATGTGTCAAGTTGTCACTTTTTTAACATGCTATGTCCTTATATGTCAGCGTGGAAAAGTGTCGCTACATGGACTCCAAGATGAAGCCACTCTGGATTGTTTACAACAACAAGTTGCTGGCAGGAGACACATTGGGAATCATCTTCAAGAACGGGGATGGTAAGAGAAGTCAGGAAGGGTTGGGGCAGAATTTTTAACTACCATTACTAATCACCATTAACTACCAGTTTTAACACTTTATTTCTATCAAATCTCTTTTAAACCTCCCACACAGACCTAAGACAAGATATGTTGACACTACAGATTTTGAGGTTAATGGATTTGCTATGGAAGGAGGCTAATCTAGATCTCAGGTGAGTGTGTGTAGCATCTGGAAAAACCTGATGTGCTTGTTAAAAAGTTGCCATCATCATCAACAGCAATTTTCCTGATCGTATTGAGACATTTCTTGAAGAAAAAAAACATTGGCTGATAATTTTTAAATATTGTTCACGCATTTCCCATCAGCCTGCAGTGGCACACAATCACAGAATGTGTCACAATGTGCAGACACTTCACTACCATAGTAGCAGGATTCCATCACTCTTATTTCACTGTCAAATGAGCAATTGGCTAAGTGTTACTATAAGTGCATGTGCTCTCACAAATTCACATCGTAAAAGCTGCTTCATTCTCCTCGTTTCATACAGGATAGTACCATATGGTTGCCTAGCGACAGGTGACCGGGCAGGCCTGATTGAGGTTGTGTCATCCGCTGACACAATTGCCAACATCCAGTTGACCAGCTCCAATGTGGCAGCCACTGCTGCATTTAACAAGGATGCTCTGCTCAACTGGCTCAAGGAACGGAACTCTGGGTACGGTGGTGTTATCGTTTACTATAGGTCTTCATTTACGTCTTTTTCTGAAAAATACACATTTGTTGCATTTGAACAGCGATGCTCTTGATCGGGCCATTGAGGAGTTCACCCTGTCATGTGCAGGCTACTGTGTAGCCACATACGTCCTCGGCATTGGGGACCGCCACAGTGACAACATCATGGTCCGCAGCACTGGACAGGTTGGAAAAAGATTGTACAGTATTGAATATATGATGCTTGAGAGGACGATATCATCGGGGAACAGAAAATAAATATTTTTCATGCAGGTAGTAAAAGCTGGCGCTCACTGTCTTTGTTTCTGCCCGTCAGCTCTTCCACATAGACTTCGGTCACATTCTGGGCAACTTCAAGTCAAAGTTTGGCATAAAGAGGGAGCGTGTGCCATTCATCCTCACGCATGACTTTATCCACGTCATACAACAGGGCAAAACTGGTTACACTGAAAAATTTGGCAGGTCTGTTCCACTTTGTTTGCTTTATTAACTCAAACGTCTTGGGCTATAAACTGTTGGAAACAAATTGAGTCCTCGTATTGTAACAGGGTTGTATTTATCACTGATTTTCTATGTATTAATAGTCTATCTAGACAACTTCTATTTACCACTGCAGTATACATAGCCACCAGAAGATGGCAGAAGAGACTGCGTGATGAACTTGGCGCCGTTTGCCTCATGTTCAAGTTATCCTTCCCCAAAACCTCCAAGATTTTAAACATTAGCCTAAAACATGATACACTATCTATTATTATTGTAATCCATATTGTATTTTTATACAATTCCAGGAAGCAAGTTGAACATATAGCTCATACCTTATCCTGACAACTTTAGCTCATACTCGCATTCCAAGCGCAAGTTTAACTCCAGTCCATGCGGGTTGCGAATGAAGTTCCACTGTGTGTGACTCTGTGTCGGCAGCTTCCGTCAGTACTGTGAAGAGGCCTATCTCATCTTGAGGAAGAACGGGAACCTCTTCATTACACTCTTTGCCCTCATGCTGACTGCTGGCCTGCCTGAGCTCACTTCAGTCAAAGACATCCAGTACCTGAAGGTGATAAGCACACTTGCATGCATGTTTTTCAACACTATCCTTGCTGGCATGTCAAAACTGCCTAATTAAAATGAATAAAGTATCAAGAATATTCGAGTGGCAGTACAGTAATTAGAATAAATCTTGGTTTGAAAGCTAATCACTTAAACGGGTAGAATTATAGGCAGATCACATTTAACTAATCCAAAGCAGTGGTGTTATTTTTTTTTGTTTGTTTTGTTTTTGGTCTACTGTTTTATTAAGCAAGTTGTATGGAGATACCTTAATAAGTCTGCAGGGGGCACTGTTGTCCTTCTGATATGGTATAATAATAATAATAATAATACATTTTATTTATAAGCGCCTTTCAAAACACCCAAGGACACTTTACAATCAGGAATGTGTTTCATATTGCGCAAGTAATACGATTTATTATTTTTTTTAAGTTAACAGTTGTACACTTTACTACTCCACAATGAAATTGTGTGAGTGTGGACGGGCATGAAAATATGAAGACGTGCAAGTCCTACTGTGTACATGATATACACATGAAATGTCTGTACCACTCCATCCATCCATCCATCCATCCATTATCTGATCCGCTCATCCTCACAAGGGTTGCGGCGGGTACTGGAGCCTATCCCAGCCGTCTTCAGGCAGTAGGTGGGGGACACCCTGAACCGGTTGCCAGCCAATCACAGGGCACACAGAGACGAACAACCAACCGTGCTCATACTCACACCTCGGGACAATTTAGAGTGTTCAATCAGCCTGCCATGAATGTTTTTGAAATCTGAGAGGAAACCGGAGTACCCGGAGAAAACACGCAGGCCTGGAGAGAGCATGCAAACTTCACACAGAGAGGCCAGATCTGGAATTGAACCCGATACTTCTGTACTGTGAGGTCGACGATTAAGTGGTTCAGAAAATGGATGGATGGATGAATCATTTTTTTAATGAAGATTTTGGGGGGTGAAAAACATGAAAAAAAATTCTTAATCAATGGGCCACTTATAGTGTGCTAGTTCCACTTCCCTAATTTGGAAGATGCACATTATGAGAAGTTTTCAAGTTTTGAACACATCTGTCTCTTCTATCTTTGGCTTCTATGATCCCCACCCCACAGGATTCCTTGGCACTGGGCAAAACAGACGAGGAGGCGCTGAAACAGTTCCGTCAGAAATTTGACGAGGCGTTGAGGGAGAGCTGGACAACCAAAGTCAACTGGATGGCTCACAATGTTGCCAAAGACAACCGCTCCTAGAGCACTAGAGACATCTTGAAGGCAGGGATGCATCCACATCACAGACTGATCCGCTGTAGCTCTTTTGCATTTCGTCGGGTGGACTTGACACTTGTAGAACTTAATGGGCACCGGCTCTAAGCACCCCCCTGACCACATTCCTCTATTGCTCAAAGGACCCTCACACCAACAGGAAGTCCAGCTGGCACTGGGGCTGTAAGTGTACCCCATTCCTGTGGGTAGATTGTATTTTTTAATTAAGATGTCTTTTTCCTCCTCTCCTCATTCCAGAATCATGAGAATTTGAGGGAAGTGAGCCTTTTGTTCTCATTTTGAATGGGTGACTTGAATCCAATTGGACTTTTAAACACTGGAACATTTTAGAAACAAATGTGACTTCTTGTTTTTGTTTTGTTTTTTTCCCCCCCGAAAATCCAATCAAGTCCAAAACAATAGTTACCACAAACGCAATCTACTTTGTTTGGGTGGGGGAGGAATAACCCGCTACCCAAGGACAATTGGACTTGCTGAGAAATAATAAAAAGCATGTTATGTGTCGCCGACTTTATTCATGAATGTGGAACTTTTTCCCACTCGAGGAGCAGTTTTTATATGCACAATTATTATTTTGACAGACAGTATGGTGGACCACCCCCAAAGGATCTGCCTCTACATGTGCAATATCTATCACTGAGTATATAAACCACATTGACATGTATAAAACCCCTTAAGCCTCGGCCTACGTTTTTTTATGTTGCAACTGTGGTTTGCACCACCATTGATAGAATTAGACACTGGATATTGTCAAATGTACAGGATTTTACTGTTGTTTTTTTTCATAGGAGTTCTATTAATATTTTTTTTAATTAAAAGTTATTTTCGCCTCTGCTGCATTTCCCTCTGTGGTCTGTTGTACATAATATGGGGATGGTGTGCATGTGTGCAGCTTTGTAGAGCTGTTGAACATTAAAACGTGTAAGATCACAGCAAAGAAAATATTTTACATTTTTTAAGCAGTAAATATTTAGTCTTGTATCGACTATAGATCATAACAAAAACAAATGTGCCTCAATAAAGATGCCTGTCCATCAAAAATAATGCATATGGTCTATTATAATTCATGGTGCTGTATACACACTACACACAGCAGAGTTTTGGCAAGATTTTATTTCCAAACCAATATATTTTTCATGCAGAATAATATTCAACTGAGCCTCCCATGTGATGCTTCAGCTTTATTCAAGAAACGAAAACTCTATAGTTTCTGCACTGACCCCCATCTTTGATGGACTGTATACCTCTCCCAAAATCAGATGGGATAAGCTCCAGCACACTTGGCGTGACCCAACTGAGGATAAGCGGTGTGGAAAATGGCTGGATGAATCCAAAGCAGGGCTACTTTAGGAGTTGGAATGGGAATATTTTGAGCATTTTCTTGAATCACAGTGATTTGTTTGCAGTCCTACAAAATCCAGCTACAGCAGTATGAACCCTTTCTGAGTGAGCCGCACACTCGAGTACCTGGAGAAAACCCACGCAAGCACAGGAAGAACATGTCAAACCAGGAATTCAAACCCACAACCTCTCAAGTGAGAGGCAGATGTGCTAACCACGAGGTCACGAATTGTACTGTCTATGATTGTCATTAGTAGTAGTTAAAGTATTAATCGTCATGCTTTGTTTGATCTTAGGGCGGCCATTGTGGACCAGTGGTTAGCGCGTCAACCTCACAGTGCAGAGGTACCGGGTTCAATTCCAGCTCCGGCCTCCCTGTGCGGAGTTTGCATGTTCTCCCCGGGCCAGCGTGGGTTTTCTCCGGGTACTCCAGTTTCCTCCCACATTCCAAAAACATGCATGGCAGGCTGATTGAACACTCTAAATTGTCCCAAGGTATGAGTGAGAGCGTGCACGGTTGTTCGTCTGTGTGTGCCCTGCGATTGGCTGGCAATCGGTTCAGGGTGTCCCCCGCCTACTACCCAAAGACAGCTGGGATAGGCTCCAGCAACCCCCGCGACCCTCGTGAGGATAAAGCGGCTGGGAAAATGGATGGATTTTTGATCTTTCCGTTTGTTGATGCACTTTCTTTTCATTATCTGCACAAATGTCGCCGCACACTGATGTTTAATTGGCTCATTTGTATTGGAGGGCAGTTTTTGCTCAGTGGCTGTCAACTGCTGCTGTTGATCATCAACTTACGTAACCATATAACCGGGTAGACGGGAACACAAACGTACGCTCGCTTAAATGTAAAGTGTAGACACTATGTATTAGTCATGAAAGATTTCTACTTTTGGGAGAATCACATTCATTGGCATGTGTTTTCTTTCACAAATTTGAAAAATGATTAACAAAAAGAAAAATCTGCATCAACACATACAGTATTAGACATGAAATATGACCTCAGAGACTTGTTTTGTTGTTTGTTTTATATCTTTTTTACCTGCTGCATTCAGACTATCACCTCATTTTAACCTCTCGGAAATATGCACCTACAAATTAATCCGTCCAACTTCAGTATACTTCACACCCAATAATAACAACCAGAAGCTGTCTCAACAAATCTTGTAATAATAAACACGTTACCCAGAGGATTTCTGGTTAGATAATCAAGACAATCAGGTCTGCCTTTTAAAGCTCCGGAGCTGCCCACGTGGTGACTCACTTATTCAGAGAATTCCTCCCACCTGCGGGCTGGGACGTAGAATCTCCCAGTCTGATGATGTGATGTTATTAAAAGACAGGATGGTGGTGAATAGGCAACGATGAATGGAGCTCATTTTTAACGGCGGATGCATGCATGACACCTGAGATGAACTGGAGCATAAATTGGATGACGTTAAAAATAGAAGAAAAGTTCCTCCTATTCTCTAAGTAGGTTAGGAATTTAACACAAGATGATTGAGTGTGAATGGTTGTTTGTCTATGTGCTTATAAATTGACGTAACCGGGCAGAATGTGTGAAAGATCATTTTGATGGATTATATGTCTGATCATATGGAAAATGTTTATTTTATTTAGGGAGAGTGTATAGCCAGTTGCTATTACCTAAGCTAAGTGTGTGTGTTTCCACACTTGCGAATTGTTTGACTGTAATTTGTGAGTAATGAGTTTCTGCTCTTGAGAGCCCCCTGAATATTTGGTCGAGGACCGCACTGATTTTTCTGGGTACTCCGTCATGGAGAAAGTAAAAGGACCTGAATGAAAAGCTAGTTGAAATTTAGAAATCCGGAACAGGATATAAAAAGATTTCTTAATATTTGTAAATGCCTCTTGGTCGTGTTTATACGCGGACGTAGAAGTGGGAAAGGAGTGGTTCTGTTAATTCCAAGCCACAATCAGGCAGAGCAACAAAGATTGCAGCTACAACTGCAATGAAGATTGCTTGAGATGTAACGAGAAACCCAAAATCAACTTCAGCTAGAATCCGGGTTGGTCTGAAAAAGGGTGGCGTGAATGATGACATGAGAGGAGTCAACACAGCTTTTCCTGAAAGTTAAACCATCCCTGCTGTGAAACATGGAGGTGGATCGTGGGTTTTGTGGTGGTGTGTGATCTCCAGTACAAGAGTACAATGATGAGATGAATGTAACATGTTGTCAGAAAATATTGGAGGACTATTTTTATTCAGGGTGGCCCGGTGGACCAGTGGTTAGCGCGTCGACCTCAAAGTACAGAGGTAGAGCGGGTTCAATTCCAGCTCCGGCGGGTTCAATTCCAGCTCCGGCCTCCCTGTGTGGAGTTTGCATGTTCTCCCCGGGCCTGCGTGGGTTTTCTCTGGGTACTCCAGTTTCTTCCCACATTCCAAAAACATGCATGGCAGGCTGATTGTGCACTCAAAATTGTCCCTGGGTGTGAGTGTGAGCGTGATGGTTGTTTGTCTGTGTGTGCTCTGCGATTGGCTGGCAACCGGTTCAGGGTGTCCCCCGCCTACTGCCCGAAGACGGCTGGGAGAGGCTCCAGCACCCCCCGCGACCCTTGTGAGGATAAAGTGGATCGGAAAATGAATGAATATTAATATTCATCAGTCGGGAAGCTGCACATAAATGGGCGCACCGACTTTCCAACATGACAGTGATTCAAAACATCAGGCCCGAGTCAACCCTTCAGTGGCAACAGCAGAAACAAAGTGAAGATTTTGGAGTGGCCATCACATTCTCTTGAAATCAATTTCATTGACTCTCTCTGGGAACATCTCAAACATGCAGTTCAGGTAAGACAACCCACTAAGTCAAAGGACCTGGAGGCTTTTTGCCAAGGAGATGCGGCAGTCACCGCCCAGTGTATCTGAGATGGTCTGTCTTCCACCAGCCCTCCTGCACGTGCAAGAGTTTCAATTGTTGTCATGTGTGTCCTATTGATGTGACTGTTGCAGTTTTGTTTGTTTTTTTCCAGTACAGTACTGTGCCCCTCCCTTATAGGAGCAAAGATTGGGAATTGTTTGTTTCCTCAATCCCATTCCTTATTGTTTTTCCTTTTTCATCCCAACTATAACAAAAGACTGCAAACTGTCATTGAATGTGAAACTGTTTTTGCTGCTAAAGGTTGGCAAAGCACAGTATTAAGAAACAAAACATTTGCACGGGGACCATCTCAACTGACTGGTGCCCAGTCCAGGGTGTGTGTACTCCAACTTGCCTTAAGTTCACCTGTGACCTCAATGAGAACAAGCTCAAAAAAATGGATGAATAACTTTGTCCATTTTCAGAGCTTCAGTGATGTGAATCATTTTTGTCCAATCACTTTTTCTCCCTTGACAGCAGCCAACTTTGCAAGTCTGATGATCAGCTCGCACAGGCCGGGGATTTTCTACTCGATAGTAACAAAATTGGAAGTGATAGACCTCCCCGCTGTGCTTGAGAGCCTTTTGTCACATAACCTGGAAATTGTTTGCATCCCAGCATGATGCCATTGGAAGCGGTAGGGGCATGCAAGCAGTGAAAGGAGGTGGATGTGAGAGAGTTGTGCTAAATGGACCCCAAGCGGGCAGACGGCAGGGAAGATTGTCGACCAGACACTGGCACTTACTCAGCAAGCGTGAGGCTATATTTGTGCCATTTACTTTCTTGGCTTTCATGGGGTGTAAAATCTGGAGTTGTGACTACCATGTCATCATGTGAAAACACATGCTCCCTCATGATTGACTCATTTCCCTGTGTTCCTTTCGAGTTAACACAATATGGACTACAGTATGCCACATGCATCATAAAACAGAGCGACCATTTGTCGTGCAAATTAAAATGTGGGATAACATCTTGAGCTGTCTGCTGATCATTCTTACTCATTGGACACTTTATTAAGTACACCTGCAAAAAGAACCCTCCGTCCATCCATTTTCAAAGGTGCTTGCCCCCATTATGTTCTCGTTTAATTGGAGCCGATCGCAGTTGACTTTGGCGAGAGGTGGAGTACACCCTCGACAGGTCGGCAGTCAATCACAGGTCATATAGACAAACATCCGTACAATTGAGTCAGCAAATTGAGTCAGCAAATTGAGACCTTATTTTATATGAATGGTAAAGTAGAAGTTGAGGCCTGGGCTCAAAACAACAACCTGCACCGGGATACAGTAGTAAGAGTGCATTTTCTTTTAGGCTATTAATAAGCTCCAAAAACATTCTGGAAAAAAAAAAGGGCATTCCAGGCTATTGATGAGAACAGACTACTAAAAGACACTTGTCTTTAAGGATATCCAGCACTGAGGTCAACATCCGGTAAAGGTGCATGCAGTTTGCTTACGCAAATGTAAAAGTTGTTCATGTGAATTTAACCCACAAATTAGTACTTTGTGCGGCCATTATATCGACTTCATGGCCGCACATCAGACTTTTCTGTGTTTTATCTATATTGTGGCCATAAATGTAAAAAAAAAAAAAAAAGCTCATGTAATGTGTACATACATGCATAGCACTGCTTCTTTACCCTCAATACCTTTGTGATATTTTCTTTAATACTGAGTAAAATGAGACATAACTTTTCAGCACCTTCAGCAGCACAATAATTAAAACAAAATCTCAACAATATATTCATACCACTCCTGATGTTGACTAATTTTCATGAGCGATTCCCATAAATGAGAGCATAAATTAAAAGTGCACGACCATCACGAAGGTCAAACAGCCAATGGTCAAAAAATAATTAGAATCAGCAAAGCATCAATCTTCCCACCAAGCTTGCACACAAATCGGAAAGGAGAAAAACGTTTTAAAACTGATTGTTTCAGGATCATTTTAAAGAGCCCTAATCCTATGTTTTTCAGCCAATGGTAATACTTTGTGATTTCCCAGGTTGTTCATGAAAGCAAACACATTATGTTAGTGTTTTGAATAAAACACGTGAATAGAGACTGGACTTTAAGAAAGAAAAATGTTTGCCTACTTTCTGACTTGTTACAAATCGAACCCAAAACATTCAGTTCCCAATGTTAAGAGTGCTGGGGTCCAAGTTGACATCTTCTGAGGCCCACCAAAACCTTAAATCATAACTCTGATTAGCACACGAGACCAGATCAATAATTTCTAAATACTGTACTGTACTTTTTAAATAACTGTAGGCCTAATGTATTTGCAAAGCAGTGAGCAGAAAATGAGGAACACTGTGCTTTTTTTAGTTTGTTGAGCACGATCATAGGGCTCTAAATTAATTTTTTGAGACATCATCGTGGATCAAAACTCTCAACGTTTTATGTGAGTGCCGGACCACGAAGTCAAAACGTCTCCCCGTCAGCGGACTTTTCACACTGTAACTAATGACTCACTCTCCTCGTTACCCATGAATACTACCGATTAATTTGTCATAATTGGTTCACATGATCAACGTGCAGTAGTTTAAATCAACTTACACACCCTTTTTAAATAACTACCCGTGGCAATTCATGTTTACGTAGCAATAACGAACATGTGGGGTGCTTCAAAGTGCTTTGATCGCATGTTACGAAAGGGTGAAAAGGTGAATAGCCAATCGTCAGTGCGCTTCATGTGTGACTCTCCACTTACGGCCTGAAAGTCATACTTTAGTCTTTATGTAATTGCAGCTTGTAACGCGTTGTTTCGGAGTCTCAACTACCAGCTCACACCACGCGAGACACGTAACATGGGATTCCACGTGCGGAGGTTGGCTTGTTTATATAAAATGATTGGCAGGTCCTTTGGGCAATGAGCTCCGCTCTTAGTAATTTCGTCATGTTTTCCATGGAAACACACGTTTTACGACCAATTGCACAACGGTGAAGGCGGGGTCTCAATTGAGGTCGCGCCGCGCGTTCGCTGATTGGCTTGTGTGTCTAAACGGGAGGTAACCGGGGGAGGAACTGCCGATTACTGTGTCAGCCTGTCTGAATGCCCTCTCATATTGGGAATACGGAGCTTTACGTGGATCTTGTTTTCGCCTTTCGGCTTTACTTACAAATGACACAAGACACGTCCAGAAAGGGGTATTTATTTCGATAAATCAGGTGAGTTTTTGCGCTTAAATTCCTCGTCGTACATGTAGTAAGAGCGTAAAAATAAGTTGCATAACTAAATCCGATCTGCGCATGCGCGGTCATTTAGCTTGCTCTACTTTTTTTTAACTTTTTTAAAGCAAAAATCACATTTTATCATGATGTGATTACCTATAGAGGGAGATGAGGTTCATTTGCGTGACATGGGCCGTCTGCGGCCATCCGAATGTTGTCTTTATGTCTGCTTTTGGGCAGTATCGTCAATTTTACATAACTGTGTCAGTGTACCGTGCTGTGGATTGCAGGTCAACGTGTGTGTGGATTGCGAATAGCAGGTCACTGTGGGTGAGGGGGGAGGAAGGGATGTTTTTTATACCCATTTCAGGTGTTTTTAATCGTATATTTTCTTACATTTAAATCACATGCAAGTATGCGAAATAATCGATGTCCATCAATATAATCTCACAATTACGTCTATTGTGGAAGCTTTTATTACACATAGCCCCATTCGTGTATAACGATTAGAAATGTAGAAATTACCATATTATTTTATGTTCGAAGATACCTGATTGAAATGGGCATTTCTGCAGTCGAGTCGTATGACGGCAGAGTTGTAGGAATGATTAACGTGTGTGTGCGCGCGCGCGTGTGTGTGTGTGTATCTATATATATGTATAGATAGATAGATATATTACACACACGTACATACATATATAGGTGTGTGTGTGTGTGTATTTTATATTTTGCCAAGGACTCATGTGGCCTCCATTTTAAAGGGAAACTTTTACCTTTCCTTCCACACTGTACTGGACTGTCAAAATCGAGTTGAGGTATACAAAACTTTTGAGTTCACTAATTGTAAATCTCACGAAGGGTTTTTCTGAACTGTGGCGTTTCCATTTTTAGCTTCTGACACATTTTTCAATTGTCTTATAATGCAGGAAGTCACTTAGAGGAATGTATCTGTATACTTAGTATTGAAATAGAAGTAAATCCTAAGTAATAGAGTAACTATCTATTAATATCTATTAAAACTATGTAATTATGTATGTCTGGTTTTATGTTGTGCGTTAGTGCTGATAGTGACCAAACAAGAGACCGAAAATACAATTTTTTAATTCTGTGTTTGTGGGACTTTTATTGTTTTATTCTTAGAATTTCTGTCAGTAATGTGCAGACAAAGTGCCACTCCTGGATGAAGCATTTGGTTTTATGAAACAGTAGCTTGGAGCCGCACTGGGTCCAAATCCATGTGACTGGAGCAGCCGTTGTATAATGCTGTGCTGGTTCAGCCTCTGAATGATGATGCAGAGCTGCAAGCACAACAGTACTTGACTTCAGTCTCATTCTGTCATTCTGAGAGCTATGCAGTTGTGAGCTTGTTCCTAGCGAACGCTGAGGCTTTTTCCTTTGGAAATTACGTTTTTTTTCCCCTTGCCATTGGTTGTGTGTTCCTTTTGGAAGGGGTCTTTGGTAAGTTTTATCCATGCTCTTGTTGTCTTTGAGTGTAGTTTCGGAAATCTTATTTGTGTTTCTGCCTTTTTAAGCAGCATCTTGAGTTGTTTTGTTTCGGATTTTATACAGCAGCAAACCAAAGGCCAATTTGATTATTATATGTTTATTTATTTTTTCTCCCCTTCTGGTGAAAATACCATTCTATAATGCTTTCCTTGAAATGCTGTCTGATGTTTACGGTGTGAGAGACTGTTAATTTGATAGGCAGTTTATTATTTGTTAGATTATATTGTTATGGGTTCATGTTTGGGTGGATTTAAATGGTAACAATTTCCCTTGCAATAATGTACCATATCATACATTATACATATCTTATGTAAACTATTTTTTTAATTTGAGAGCAAAGGAGACGTGTTTGCTGTAAATCCGCTGATTGGCTAACATGGCTGTAACCTATTGACACTCCTTGCTCCTGACTGGTTATTTGCTGCAGCCAAGAGGAGGTCTCCTCTGATCCCAACTTCAGAGCATGTCAAAAGCAGTAGGATGTGTGGTTGCTTACAATTTATTGTATTCTTTAAGAGAAAACTAAACATTACGACCTGTGTTTTTTTTGTCATAAGGTTGCACACAGGTGCTTATGTAAAGAGTGTATAGTGATCAGATTGCCGAAGTTGTCTTACATAAACGTAGATGCAGGCTGCCTGGATTTTCCTGCAGTGCTCGTTGCAGGCTGGATTCAACAAACACACTGGAAATACCTCCTAAAGAAATCTAAAGTCAGGGTGGAATATACTAAGCTTGTGAAAACAGCCTGTTTTTTTACGTGGGGTTGTGTTATCTATTTCAAGTGGATGTGACACACTGTAAGTTGTCCTTCCTTTAACGTGACATATCAGCTGTTACTGCAATATACGGGAAGGGTTGCTATCAGACATCCAGAATTGTACATCATCTGTTTTGAATTGGGCCTAATAGTCAATTCTGCAGTACATCTCTGCGTTACATAAGGTGAACTCATCGATGATTTACCATGTTTGCATAGAATTTCTATCTAAGGTTTTCGAGTAGAATACCTAATATTGGAGGGACAAAGCTGCAATTTGGAAAGAATTTACGCATCCAAAGGTGTTCTATGGCGGATGGGCATTTTACTGAGAGTACAACAGTGGGAATTGCAAATGCTATTTATATTTGGGAGGTTCATTCGTTTCCGTAGCTTCATACCTTCCTTTCAATTGAAAAGCTTCACCCAGAAAGGTTGGAATCCCGTGTTATTTGTAATAATAGAAGTTTTGAGGAATGGGTAGTTGCAGCCTGTGTGTGAATGTGCGTGCATGCACAACAGGAGTTATTTTGGGAGACGGTGCCCTTTCCTTTCGCATCCACTGCCAAACTGTCAGATCACAGTCATGACCGCTGAATTTTTCATGTCAACTTTCTCTTCACCATTATTGATTGCTGCTTTCTTTAGGCTTGGATTATTTGTTGTTGAGCATGACTTTATAATGCCAAATGTACATGTTCCCTTTTCATGTAGAGAACGTCCTTCCTGGTGAGGGCTCAACTACCCCACTGCAATTCCATTTGTGGTTGCTCGCCATGAGGAAGACAACCTAGACTCCTATTTCCTGTCCTTTGTCCCATTCCATGTCAGAGAAGAGTGATCCTCAGCATTACCGCTATTCAACCCTGGACGGGCGGGAACGGTCCCGTAAAAGGGTCATCCTTCAGGCGGAGGAAGGAGAGGTCTCTCCGTGCTCTGCCATCAGCCAACTGCACCGCATGGCCAGCAGTTACAGTGAGGGTTGTGGCAGCAGGGACGGGGGTGACATGGAACCCGAGTTGGGGTTGGCTTCCGAGGGGAGCGACAGCAGCCAGGAGCACCCCGCCTCGCCCGGTTCTCCGCATGATGAAAGGAAGCGCACCCGCTTACACGAAGATGTCGAGATGGCCGGCTCAAGCGGAAGTGGGACGGAATCCCATGGCAACGAATCGCATGGAAATGAGTCTCATGGCAATGAATCTGTGGGCAGTTCAAATGGAAATGAGAAGGATTCCGCTCTACACGAGTCATCAGGAAGCAACAAGAGGTGAAAGCACTCGAACGCACTCAGTCGTGCACAAATGTTCCGCCGTTTTGTTGAAGCGGACCGTCTCGGTCATGGAAGTATGGATCATTAAATGTAATAGACGGACCATTTTCTCTTCGATGAGTCATGGCTGCAAAACTGTCTGCCTACTTCAGACTTTAGATGCCAGTGACAGAATCGTTTTATTCACCAGCACCTCAATTATTAAAGTATTGCAGACGCATACAGGTTTCAAGAGTATCCGTACGAAGCCTAAGTCTAAAGTAACAGACATTTTATTTATGACGTCAACTTATTAGCTGTACAGTGTTGTACTGATGTTTTTGGTCATTATAATTGCAATGTGAAATTTAGGAACGTTGAATCTCAAATTATGGGCTGCTGTTACTGCTTTGTATTGTGGATAAATTGCTTTCCTTGAGAGCCCTCTAATGGCCATTGGGATCACGAGCACCTTGGTAGCTTTTGAGCATGGAAAAATCTGCAAATTAAATCTCAGACATTTCTTCTCCAAGGACATTCTTGGCGTAATTCAGACAGAAAATAGTCCACATCTTTTAATATTACAATTTCTGGGAGTTCAAGACGCAGACACACAGCATTTTTTGCACTGACTGTCCTGGAGTTCAATGAAAACCATTCAAGACTCTTGAATGCACATTTAATCGGCTTAATTAATTTTAAAAGGACTCATTGTGTTCTTTCCATGCATAATCAATCTCTTTACCTAAATTCACATTGTCTGACATTTTCAAACAAGTTCCTAGATCACTCGATGTTTTGCGTAGCATTTTTTTTTGTGGCCCTCTAGCTGTTCCTTCACCGTGCTCCCAACGTTGTCAATAACGTGTTGTTCAATGTTACAGCTCCAACTCTCACAGCACCTCACCACCCAGCAGCTCCAATGCCTTCAGTCTGGTGAGCTCTGAGCAGGACAACCCATCTACTAGTGGTTGCAGGTAAGTGTACACCTTAAACACATATACAGTTCCCAGTTCAACTCGCAATCAAGAGGGCCTATATGCCAGCTTGTAGCTAGTGTGGTTGTTGATTAACCAAGTGAACCCTCAGAACTTGAACAGTCAGCCACATTTCTGTCCATTTCATCTTTTCGCCCTTCACCAAAGTAACTGAGCCTCAGCTGTTCGAGGAAAGGGCTCTTTAATTCCTCCGCATCCACATCTCACTCATGTTGACTCACCTCAGTGCCAGTCACTCCCATCATCGTTCCTCAGCCAGTTTATACCTCCGCTCAGGAGCGTGCCAGCATTGGCGCGACCCTTTTTCTCTGATGCACGTGGATTTGTCTCGTGTACGCTCTGCAGCAGCGAACAGTCGGCTAAAGCAAAGACACAGAAGGAGCTCTTCAAGACCCTGAAGGAGCTGAAAATGCATTTGCCCATGGAGAAAAGGAGCAAGGGCAAGTCCACCACTGTCAACACACTCAAATATGCTCTACGGTGTGTCAAGCAGGTGAAAGGTAAGACTTCCATTTTGTTCAGCCATCTTGTGTGAGTCCACAACAACCACACCATATCAGCGTTGTCTTTGGTTGTTGAGCAAATGCTGTCCTGCATCAACTTCTACAATTACAGCTTTATAGATGTGGTGTTTTTTTTCCTTTTACAGCCAATGAGGAGTATTACCAGATGCTAATGAACAACGACAGCCAACCACCTGGGTTTGAAGTGTCATCGTACACCATTGAGGAAATCAACAGCATCACTTCTGAATACACCCTCAGAAACACTGTAAGTTCCTTGGTCAAACATCTGTGATGGCTTCGTATGGATTCATTTCCGATCAAATATTGCTTTTTTGTCAAGTAATGTTTTTCTTTTGAAGTTTTTAACGGCACTCTACAGCAATGCACTTTGTGTCTTCCAGGACATATTTGCTGTGGCTGTCTCACTAATCACCGGAAAAATAGTTTACATCTCCGATCAGGCTGCCACCATCTTAAACTGCAAGCGCGAGGTGTTCCATAATGCCAAGTTTGTGGAATTCTTGACACCTCAGGACGTGAGCGTGTTCTACAGCTTCACCACGCCGTACCGGTTGCCTTCGTGGAGCATGTGCACCGGAGCAGGTAACAGCAATTTCTAAACGGGTAGAAGTGTTGCCCTTTAACACGTTGCATGGAGGTTGGATTGCCACCATCTGCAACAGGCACGTGGAAAACCCACATGAAACCCAAATCTCACCACCTGCACACATGTAAAAAATCATCCATTTCTTTCACATGAGCCACCCACTCACACATGCCCGTACACACATAACACATATTTCATTTCCATGAGCAATATAACACAAACCAATTCATGCACACGGACAAACACCTGCCACACTGTTTTGTATTACATGCTGTTTATTCTCGGTATTTATATACCCTGCCCTCCATAATTATTGGCACCCCTAGTTAAAATGTTTTTTAGCTTCTCATAAATTCTTTTTTTTTTCAATAACATAGGACCACAATAAAACTTTTTAAAAAAGAGAGAGAAAAATCCAACGCTTAATTTAAGTGCATTTAGTCAGAGGGGGGGGGGAAATCCCACATTGATAAATAATTATTTTACAACAAATCATGTGTGCCGCAATTATGAGCACCCCTGACGTTAATACTTTGTACAGCCCTTTTCCCCACAAAACAGCATCTAATGTACTCCTTATGTTTCACAAGATGGGAGAATACAGAAAGAGTGTCCAAGTCACTTGATTCTGTCTATCTGCAAAGAAAACGGTTCGATACCATGCCACTGCATTAAGAAAAAATATTGTCAATTCATGTATGTTTATTCAAATATCCATACATGAAACCTTTTTACATTGCTTCACGACTAGTACAATAGTAGGTGATACCAAGTAAACAAATATATTTTTATAGCATATCAGTGGTGACGCACAAAAAAAAAAAATGATGCAGGCCAAAATCATTTACATATCTTTTCTTAAATTAACAAACTAAAATCTAAGACCTAATATCGGAAATGAGACTTAGTGAGTGCCGTAACAAAATTAATACTTTTTAAATGGTCAATCTATCCCACACAGTGCAGCATTGTAGAAGTAAAACGCTTAACGGTAATTCTAAGAGGATAGCCTCACATTCAGTCTCAAATATAAGTAAGTGAAATCCCAGGTTGGGGCTAAAATAGAACAACTACATAGTCTAGTATGTAAATGTGAAACAAAAATCTCCGTTCCACAGGGAAAGCTCCAATGTCATTCTTTTACTGTGTGGCCTTGGAGCGATGTCATCAGGCAGCAGCTTCGTTTTGCTGAGTCAGTCGCTGCCATCGCACTTCTTTTCCCTTATCAATCAATTCGCCCTATAAGTAAACATCTGATCTCCTCTTCGTTTTTATGTGCGAACAACTATCGCTCGTTCATTTAGCATTATCATTGTTCCTCTGCATTTATTTATCAGTTTGTGACCTTTAAAAATTAAGGGGAGAGGGTCTTTTTCACCCAATATTTATCGGCTTAATGTGATTGGCTCCGATTTCCAATCATGATTGAATTGGGACAGCCCTAATTTGGTTTCTTTGGGGCAACAGGCACATTTATTATTGGCCAGTAAATGTCATGAGGAGGACCTCGCTGACATTTTGGTCTCATCAAAAACTTGAACGCATGGTTGATTGTGCTAATGCGCACTGTTGATGATACAGTATAGTCATCCTGCTTCTCCACTCTCCTCCCTTATCCAGAGTCGTCTCCCACGGAGTGCATGCAGGAGAAATCCTTCTTTTGCCGCATCAGGTGAGTGAGAGCACACAGCCGATTCTGTGATTCATCGATTTATGCTCTAACAATGCCCGAGTAAGCGAAGTAGCACTGAGCCGGAGCAAAGAGAGAGTGTGTGGGGTAATAGCTGTGAGCACCTGATATTCAGCTCCTTTTTACTGCACTTGACTTAATTTGGGCTGCTTGATTTTCCATGACAAAAAAGTGCTCTTGGATCACTAGTTTGAAGCCATATTAAAAGTTTAAACAGGGGTCACTAACCTTTTTTGAAAACTACTATAATTTGGGTTCCAATTAATGTTATAGGGCTACCAGTTTAATGCACACAGAAATAGCACATTTGCTCAAACTAACTTTAACTGTATTATATTGTTAATATTAATGATTGCTGATATTCGTCTCCTTCAAGGCCCTGATCAGAAACATATTTATTGGCCAACTATGTAAAACACACAAAGGAATTTGTCTCCGGTATCATGACTGTCGATAGTAATTGCACAAACAAACAACTACAACAAACAAATAAGTGTAGAAAGTCTTTGCGTCATGTAAGGGTGCCACTTAGCAGTTGCGCACCCAAAGACAACTGTGCTACAATGTGGAGAGTCATCAAGCAGAAATAAAGTGATTGCAGTGCATTACTTGCAATACTATAATGGTTGTGCAGATGTTGCAGACAAGTCTGATCATGTTAATGACACACTCGTAAAAGTTTTAAGAAAAGAGATACATATCAATATGTAACAATTAATTTCTCGGAACCTCGGCAAGTCCTAACATTTGTAAATGATTACTTTAACAATATTCCCATGAAATCACACTGTCGAATGACCAGTTAGCTAATTTAGTAATAGCTCTTGATGTGTGCCTGGTGTGCCTGGTGTGCACCTGCACCATGCTGGTGAGCCCAATTTTCTACCACTCATCATAGGACATAACGCATCAACAGGGCGACAAGTGCAAGTCCGCTTGAGTAATTTGGATGGGAAAAAAACTAAATGAAATGGTCATGTCTGTGTTTCAGCGGTGGAAAGGAGCACTATGGGGATATGCAGTACTACCCTTTTCGCATGACTCCTTATCTCATGAAAGTCCAAGATGCAGAATTGTCTGAGGAGCAGTTCTGCTGCCTCCTGCTGGCAGAGAGGGTGCACTCTGGGTATGAAGGTGAGACCACAAATCATTGCATTGGCCCATCATTACTACTTTACAAATTTGACAAGCCACAGTTTGACTATGAAAAATGTCCTTTTCCCCATCCATGATTTAAATTGGTTCAATTTAAGCACACGTCTCTCTTTTTTTTCCCTCTGTTGCTAGCACCCAGAATCCCTTCTGACAAGCGCATCTTCACCACCACACACACGCCAAACTGTGTTTTTCAGGACGTGGATGAAAGGTGAGTAAGAGAACGCCTTTGTGAACTTTGTGCATGACCCTATGTTGCGTGTGAGGAAACAATCTCTTGACTTTCAAAATCACCCGCCAGGGCTGTTCCGCTGCTGGGTTACCTCCCCCAGGACTTGATCGGAACACCCGTGCTGCTCAATATGCACCCAAGTGATCGGCCTATCATGCTGGCTGTGCATCGCAAGAGTAAGGCTCGATTTTCTTTCTTAGGATTCATACAGTCTGTACGATCGGGCTGTACTAATTATGCCGACTAAATTTCTCCCCAAAAAATATGTTCTGTGACGATACCATCTCACACGCTTTCCCTTCACCAACAGTTCTGAAGTATGCTGGTCAACCATTTGACCACTCGTCAATACGCTTCTGTGCAAGAAATGGGGAATACATCACAATTGACACGAGTTGGTCCAGCTTTGTTAACCCCTGGAGCCGTAAAGTTTCCTTTGTCATCGGAAGGCATAAAGTCCGCACGTAAGTATTTGCTTGCACACATTTAAAGTTATGTTACCCTTTTTCATTGCCAATTTGAATTTTGATCTCCAATTCTGCCAACCACGACAGCACACTAATGCGAAAAAGTATCGGGCCATTTTTTGGGTGGGGGAAGTGTGAATATTTTAAGATGAGGATTATATAATCATGTCCTCAGTCTTTAGGTTTCCAATTGCAAAGCAATAAAAACAAAGTGGCAAGTGTTATTAGACTTTAATTTGTCACATTCATTGTCATGGGTGGCATGCATTGAAATAGTTCATCATCACCTGTATGACAAACTCTAAAATGCCCTGAAAGATTTAAAAGCTAATATTAAAACAAAGGGGGGAGGAGGTTGGTGGTTATGTAGTCGATTTAATAACAAATCGATATTTATTTTGGACAGCCACACATGCTGCCACATGAATCTGGTGTGCCAATTTGGTTGCACCACATCTCAATCCTACATTGTCATTCAATAGCATTTACTGACACGATTGACATTATTTTCAGGGGCCCTGTGAATGAAGATGTTTTTGCAGCACTGGCTTTCAGTGAAGGCAAGATGATGGACTCAGACATCCAAGAAATTAGTGAGCAGATCCACAGGCTACTCCTACAAGTATGTACACGATATATATCGTTTATTGAAACACCGTTCAATGCAGATTTTTGCAAAGTTCTCTAAATGGCCACTGTGTCCTTAGCCGGTTCACAACATGGGATCCAGTGGTTATGGTAGCCATGGCAGCAATGGCTCCCACGAACAACAGGTGAGCAATGGCTCATCCAGCGAAAGCAATGGGAATGTGATAGCCGGGAACACAGCTGAGGAGACGAGCAAGGCCAAGCCCACAAGGACATTCCAGGAGATTTGTAAGGGAGTTCACATGCTCAAGAACCACGACTCCCAGCTGTGCCTGCGCTCCCCTCCGCCATCACCGGCTCCATACCCATCCAAACCCGAAAAGAAAAACTCCGATGGTGAGCTTGGTTCAATAATAAAACTGATCATTTGAAGGTTTCACTGTCTTCCATAGAAGTGGTCAGAAAGAAAACAAAATTCCATTTAAACACTGGTGCTTTAAAATTGTGACAAATCCTAACACCGTACTTTGAGAGAACCCACAGAAAGTGAAGGATAGTGAGAAAACTCATTTGTTTTCTTTTGTAGACGCTAGTTGCACTAAACTTGTTACATGCATATTGTGTGTCTTTCTGACATGAGCTCATGATTCATTTTCTGCAACGACAGTGTCGCAAAAGAGTCCAGTGGTGCGTCTGAAGGATTCTGCACCGAGAGACAGTAATGCGGCTAGCATGGATGAATTCACCTTTAAAGACCAGACTGCCTGCTCCTACCAGCAGATTAGCTGCCTTGACAGTGTTATCCGGTAAGAGTTTGTGCGAGTGTGTGTATCTGCGTTTGTGTCATGTTTCCATTGTAGACTTACAGTAGTCTACTGTGCCGTTTCTCAGGTATCTGGAGAGTTGTAACATCCCCATCACTGTGAAGAGGAAATACCAGTTTTCTTCAAACACCACCTCCTCCAACTCAGATGATGACAAAAAGTGTACAGAGGGCACCGTGCAAGCTCCTGGTGGTTCAAACACAGGTGTGTGTGATAAGGTTACACAGACAACACATTTGCGATGCAACGGTTTTACAAAATTCCCAGTTTGGTTCATTTCTCGGTTTTGTGCTCATGGTTTTCGCTACATGTTCACTCTTAGAAAAATCAACGGTCTTGAAAAGTCAGGTTAAAAGTGGAATTAAACCGTATGTTCACTGTGTTAGTAACAGTTTTTTATTATGGTTATTGTATTATTATTTAAAATAGTGTCTTATAGTGAGTGGCAGGCATAAGACATAAACCATCGTGAGCATTACGTTCCAGAACACTCGCGCAATTAAGTAAAATCAATACTATAGAAATACATTCCCTGCATGTTGCATTTAAAGCACTTTTTATGATAATTCTGTTTGGTGGTGTTTTTGCCAGTGTAAAATAGGCGGCTAAATAAACCTTATGTATGATGCATATAAACTGAAATGTGTCATAATTCATGTTCAATAGAGGAGCGATTATTATGTGTATTATTACTTTTTCCTTGTCGATAATCATATGTGTATGAGCCCAACTCATGCATGAAGTAACCTCTGCGTTCATGGGACATGTACACACACATTCCTGTTCTTTTTTGGTCCAAACATCAATACAATGGATCTGAAATGAAACAAATAAGATGTGCTTCAAATGCAGACTTTCAGATTGAATTTCAAGTTATTTACATCCAAACTAGGAAAACTGTGTGAGAATTCTCACTGTGTATCTGCCTCCCAGTTTTTAACAACGGTGGCTGGGTAGTTGCGTGCTAGCATCGAATATCCTCGGATTTAAGCCAACTTTTCGGACAGTTAAATCACCTCAGTCCCGATTAGGGGAATGGTGGCCATCGGGAATTTAGAGGACATGTGTGAAGGGGCTAAGCTATCACGTTTGCCGACTGCTCGATATGATGCACTTAAAAAATGTTGCGCCCCTAAAATATGTATGTATACATATATGCATGCACGCACATTTGTGTTCCGGCACAGCAAGAAGACCTGAGAAATTTCCCTCTACCTTTTTCTTCGAATGCACTTTTCTTGGATTTAGTGATGTGCCAACGATGTGTGACTCGTTTCTTTAGATTCTTTGATGCTCGAGGCCCAGCCTGGATTGTCAAACATGAAAGTGCTCAAGAAGTCTGAAGCAGCAGTGGTTGGAGCACCAATGGGAGCCCTTCCTTTACCCAGCAAGGCAGAAAGTGTTGTGTCAATCACATCTCAGTGTAGCTATAGCAGCACCATTGTGCATGTGGGAGACAAGAAGCCTCAACCAGAGTCTGGTGAGTTTTATATTTGCAGTTAAAAATAACAATTCCCTCCGAATCCGAACACAGTAATAAGATGAGGACTTGTAATGCTGGCTAATACAACCAAATATGTTGTAGCCGTAAGAAGGTGCCATGCACAAAGGAGAGTGTAAGAGCAGCATAGGGTATTAGATTCGAGCGATCCAAATGTCGACTGATGCTTACGAACGCGATGTTTTGGCAGAAATCATTGAGGACGTGGCCGAGAGTCCCGCACCTCCCGCTCCGCCTGTCAGTGTGGTGTCTCCGCTGAGCCAGGAGAAGGAGGCCTATAAGCGGCTGGGACTGACCAAGCAGGTGCTGGCAGCCCACACGCAGAAAGAAGAGCAGGCCTTCCTCAATCGCTGCCGGGAACACTGTAAAGCCAGGACGTTCCAGAAGGACTATTCCAGCCATCTGCACAGGCAGAAGAGGCCAGTCAATCCTGAAGGTAAACAAGCGTTTCTGAACAACCACATCACCTTGTTCACCCTCATCACGGAGGCAGCTTTACTTGGGATACGACGCACTGACGTTGAATTCAAGTATGGGCCATTTAGCTGCTACTCATAAAAGAGACAACCTCATTCTACTCGGAGCCCTTTGTCTTGGCTGTCTCTCTTTCAATTGCTAAAGTATAGGGACGCCTAGCTCTTACACCTAGAGGAAGTGAAAAAAGAAGATACCAAATCTTGCACTCCTGTGAAATGTTTGTGACGTCCACTAATGTTTGAGGGGACCCGACTCATTATCCTTCCTTGTAGTTTAATCGTAAAGCCGTTTGATTTGTTTGACGTCCGGGCCGGTCAAGTTTCCCCCTCAACAGAGTCATCCAACAATGACTCTGTAAAGCGTACAAAAAGTGTTGTAACCCAATCATGTGGGAGAGAGAAGGGCTTCCATCAAAGGTTTCCTGGTTGACTTGCAAACCGTCCAAAGTGTCGTTTGTCTTTCATGCCTCTGTCATATTAGTTCATTTATTATCTGCTTGTGCGTGTGTCTGTGTGTGATGTGCTGAATGACCTTTTTTGGTGAAGTTCAAATAATGTGAAGTACAAGTGTCTGACCTCCGAATGTGTCACGTCAGAACCTTCAGGACTACGAGGTGCTGCCAAACAGGGCGCCACTCGGCCAGAGACGACTGCCAAAAGGGGGAACCGCAACAGGAAGTCCAAGAAGCCACGCATGAAGCATCCTGAATCGTCAGACAGCGCTGTGTCAAACCGCAAACCCCGCCCCCCTCTTCAGGGCCTCAACCAAACGTCCTGGTCTCCATCGGAAGCGTCCTCGTCTGCTTTTAGTGTGTCCTACCCAGCCATGGTACCTGCATACCAGCTCTACCCACCAACACCTGCTGCTCCAGCACAGGTCCCCCATCCTGACCCCTCCCTTTCCACGGGCTTTGTGGAGGGCCAAAGCAGCCAGGTCCCTCCAACTGCCACTCCTTTCCCCGCGCCCATCATTGCGCCGGTGGTGGCTTTTGTGCTACCAAATTACCTCTTCCCTCAAATGGGACCATTGAGCCAAATGGGGCCTGCTCCCAGACCAGCGTTTTTCCCAGAGCAGACCCAGACGCAACCTCAGTTCAATGGCCAGCAGCCCTTCCAGACCCCGCAGCCAGCTTACACTTTGCAAACACAACCCCCCTTCACCAGCCAACAGATTTTCCCCGTGCCGACTGCCTTTCCATCCCAGCAGCCTTTCCAGGGTCGCCCAGCCACCTACACTGCCCAGCAGCCCTTCACTCCCCAGCCAACTTTCTCAGTCCCGACTCCGTTTGTAGCCCAGGCCCCATATCCAGCTCAGCCGTTCCCTTATAGCCTAAGCGCCGAAGCCCCGAAAGGCTTAGGTTTGGAGCCCAGAGAGGGGGCGGCATCTCGCTCCTCCACCCCAGCATCCGGCGCACGTGAGCGCACCACATCACCGACACTCTTTGAGTCACGGTGCAGCTCGCCCCTGCAGCTCAATCTGCTGAGCATGGAAGAGGGCCAACGCTCAGTTGAACGGCAGGACAGTACAGTGCCCTCTGCCGGGCCTCTTGGCACCAGCACGGCGGCGTGTTCTGCTGCCGCAGGACCTGCGGGGGAAAAGAGTACGACGGCCTCTGCCAAGGCTGAAAATCTTCAGCTGGTGAGAGATTGTTTTGCTTTATTGAACGGAATTGTAGAATCAAGTCGTTATTTATCTGGCAAAGCACCTGCATGGGAATCTGACCATTTTTTTTAATGTCTTTTATATCTAGTTGAGATCCATTTATCAGTATGTGCTTTGGTCCTCACCATTAAGAGAATTTGGCAAGGAAAATGAACTAAATAACAAAAATGGAAAAGAAAGTGAGTCAGATTTTCAGCTGACTCTAAACCTCCGAAACTAACTTTCCAATCAATATGCTACTGAATTGATATCAATATTAGAAATTAGAATACAAACGGCTTTGACGTCATCTGTGTTTTCTCTTGTCGCATGATGATGCAGGTTAATTCTCCAGAGGATGGCGTGCATAGTGACGGTCACTCGTCCTCCTGTGACCTACTGGATATCCTTCTTCAAGAGCAGGAGGACTCTCACTCTGGCACCGGTTCAGCAACATCTGGGTCCATGGGCTCCAGATCGGGATCTGGATCAGGCTCAGGCTCAGGATCAGGCTCTGGTTGCAATGGCTGCGGTACATCAGCAAGCGGAGCCTCAGGCAGCAGAACAGGTTTGTCCATCGTTGCCGATCCAAGCTAAAAGAAAGCCGCTTTTGAAGCCCCTGTTAAATTAACCTTCAACTTGTTTGCCTAAAACTCTCTGTAGGGAGCAGCAACACGAGCAAATACTTTGGCAGTATTGATTCTTTGGAGCATGATCCGAAGACGAAAACCAAAGCCAAGACGAGAGGAGAAGGAGATTCTGACGGTGGCCAATCACAGGCCACGACGTCAGCCAAAGGCGAGGGCAAGCATTTAATCAAATATGTTCTTCAGGAGCCCCTTTGGCTGCTGATGGCCAACGCCGACGACAAGGTCATGATGACGTACCAAATGCCATGCAGGTGAGTCAACGGCAGCAACTCGGGGGAGGGGGTATTTTTCATTAGCAGTGCGTTCACCAAGGCTTGTTATTAAACTGCGAGCAGAATATCAAAATGGTGCATGACTTGATCCACAGGGACATTCAGAAAGTTTTGCGTGAAGACAAGGAACGGCTGAGACAGATGCAGAAGGGCCAGCCCCACTTCTCCTCAGATCAACGCCGAGAGCTGCTAGAGGAACACCCTTGGATGAGAAGAGGGGGGCTACCTGCAGCTATCAATGTGAAGGTGCGAACCAAATTCCCCGAAATATTTCAGACACCATTGAAATGTTGACAGTCCTGTTTTTGGACAGCTGTTTATCTGTCTGCTGGCTGGTTAGTGTGTCAAAGCATGTCACCTAACCGGAACCTTTAATTCGACCCTGTGTGTGTTCAGGAGTGTCTGTACTGTAAAGATGCCGCAGAGGACCACATGGAGGAAAACCTCCCTGAAATGGACATAGGGGAGATGGGCGAGGAGCTGAGCCAAGAATGCCAAAACGCTAAGAGCCAATCAGAGGAGTCGCAGCCCAAGCTTGACTCTGGCTCGTGAGCCATTGCACTGCCAGCAGTGGGGGACACCCCTTGACCAGCCATGGACCCTTAACACACACACACTCAGACACACAATATTGTAAATGTGGCAATCACCGGCCGTGTGCCTGGCCGTCCTCAACGAGACTCTTTCAACACAGACGAACTGAAGCTGTGAAGGTTGTGTGAATGCTGTGAGTGTCTTTGTGTGTTGACTCCGGGAGAGCGTGATGAGTACCCGGCAGCCTGTGCGTGAAGAGCCTTTATGCTGTACAGCTCTCCGAATTCAATCCCAGATATGACATGTACACATGTCCTATTATTGAATTCTTCCCTCCCCTAACCTTATTTTCCTGAGAGTTAATATGAGCACCCTTTTTTTTTTTTTAAATCCCTCCAGTCATCCATGAGGAATATTGGAGCTGATGATGTGTGTGTTGTTTTTTTTGGGTGCGTGTACTTGGACCATCGCGTAGCACTTCTGTCATCAGGCAAACTGACTGACTAGTATAACACTCACTCATCAGCCAATAGAAATGACGGACCACGTGCAGTCGAACTGCAACTTGCCTCAGCAGTGACAATCTGATGCACAGCACAAGACATACATTGAACCAATTTATTTTGTAGTTGATGTAAACGAGACCAGGGTTTTCTTATGCTACTGCCAAATCGCTTAAAGATGAAGATTGTATATACCGGCAGTTGACTACTGTATATATTACATGTGGAAGTCATCTGCAGGACCTCATAGGTCACTTTAGTCTGAGGCCTAAACTGGAGTATGAAACCTGCGCACACGAGGTAGTGGGTGACATGTTTGATGACAGTACTCCCACCACCACAACCACACACACCCAAAATATAAAATCCATAGGAATTGAAGAATACTTAAAGTTTTAGCTGAGGGGCGTTTTTTTTTCTTCTTCAATTTGCAACAGTCATTGCCTCAATGGTTTCCAGTGCTGTATTCAATCCTTGCGTATTCTGTGAATACAGAAGAATGTAACGAATCATGGGACCATAGGAAAGAAATATGCATCGAATATTTTTGCCGCACAACCCCTTTATTATTTTACATGAAGTCAGCAAACGGCGTAACGGTCCGTTTTGTTTTGTCGGGTAGGATGCTTGGCACCCTGCGATCAGCTCAGGTGCTTTGACAAACTCATCTTGGGAATGTATTACAGGCGAGACCAAGGATTTGTCAATTTTTTTCTTTTCAACATTTGTGCTTTTCGTCCAATTTTTAACTCCGTTTCTGTGGTCCTATGTTGTCCATTTTATTTTATTGGATGAAAAGATTTTAGGAGTGTGTAACACATGTGTCGCTGGAGATGGACACAAGCCCCGTGTCATGTTACTACTGTGAGCAATGAAGAACTGCCTCTAAATGTGCATTTGGACCATGTGTGATGATTCTCTCGGTCTTGTCGGACTGGCCGAGGCTCGACGACGTCCACGTTTCACCCCATATACTCTCCCTCGGTGTCTTCAGTTCTGTGCTGAGGATTCCCCAAAGCTATTGGGTGTGGAAAGCATTGAGAGTGCAAATGCGGTCCATATATCGGGAATGGGAACATGGAGAATGTTTTACGCCTTACTCTTTTCCACAAAGATGGAAGTCAATGTTCAATGAATTCCACACTGGGGAGAGTTGTGAGCGAACGAGAGGAAACCTGACCTGTAAATGCATATACATACACGGTACTGACACATGAGGTTGTCATGTCCATGTTTTGTTGCCACTGTATGAGTCTGGTTATATTCAACTATAGTGCAGTTTTGTGCATTATTGTATGTAGGGATTTGTGTTTGAAACTTTGTTGTAATATGTTGTAATAAAATTACAAGAACTATTTAAAACAGTTGAGAAAGCAGTTGTGTTGGTATGATACATGTTGCGCGTATAAATACAGATACTTCTCATGAACAGCAATGACCGATAAAAGGTGCGGGTTAAAAAAAATACACATACGCACTAAACTGATCGGAAGTTGCACGGCCACATTTTGAACAAGAGCCCAAAAAGCATTGAGTATTTAGAAATGATCGATTTTGAGATTTGTGATTCATAAATATCAGAAAAATAAGGAATAATAACTTCCCAGTTGGAGTTCTTGTGAACTTCTTTCTTACTGTCTCGACTAAATGCTTTTCTTGAGGAGGTGCAGCGACATCGCCATGGTCAGAAAATCGACGGAACAACAACAACAAAAGTTTTATTTAACAATTCAAGACAGCTGGCGGCCTGGTAGTCCAGTGGTTAGCACGTCGACTTCACAGTGCAGAGGTACCGGGTTCAATTCCAGCTCCGGCCTTCCTGTGTGGAGTTTGCATGTTCTCCCCGGGCCTGCGTGGGTTTTCTCCGGGTACTCCGGTTTCCTCCTACATTCCAAAAACATGCATGGCAGGCTGATTGATCACTCTAAATTGTCCCTAGGTGTGAGTGACGGCATGCGTGGTTGTTCGTCTCTGTGTGCCCTGCGATTGGCTGGCAACCAATTCGGGGTGTCCCCCGCCTACTGCCCGAAGACAGCTGGGATGGGCTCCGGCACCCCCCGCGACCCTAGTGAGGATAAAGCGGTTCGGCAAATGAATGAATGAATGAATGAATTCAAGACAGGGCAGCTTTTGTTTGAAGCCACTCACTTTTTAATTGAGCTAAAGTATTGGAACATTATTATATTCACTTTCATTTGTAGCATAATAAAACCCTTGCTTGCAATAATAATCTACTTGCATCAAGCCTGCGACCCATTGACTTCACAGGAATTTTGCATTCTTCACTTGAAATGCGTTTCCAGCCCCTTGCTGCAAAGTCTTTCAGTTCTTTTTTCATTTCTGGAGGTTACTCCCTTCAGTCAACTCTTCAGGAAGTAAAATGCAAGTATATTGGGTTAAGGTCCCGTGATTGGCTTGGCCAGTCTAACACCTTCATGAATCATTAAAGTTCATTTCATACGGTGCTGTTTTCTGTTGGATGCTGTTTGATAAAATGTGATATCAAAATGTCACCTTAAGTGTTGCTTCATAATTGTCTCAATTTTATGGTTTCAGTGGTGGTAACCTTTTATGTATATATTCTCCGATCCGCTTTATCCTCAAAAGGGTCGCGGAGGTGAAGACGGCTGGGCTTATCCCAGCCGTCTTCAGGCAGTAGGCGGGGGACACCCTGAACTGGTTGCCAACCAATCGCAGGGCACGCAGAGACGAACAATCGCCCGTGCTCACACTCACACCCAGGGGCAATTTAGAGTGTTCAATCAGCCTGCCATGCATGTTTTTGGAATGTTGGAGTAAACCGTAGTACCCAGAGAAAACCCACGCAGGCCCGGGGTGAACAGGGAGGCCGGACCTGGAATTGAACCCGGTACCTCTGCACTCTGCCGATGTGCTAAACCAGTCGACCACCATGCCGCCGTTTACAGAAAATCCTAAATTAATTCAAATCAATCAATCAATAAAAATAAATCTAAGTTAATCGGACGTTTAAGCCCATGATGAGGTCACTTAAGCTTCTGTCTGCAACTGTACACTCACATGACTCAGTGAGTAAATGGGGAAAAAAAACATTCTTAATCCGGTCGGATACTTCTCAACATACAATATGCTTTTGATTATCAGCCTGCTGCTGCTGTTGTTGTTGCGCAACCTCCAACTGAGCCCCAAAGCAGCTCCTAAAACCACAGCGACCCGGGTACCTGCAGACCCAGTTGTCGGCTGTAGATCGAGAACTGTTCGTAGCCCTAAGCCACGCCCAACACCGCTTGGAGGTCGTTCCCGAGTTGGGCTGCTGCTGCTGCAAGAAGCGATTCTTCTATGAGAGTCAAAGACAGTCGAGGCTTAGCCGGCGGGCTCCCCAGGGATCCTTTTCAGCGCCATATGCGGCCTAGCGGCCGTTAAATTTCTCTCAGGCCAACTGGCCACCACACACTGGCTCAAGTCCTGTCTCCTGTTTGATTGGTTCCACACAAAGTTAATTGAACTGAGAAGACGGCAGTGGTGGAGAGAAATTGTTCCATGGAAGGGTACTCATTCGACTGCGAATACTTTTGTCAATTGTCAATAATCAATGAGCTGTCAACAATCAATATCTTAATTTTCACCCTGTTCCACACAATTGCATTTAAGCAAATTATGTTCAGTAAAAAAATTATTTTTTTAAAAAAGTGTTAACAAAATATACTTGTGTGGAATGACAACAGATTTCAAAGGAAAATTAGCTTCTATTATTCCTACAGGCTGTCATGTTTCGGTTTGTGACCAACAGGTGGCACTGTGGGGCTATTCCCCTGCAGCTGCGCACCTGTTGGTCGTTATGCAATTAGTGCTTTAAAAGGACTCCCGGCACAACCGCTCGGTGTCGGGTCCTTGTTGCTGTTTGTTGGCTGCTGTCATGTCTGTTTCAGTCATGTTTAGGTCATGGTTATGTTTTATCTTCAGTCATGATTTTTGTTTGATACTTTGGACTTTGTTTGCTTAGGATTTAGTTTTCAGTGTTTTATCAATACAATTCTTCAAGTACAGTACACCCTGCTCCTCCCTTTTGCCTGCTTTTTTTGGGGTCCTCCACCACCACCACCACGCAACGTGACACAGACATCATTATGAAGTCAGCAAGAGAACAAATAATAGTGCATTTTAAAAGGTGCGTGTGTGTGTGTGTGTGTGTGTGTGCACGCGCGTGCACATGGTTGTGCCTTGTCTTTGAAGAACCAGAGCCAACCCGTATCCTTTCCAAGTTCTTTTCAGCTCTGCGAGGCTTTGACACTTCCCTGTCAAATGGCCAGCCGCAGCTTTGATCCCCGGAGCTCCTTGTGTGTGTTTCCTGTCACTTTCACACCCCTCCACCGCTCAGCCTTGCTAATTACTTGCCGTAAATACTTCCAAGACTGGAGGATCATCCGACACCGTATATTCAATTCAAATATTCAGTCATTCAATTCGGGGGGAATGTGAAACGGACTCAAATTTCTTTTCACTGAGCGTTTATCACAATTGCTTGGTTTTGTCATCAAGGAAGACGACGGCTGTCCAGTGCATTCTGATTTTCAGTCCATACAATCCAGACAGGATTTCACAGCTTTTTGTCAATGAGCTCATCTGAGAAGAGGTGCGACTCAAAGCAGAGGATGCTCGAACGAGAACGCACGCTCACCAGCCACGGCCTGCGCGCTTTCACGTCGAATGAGAACCAGTGGTGTAGTGTTTTTTTTTTTAAAGTGGGTGTACGCGATTCGGGGATTTTTTTAAGTGGGTGTACGCGATTCTGGGATGTTCTATATATACATACAGAACATCAATCATAGGCTACAACACCATTTGAACTAACGTTAAATTTAATGTTTTACTACTCCAAAATAATCACAGGCCAACGTTATTAAGCATAACTCGCATTAGAACAATGATCAACAAACATTTCAATAACCCGCAGACAGTGCAAGGCTAAAACCGAAATCAAAATTGAATGTGGCGTCGGGAGAAGTGGGTGGACGGCGTACCCCCGCGTACCACGCCCACTACACCCCTGATGAGAACCAATGCAAACATTGTCCTGCACTGCGTTCTCATTTTCTTTCAAGTCTTTTTATCCAATTCTCTGCAAACAAAAAAACTGAATTCAACTTGAATACAAATTCAAATGAAAGCAGGTCAAAAGCAAGAATAACATTCAACCACTCCATTCTTTTTTAACCATATGGTGAGATTGTAAGGAAATAAAAAAGTTACATAATAATCTGTTTTATGGTATAAAAAAAAGGATAACAGGAGCACTTCATGGGTATCTACATACTGATGTAGTCTGACATCTAATAAAGAATGTGGATCTCAGTTTTTTTTTTTTTAAATAGCTCATAGCGAGAGCCACTAAATAGACCAGAATCAAGTTCAAGATCATATCAAGCAAATCACATTGCCTTACAAATAAAAAGCAGTGTTGGGCATCAGATGGAATGAGCCCCAAACTCGGTATTTGGTTCCTTTTTGTTTATGTTTCAACACACCGGGGTGGTACAATGCGTGAAGTTCTAACCGCTTGTGTGTCAAGGAAGCAAAGCTGTCAGCAAAACTTGATTTGAACCAGCAGTGTGACGCATTTGTTTTGACAGTGTGCATGCCTGCTGAGGCAGAAAGTAAAAACAACTTGTTACGCTGAGTTTAACTCATTGAAATGATGTGCTGCGACTCCCAAAGAACATCTTCGCATCAACAGCTAGTTCCCCCAAAAAACAAGAAATTTGACCCCCCCAAAAAAAAATCTTCACATGAAGTCACATGACTTGTACGCTTAAACCATTTCCGTTCAAATATTTTATTCATCCAAGTCAGTGATCTACACATGATAGCAACACAACATTCTAAATGAGTTTACAGGACAGATAAACTACAAATCTTGATGGAATACATTAAAAATACTGTCTTTATATTAATCAGAGGCACTGCCAAACTTACATTTTCTAAAAGAGCTTGCTTCTCCCCATATATACAGTACATGAAAGTTATTCACATAAACAGGGGTCAATTCCTCATTTTGTCCATCGCGGCTGAACTGTAAGTGTGAGGAAGAGTGTTGTTCTCGGGCCACATGCCCCCCTCAAGGGAAATCCGTCCATGCAACCGTGACACTGGTCGACAGATTTTTTTAATGCGTTTTTTTAATCTGAGATGAGAGTAAACTTTTCGAAATGCCTTTTTTTCATTGATTCCGAATGTGCCCTTGTTTTTTTTTTTTTTATCCTCTAGCACAGGGGTTGTCAGACTCATTTTTGTCGCGGCCCACGTTGTAGTTACGGTTTGCCTTGGAGGGCCGTTATGAATTTTGGGAAACCATATCAATGTTTAATCCCCTCCACATATTACATACACGGCGCGCAACAAGTGGATGAGTAACTAGTTTTCAAATCAGAAGTCAAGAATATTGACCGCTATTGTGGATTACATATGACAATTTGAAAATTTGGTCCAGACTTCAGCAAGCGTCATGGAACTCGACATGCATGATTTGCTATCGCGGGCCACATAAAATGAGGTGGCGGGCCAGATCTGGCCCCCGGGCCCTGACTTTGACACCGGTGCTCCAGCACATCAGGTTTTCATAGTAATAATACTAATAATAATAATAATATATTTCCGAATTAAGGGTTGGGTTCAGCAACAGGCGGATTTTTTTTTTTCAGAAACATCGTACAGTCAAACCTCGGTTTTCGTCCATAATCCGTTCCAGAAGGCTGTTCGAAAAGCGAAATTGTTCGAAACCCGAAACCACACTCTTTTTAAAATAAAAATGTTTACTGAACACGTCTGCTCACAATGGAAAGCAACACGAGGAAGTGACGCTTCCTCGGGTAGACGAGGAAGTGTCACTTCCTTGTGTAAGGAAGGCGAGAGGAGTCAAATGGTGCATTCAAGTGCGCTCGGTTTGTTTGAGACCCGAAATTTGTTTGTCATCCGAGGCATAAAAAAATAGAAATTTTTGGTCGAAAACCGAATTGGTCGAGAACCGAGACATTCGAAAACCGAGGTTTGACTGTAGCTATAAATTGCATCAGCTTTTATAGTTCGATCTTGGAAACCAAAAAAAAAAAGAAAATATCTCTAAAATGGATATGCTGGATGAAAAGTAAAGACAATTTTGAAATCAGCGTCGAAAATACAATAGGGACACATAAGGAAAGTGATGTCTGATTTAAATTTGCCTTTAACCAGTGTTATGGATACTCCTATTCCTCATTGGGGTCATCATTGGGTGGGTCGGAGCCGATGCCAGCTGACTTTGGCAAAAGACGGGGTACCATGCGGACTGGTTGACAGCCAATGGCAAGGTACAAGTAGACAAACAACCTTTCACACTCGCAATCACATCCATGTACAATCTGGAGTCTTCAATTAACATGGCATACATGTTTTGGGAATGCGGGAGGAAGCTGGACCCCCCCAAAAAAACATGCATGCATGGGGAGGACATGCAAATGCCACACAGGTAGCCCAAAGTCGAGGTTGGAATCCGGGACTTCAGAATTAGGAAGCATATGTGCTAACCACTACTTCATTGACATGCCTAAAGGAAAATCCACTCTTCAAACGGAACAATGAAGCTGCAAAATACAACGGCCGGCTGCAAAACACTTTTTGTTGGCATGTGCATTGAGTGGACTTTAGTATTTCCCAGAATTGAAATAAGACTGAGTAGAAAAAAAAATGAACCATCCCATGGATCCACAGGGTCATTTTGTCTTTATCTTGTGAAGGTGAGTTGTGGAGACCAGATATAAATCCACGGATGAGGTGACGGAAGAAAAGTCGGTTCGTTTGTAATTATTAAGTGTTTGTTTTGGGGCGGAATTTTTCCTCATTCCGTTCAAAGGCGCCCACAGATCCATGCAGCTGGCGGAAAGCGGCAGTCTCCTACCAAGGTCTCCACATGGACCTGGAGTAGGTCGTGGTGGGCGTGCTCAAAGCTTCCCCGTTTTCCAAAGCCTCCGCAGTGCTCTCGTTGTGCTCGCTGTCGGTGTCGTCCAGATCGGAGCACGAGTCCTCGCTCGACGTGCCGGAGGACATGCTCCTTCCCCCGGGAGAGGCCAGCGTTGAACAAAGCGGGTCTCCGTCTCCGCGCCACGTGCCGCCCGCGTTCCCGGACGTGTCCGCGATTAGATCCATCAGCATGTCCTGGAGATTGTCTTCGTTGAGGGGCATGCACTCCAGTAAATGGTTGAGCAGCTCGGCGGCCACGGTTGCGTCGATGCCGGGGCAGGTGGACACAAACATGTGGACTTCGTGCATGCACTGGATGTAGCCGGCTGCAAAGCGCTCGCTTGCTTCGTGGCTCAGCGTGTCTGTTTCTGTTGGAGCAAAGAGATTAGGGGAATAACTAAATTGGTCAAAACTTCACTGGACTTTCATTTAAGAATATTTTTAGTCCATACACATATTGACAGTTTAACGCATACAATTTAAAAAAATTAGCATCCTGTAGATGCAATGCTACTGGGATGTGGGTGGTGGGGTGGCGACGCTCACTCAAGTATACTTATACATATGCCAGTCACACTTCACAATTAAAACCTGAGTACATAAGTGTATATTTTAGATAGTGGGAAAAAATAAATAAATATTTTACACAAAAATATTTCATGTGGGCAGCCCGGTAGTCCAGTGGTTAGCATGTCGGCTTCACAGTGCAGAGGTACCGGGTTCAATTCCAGCTCCGGCCTTCCTGTGTGGAGTTTGTATGTTCTCCCCGTGCTTGCGTGGGTTTTCTCCGGGTACTCCGGTTTCCTCCCACATTCCAAAAACATGCGTGGTAGGCTGATTGAACACTCCAAATTTTCCCTCGGTGTGAGTGTAAGCCTGAATGGTTGTTCGTTTCTGTGTGCCCTGCGATTGGCTGGCAACCCGTTCAGGGTGTCCCCCGCCTACTGCCCGAAGACGGCTGGGATAGGCTCCAGCACCCCCCCCGCGACCCTTGTGAGAATAAAGCGGTTTGGATAATGAATGAATGAATATTTCATGACACACTACTCAACAAAAAAAAGCAGAGAACACCGCCCTTGTTGATCTGTCATGGCATTACATTATTTGAGCATAAAGTATCACAACGCCTGTACATGATACCTACTGAAACTGCAAAGATGACATGCAATTTTGCAGCTCTAACCGGAAAGGCTCTTTAAAGGGTTTTGGAGTGTAATCTGTTGGATTTGTGATGGCAGAGTTCCTCAATGTTGCACCTGAGAAAGGACTCCACTGACTCAATCAAACCTCTGCACTGTGAGGTCAACGTGCTAACCACTGGCCCCACCGGGCCACCACTCTGACATCCTCCTGGTTGGGAAATCACTAATCTCATCCAACCCATGCAACTGAGGACAGTCACTGATTACGAGCCATGTTTCTTTGACCGCATATTAAGTGACACCAATGAACTGCATTTCACCCTCCTGGATTTCAGTTTCAAAGAGTATTGCTTATTTCATCTTATATTTGAATGATATCGAAGAGATTCAAACCTTGCGTTCTGTTCTTCAAGACGTCCTCCACCTTTTTCACTGTCATCTCCAGCACCTCCGCGTTCTCCATCTTGGAGTGCAACTGTTAAAAGGGCGGGGTGGGGATGGAAATGGAGTTCACTGTAAATTCTGCATGTTAGTGTCATTTGAGTGAAGTGAGGCGCGCGCGCGTGTGCGTGTGTGCGTGTGTGTGCGCGCGCGCGCGTACTCACGTCCGAATCAGCCAGCAAGCCCCTCAGCTCCTGCAGACTCTCGTTGATGCGAGCTCGCCTCTGCTTCTCCACCAGAGGCTTCCTAGTCTGCAACACATTAACATTTCCACATATTTACTCCCACGTCGCCTTTGCATCCCAGCGCGTCGCAGCCTCCTATTTCCTTTTCGTGTACCTTTCTGTCCACCTTCCGGATGCCATAGTAGCACTCCTCCTCTTGCACGCCAAAATCGGTCTTACTGTGCCGAGCAGAAGGAGCCATGTTGCTTGGTCGAGCTTTCCTCTCCTCTCCCCTCTCTGCTGCCTGGCTTGTGTTTAATGTGCAATCCAAAGTGAGACGTGCTGCTGTCGCCGGCTGACGTGTTGTTACTAGTATTTATAGGGGTTTATTTACATGTGAATAGGGGCCGAGCTGTTCCTGCTGGGGGACAACAGGGCGCGCACGGCGGCAGCCAATCGGCAAGGAGCTCTTTGTCTGCGGTCAGCGGCACAAGAGCTGGTCAGATTTAAATGGGAGGATTTTTTTTTTTGTGTCAAGGCAACGACCGCTTCATTTTTTATTTTTTTTTGCTGCCTGAATGAAGGACTTTAAAGCCGCAAAAAGTGCTCTCTCTCTCTCTCTCTCTCTCTCTCTCTCTCTCTCTCTCTCTCTCTCTCTCTCTCTCTCTCTTAACATAATGGTAAAAAGACAGCTGGCCAGCTATTTTCTCCAAGAGTAAGCTAATGTACAAAATGCTACAAAAAAAGAATAATTATTTACTTTAATGTAGCAGCTGTACTATTGTACTCTTGAGAACATTGTTCCAAACACAAGTGTATTTGACACACAACACACATACAAATAGATAGATAGATAGATAGATAGATAGATAGATAGATAGATAGATAGATAGATAGATAGATAGATAGATAGATAGATAGATAGATAGATAGATAGATAGATAGATAGATAGATTGACTCATTACAGACAAAAGACATACTTTAATAGGCACATATGACATATTGCAAATTGTATGTACATAAAATTTCATATATTGTGTGTCCTGATTATTTGTTTTAATTCGTGTCGCAGCAATCGGCACACTCACCAGCCCAGGATGAGATTGCAAAAAAAAAAAAAATTACTGCAGGAGTTGGGATCCATTAACAGGGGTGTCAAACTTATTTCTGTCGCGGGCCACATTGTTGTTACGGTTTCCCTTGGAGGGCCGTTGTGACTTTTGGGAAACCGTATAAATCTTTAATCCCCTACACATATTATATACACAGCGCACAATAAATTGATGAATAACTAGTTTTAAAATCAGAAGTCAAAAACGTATTTTGGATTACATATGACAATATGTAATATGAAAATATGAAATTTTGGTTCCGACTTTAGCTAGCATCATGGAAGTTGACATGCTTGATTTGCTTTCGCGGGCCACATAAAATGGTGTGGCGGGCCAGATCTGGCCCCCGGGCCTTGACTTTGACACCTTTACAAGATCGAGTCTGTGATGTATTTGTAGTTATGTTGAAGCTAAAGAAATATCATGATTTCAATTTGAGAATATTATAATTCTCAAATTCTCATTAATTATATTGAGAATTATATTTGGGCAGAGCACATCTAAAATATGAAATGTAGTCATTTCATGATTAAATATATGTAAATGTCAAGTCCGTCGGGAACGTTGTTCTTGTCAGTGATCTCGTTCGATTCCACAAGTCGTACCTGATTGTCTGCATGAAATTTGCTGTGCCCGACCGTTCCACTTTCTTACTCACATTTGTGTCCAAGCCTCAGCAGGTCGTCTCGCCTGTTGGGCGGATGTAACGCGATGCCTTCAGTTGGCAGCTGCTGTTGGCGGCCCCTCGGCCCAAACAGAATCAGCCGGGGGAATTAAGGGCCCTTATCCAAAGAAAGCGACAGGTGTTGGTCTGAGCCTGCTTCATATGCGTTTGTTCTCCCTGTTTGTCGACTCGTGATTGGTGCGCAACTATTCCCACGTTATCCGCCACACAACATCATAGTGTAGGAGACTGCTTATGTTATTCAACTTTATTAATTCCTTTCATTTCACACGAAAGCGAATACAGACACGTCGATGTCGAACTACGCGCCTTTTCAACTGCCGTTCGACTCGAGAGGCGTTCGAAGACCGCCTCAGAAAAAACGTCAATTAACGATTATTTCAAAGACACTCGGGAAAGCAAAAATAATGCAACAAAACAGAAAATCACGTGAGTAACATCAGCAGTCTCCTACAATAATCTGACACGAGATTGCCCAGTTTACGAAAACGGCATTAAAACAAAGTAGTGTTTATTTTACAAATATTGTAGTTAAACCATAGCTCTTTGTTTCCTCCACTTCCTTTTTTTTTTTTTTTGCATCAACACTCTGTTCTCAACGTTTTGTTTAATCTTAGGCACGTGCACGATCCCCACAATGAGCTGTTCGTGAAAAATGCGCACGTTGCATCTCGATTTATCAATACGCACGGAAAACGCCACTCTTGCGCGTCATTCCGCAAGAAGCGTCAGTAAAACTCTACTGCCCCAAATGAAGGAAGCGTCTCAGACCTTTGAAGTGGAATGGCTTTGGCACCTCGCCACCCCCAGATCCCCTGCGCCACATCTTTTAATGGTGCGGACTGGGTGGGAGCAGCTGTCCCGACCGGCCTTTGTTGGATGGCTCGATGAGGGACCATGCATCCCCCTCTGTGTCCTGCCGCCTGGCTACACGAAGGGGGCCAGTCATAACGACCATCATGACGGAGAATGGGCCATATGTATAGCTTTGAAATCCCATTGATGAGTTCGACATCAATGCCTATAAAACACCCAGGAGTCAGTCTCAGCCCTGCATTATGAGGGCAGTGTCCGTGACTTTGTTTTTCCTCTACAAGGCTTTCATATGTTATACAGACTGGAAGGGGAAGTTTGTAACTAAGGTGCAAAAACTAAAAATTCTAATCACGCTTCCCATGTGATTTCAATACATGGATTGAATTGTGCGATTTAGTATTGTATTTGAAACAGCAGATGTAGGTTTTGACATGCTTGTACCAATGCTTATCTTGTAGCTGTTAAATGTTTGCTGTGACAAAAATATTTTCTGAAGTTATAGTTACCTTAACCATTGTTTTGCACATTAGTCTGGACCCCCGCCTACTCTCAGTTCGTTATCCGCAGAATCACCTAATTGTGAATTTATTTTCAATATTTTTTTGAGCATAAATGATAGTTTTTGTTTTTGTTCTGAGGGCCAAACACCTCTTTCTTAGTAAATGATGACTGAGGGTCCATCCATGTTTTTTTCTCCTAGAATCTTGTGTATTTGCAATGCATTTATAATAGGTTTCAATTATACGCAGATTTATTTTATTTTTTTGCTATTCACGGGTGGGCCTAGTCCATATCTCCCGAGAAAAGTGGGGTCCATTGGATGACTGAGAATTTTGTTTTGAGCCCTAGAACTTATTTTAATTCAGAAAATTACAACAATTTAAGTAGTTAATTCCAAAGTTTAAAAAAAAATTGTCTCTTTGAAAAAAAATCTGTTTTTGGATTTATGTTAACTTGGAAATAATGCTTTGAAGCCTGCGATTGGCTGGCAACCGGTTCAGGGTGTCCCCTGCCGACTGTCCGAAGACAGCTGGGATGGGCTCCAAGCACCCTCCCCCGATCCTTGTGAGGATAAAGCGATTTGGAAAATGGATGGATGGATGGATGGATGCTTTGAAGCAAGTCATGAATGTAATTTGAGAAAAAGTCCAACTGAAACAAATTTCAGCATGTGGCAGCCCGCTGATTGACTGGTTCGCGTGTTGGCCTCACAACACAGAGGTGCAGGGTTTGATTCTGGCTACGGCCTTCCTGTGAAGAGTTTGCATGTTCTCACTGTGCCTGCAGGGGTTTTCTCCGAGTAGTCCGGTTTCCTCCCACGATTGCAGTTGGAGGGATTCCAGTTAGCTCAATCCTATGTTGCTATCAGCATTGGAGTGTTTTCCAAATTTCACAAATCACACTTACAGAATTGACCGCATAGCACCTCTGTTGCACCAAGCGGTTTTGGTGCGAACACATCTGACAACATTTAGTGTCTTTGGTTCATGTGTTAGTACTCCATTGCATTAAGGCTTAAGTTGAGTAAATATTGTATATCAAAGAATTCGGTCAAAAGTGAGTGAGGCATTTTTAAGGACTCATTGCAACGGCCGCAAACATTTAACGCTGCCGTTACCAAACATTAACCAAACTCAACATTTAAGCTGTGTGACGCCATTGCAGAAAAGTCAAACGAAACACAATCCTTAATCCAGTTGATCAAAATGAAGACAAGAGAACCGCAGTCAATCATATATTTTATTATGACTGATATTAATAAAGTAAAAGGGTCAGACAAAGATCTATGCGATGCTGATTGAGCGGAAGAAAGAAGGAAAGCAATACATTATAATAGCGAATAAATACTCCGTTAATACAATAAATACCTGAAAGATTAATAAGAGCCTTCTACAATGCAGGCTACGAGAAGTCAACTTCGGAAGAGAAGTACAGCGCAAAGGTCTTTATAGAATCATTATAACACACCAAAAAACAATCACGACTGGAACAAAACTGCCCCACGTTTATCTTCTGAGCAGCATATCTATAAGATACATAATACAGGTTGGCCAAACAACAAGCTGATGGAATTCAGAGATTCACCAGGGCCGCCACATCTCCAACGTCCCCAAGCGGGAGCCGTGCAGCACAACCCTCTCCTGGCGTCTGGAGACGGCAGACACGTGTTGGCTGGTCTGCTCCCCGCTGATAGTCGTGCGCTGGGGTCGAGCGCCTTGACTGACCAGAGTTGGGACATCATTTCTGGCCGTGGGTTGTACGGCGTGCTCTTCGGTGGACCTGGGTAGGGACCTGAGCAGGTGGTTGAGCAAGCGGGAGCCAAGAGTTTTGTCCATCCAGTCACAGGTGAGGAGCATGTTGTGTACTTCCTGCATGCACTGGATGTAACCTGTGCTGTATCTCTGCTGGGCCTCCAGAGGGTCTGCAAAGAAGGGCGGATGGTCAACATGTGACATAGTGCCCTCTAGTGATGACTATGTAACCTGCAGCAGGCGTTCCCTCCCGGGAATAAATTCAGAGAAACTTTTCGGAATCGATTATGTCGTCACGTGTCATGAAATCAACAATTGAAATGACATTCTTAGAAGCTCTCTGCTTCCAAAAATTACCGCGTGGCACAACATTAGCCCAAAGGCAAGGACTTGTCGCGTCACACAAATCAAATGTAAGCTTTTGTTCAATTGTTAATTATTATCATTTTATATTTGAGCATTATATTCTTTTATGTTACAGTCACCTAAATTATATTCTGTTTAATACTTTCTGAAATATTCTTATGTTGCTTACATTTGATTGGCGAAGAAAAGCAGGAAGTGTGGTCGTTACCGGAAGAAGGTGTGTTCGTTAGAGTTACGAGGCAGACGTTGAGAAAAAATAAAAAGAGCTGTGTTCACACGAAGTCGTCCTCCCCCTTTTGCCCATTCTAAACGTAGAGCAATCCATCTAAAACCTACGAACCCCTCGACTTACACAAACAAAAGAATCTTACCATTGAGTTTAGTGGTCTGGATGTTTTGCAGATGCTTCACTGTCATTTCGAGTATGTCGGCTTTTTCGAGTTTGGATTGCTGTTGAGAGACAATGAGCCAGTTTGTATGTAGTTTATTTCTCTTCAGACTTTTTTAATAGAGAGCCGAGACACGTGGAGTACTCACATCAAGTCTGAAGGCGCTGATCACGGCCTCCTTCAATTGATCCAAACAATTATTTATCCTCGCCCGTCGTTTCCTCTCAATTAGAGGCTTCCGCATCTGTTAAGCGCAAGGCAAAAGATACACCTCCAGTGACTCGCCCCAGCAGAGCAACAACGTGTTCTAAGTTTCTCTCAAAGCAGAAAATGCTCTATGGTATCAAATTGCGGCATACCTTCCTCTCCTCTTTTGCACCGGTGTGTTTCCCTACAGTGTGCGCCATCGATGTAGCAGTCATGATGCTGGAAGTCCCTTCTCGAAAAGCGTGTCTCTAGGGCCCTCGGTGCACTACGGCCCTCCTATTTATACAAACACAATTAGCATGTGAATGCAGCATCTCTTTGGCTGTGGGATTTTCCCACACACACTCACGACTGCCAGGTCACTGCCTCCATTCAACAAATTCACCCAGAGAACCAAGCGGCCTTCTTTGGGGGTGGAGTGGGGGGCGGGTGAGCATGAGCAACAGATGTCCAGCCTGAAACCATGCACTCCCTTACAGGCCACCGCCCATGAAAAGTTGCCGTTTCCTGCTCTCCCAGAGATGAACAAGGGTGTGCAGTTACCATGTATTTGCCCCGAGGAGCCTCTTGGCCATTCTTTGCGACAGCTCCGTTACATTACACCTGCAAAGAGGCCGCGCCTCTTTCCACGCCCAAAGGGCACAGACTGATGGAAACAAAATGTTGACAAATCAGCAGGGAATTCGAGAGCACGCGTGCATGCACATTGGGTGCGACAGAGTGCATATTGTTCTGTTTTGAATGAATTATCCTTAAACTTATCTAAGTTTTGATTGATTATTTGATTCATATCAAAAATGTTGCTAAGCAACCACGTAGTTAGGCTATGGCCGTCAAAACAGTCTCTTACTGCCTGATGTGCTCAGTGGTTGCTTTGTTGCTGTTGGACAAAATCAGCAGAGCGAAGTCACAAATGTCACAAAGGTCAATTAAAAACAAAATGGCCGCTATGACGTTGTCGGTTTTCTTCGGAGTACTGCTGCAGCCGCATTCTTTCTGGGACTTCATCTTTGAATATACAAATCACTTGCAATCGTACAACAAAGCATGTCCAAGGTAATTGTCTCTGGTGAGATAATTCAAGTATTCTTCTTCTTAATGAAATTATTATTATTATTGCAGTCCTCATGCAGCTCTGTTGAGAAAGCGACTTCAGAGGGACAAGTCCCTAAAATACCCACAGTGTGCAGTTTGCTGAACGAGGGCCCAGCTGACTTCTGGAGCACACTTTGTGCCGTGGAGTGTGGGGGAGAGCATCTGCTGGTAACGGTTTTGTTGAGCAGATGTTAGACTGACCACATGCCCAACAATCGTTGGAGCCTTGAAGTGGGGGCCCGTGCGCTGGAGCCACGCGACTGCCAGGCGAATGCTGGGTCGTGGGAACAGAAGACCAACAAAGGCTTGTATTCATGCAAAACTAATCAGCAGGAGGAGAGTAATGGACCCCCCCCCCCGCAAAAAAAAGAGTGGACGGTGAGGCTGAGGAGGAGGAGGAGCCTCGGGGGCAAGGTGAAGCGTGATCTGTCAGCTTCATCTCGAATTACTTCTTGAAGTGGCAACAAACTGAACTAATTCACTCATTAATTCAGTGTAATTCTGTGTTGAATAAAAAAGAAATCAAACGGAGTTCAAAGGAAGGTGGCCACGCCCCTCATGGCAGCAGATGTAATAAGTACCACGTTTCATTAAAATCAAAATATGCTTTGTTAAAATTCCAGATTTTCCAGGTGGAAACCTGACTTCCACACCAAAATTATAGAGTGAAGATGATAATAATATTGTGGGCGGTGCTGTCGGCGACACGTTGGTGCATCCGCCTCACAGCGAAGAGGTCGTGGGTTCGATTCCGGCCCTCCTGTGTGGAGATGGCATGTTCTTGCATGTGCCTGTGTGAGTTTTCTCTGGGCAGAGTGACTAAAGGCTCTGTCCTTGACGATGGTCAGATTGGAAGAATGAACGGAGAGGTGGTGGGATGATGTGATGAAGATCTGAGGGAACGAGAGAGTGTCGCAATGTGAAGGAGGAGAGACATGCCAGAGCAAGGTCATTCATGGCCTTGAAGGTGCAAATCAGTTTTTCGTATTGAATGCGGTATAGCAGGCAAGGAGCCAGTGGAGTTGTTGAAAGACTCGAGTGATGTGGTGAGTGAAGGGGGCGTGTCCAAGAGCAGTGATTCTCAAGTGGTGGGTCGGGACCCCAAGTGGGTCACGTTTTGGGTGGGTTGTGAACAGGTAGAAGGGTCTAAACACAGACATGAACAGTCACAATGCACCCTTGTCATGGTCACATCAGTAGGTGCTGAAAGGCACCTTTGGACATGTAGTCTTTGTATGTGTAGCTATTATGTTTTCTCAATTTCTGTTGGCATCTATTCAAATGGGTCATGACCTCGTGACAAAAGAAAAATGCAGATCCCCACGTGGCAACAATTGAGAACCAATTTCCAGTGACGTCACTAAGTCGCAAAGAAAACACGGACTGAATCTTTAATCAGAAGGACATGCTCAACATATTTAACCCCCATGCAGTAATTATCCCAAAATTGGACATTTTGGACACTTTGGACGATTTTGGACTGTTGGACAAATGGACACCACAGACAAAACAGTGAAAAATAACTCCACAAAGCTGAAATTTTGCATAGGATGTATACTGTATCTATGTCTTGGCCAATTCCCACTGAACATTTTGAGGGGTTGAAAGTGAAAAAAAATTAAAAGTGAAAAAAGTTGTTGCACATTGGAAGAGGGACATTTTTGGGACGTAATACCCTTCATGCAGCCGCTTAAAAATACTGCATGAGGGTTAAGCAGAATGGGTTGAATAATCACGCCGAAAAGGGCCGCCCTGAAGTGGGAAAACCACAGATTTCTGGTCCTATTTAAGTGAATAAATTGCAGCGACGGTCGTCGAGTGGTTCGCACGTCGACTTCACGGTGCAGAGGTGCAGGGTTCAATTCCGTCTCTGTCCTTCCTGTGTGGAGTTTGCATGTTCTCCCTGTGTCTGCGTGGGTTTTTTCCGGGTACTCCGGTTTCCTCCCACATTCCAAAAACATTCATGGCAGGTTAATGGAACACTCGAAATTGTTCCTAGGTGTTTTGTTGTGTTATTTTGACTTCAAGACGGCGCCGCGAGAGTGGCTGCCTTTCCAGCAGCTCCTATTTATTTTGTTCTTCTACTTCTTCCTCTCATAACTTTGCTGCTGTGAAGTGGGAATTTCCCCATTGTGAGACTATTAAAGGTTTTATTATCTTATCTTATTGTGAGAGCAAATGATTGTCTCTGTGTACCTTGCGTACTACCCGAAGATTCCTGGAATAGGCTCCAGCACGCCCTGCGACCTTTGTGAGGATAAGCGGATCAGAAAATGGACGGGTGGCTTGACAATAATAAGTTTGAATTGAATTTGACTTTTATTTGGTCTCCCGTAGGAGAAACTTGTCTCGGGGGACAGTTAGGTGATAATTTTCTGACACATAATTTTCTAGACACTTTATGGAACTGTTTAATGTTTTAATAAATCAATCAAATCAATCAATCAATAAATACGCGTATTAGAAAATGGTTGGTTGGATAACTAAATATGCAAGAAACTCATTGAGTCGGGCTCCAGCACCCCTAAAATAGGCCGCGGCGACTTGATGACGGGTTAAGCGCGCCCTCTAGCGGACGTCTAACCGCAATGACTGCACCTGATCAGACGCCCAGAGGGGGCGCTGGAGACACGCGACGGTGACAGTGGCGCTTCTGCTCATGTACGCAGCCAGATAACAGCGACCGAGGGCATCTGGCAAACTGTGGCTCCACATTAACAACTATATACAGTACGAACAAGCGGGTAGACGACGCAGGAAAACAAAGCACTTTTTGTTTTTAGTTAGGCCTGCGTTGCCTTTAACCGAGGTGACGAATTGGGGGAAACGAGTGAAAACGCCGTTCACGAGGTAATCTGCTGCATTTCCAGTGTTCCCACTTTTGGGAGATTTTATTGTGCGACTACCTAATTTAACAGTTGAAGCCCCAAAAGGTATTACTGTATCCCTTTAAAAACGTTTGAGTATTGCTGACATTATTTGCCGTGATGACGTCGTGAGTGTTGTAGCACATCTTTTAGCATGCTGTTGTTGATGTCAAGCACGGGCTTGATTGTGCAAGCTGTCGCGATCAGCCTTTGCCAGGCCTGACCATGCTAAGCTACCACGACCAACCACCGTTTTATTGTTGACTTACAGTGCGGAATTACTATCCAACTACGTATTTGAACAGCCGTTGATGTCCTACACTCCAAAGGAGTAAAGGAGCTGATATGTTTTGGAATCGGGAGGTCTGTCACAGCCCCGACAACACGCTGCAACGAACACACACGTATCCACTCCTAAACCAGCGGTTTGGGGAGCAGTGATTGAAGCGTAATAGGCCGCATTGCCCCGCAAAGAGATTCCCATTTTGTTGCCAAATTAGTACTAATAGTACTATGGGACACACATGTTCCACGGCTCCATCTTGACGTGTCTTGTGTTTGCCACGCAACGAATAAATGAGCGTTGTGCCAGGCTGGCGCAAAGTTGGCAGGCTTGAGCTCATCACAAAGCAGGCATGGTTGAACACAGATGGGAGGTGCTCAGCGTCATGTTACCAACTGCTAAATGGGCCGTTAGCTTTCAGTTATGATTGCCCCCTTGTTTTTAATCAACGGTTTTCAGCGAAAAGCAAGTAAATGACCTTAATAACAAATTGGAGTGCGACAAATTGATCACAGTAGATCTATAGTACTCCAACTGCGACGAACCTTACAGGGTTGTTTTAATAGTGTGCTACCTCATTTAAAAAAAATGTTAATATCTCTATTATGATGTAGTGCAGTAATACACAAAATCAAACGAAAGTAAAACTATTGTTTAAATCAGTATAGCTCAGACAGCTTGCGACACCTCTTGTGTTAGAGCCCACAGCAGTTCAGGTGTGCAACACCGTTCACTCCTTTGCATTGTTAGTGTGATCTTTCATGGCCAACACTTTGTCTGATTGTATTACTGTTAGAAATGTTTTCCTCATGTGAATAGTTTTGAGAAGTAATGTTTGATCACTCCCAACATGCCAGGAGCAGTCATTGCAGCAGCAGCTGATGGAACCTGCCATATGTGATGCCTTCCTATTTGCGTCACTGATACTGAAGCAGGTCAGGAGCAGAAAGGCTGCCTGCGGGATATGTTAACAAGCATTAGTCAGGGTGAAAGACGGATTTGGCCACCTGGCAAACTTGAGGTGTTTCCAGATTATTAAGGATGTAATATTAAGCAACCTTCTCATGCTAGCTGCGTGTGTAAATATAAATGTGAATGGTTGCAGTTTCAGTCCTTGATATGGATTTTAGTGTTGGTGCAAAACGTGTGTTGGTGTGTGTGTGTGTGTGTGTGTGTGTGGGTGGGGGGGTCGTTGTCCATATTGTTAATTAACATCTTTTATGATACATACACATACGGCCTCGTGAACAAGCGGGAGATTCAGTGTGGTCATCCAGAACCACGAATTTCTAGTCCCGGTGATTCTCCGTGAGAGTGACGTAGACCTTGAGACTGCTATGAGTCATGCTGTGACGCAAACTTCATATTGGTTGTTGTTATCTTACTTTTCACTGAGCCTGGGATTATCTCTTATGGCCACCCCAAGAGGCTCTTTTTAAAATGACAACAAAGATATGATTTGCCATCTGCTGAAAATGTTTGTCTGGAGCGAGTCTAAAGTAACTGGGTGGGTCAGGGGCTTGTGTAGATAAGAGACCTTGTTTTGCAGCTCAAGTTAACCAGCAGCGGTGAGATAAGGTTGTCAACAGCTGGTTGTTACTCGGAACACAGATATTGACACAATTAACAGGACTGAGAATTGTAATTGTTTTAATTGAATATGTTACCATTGTGTTAGATTACAATAAATTGTGAGTCTGTTCACATTGATGTGGTTCTTATAACATGCACAAAACAATGTTGTCTTTTCCTCTGATCAAAACAGTGTGTCCCCATAGCAGATACTCCGTGAATTGCACCTTATTACAAATATTCATTCCGTTTCTTTTATGCATTTTTTTCACTTTTAAATTATCCTGCGGGCCTGATCAAACCTCCTTGCGGGCCGGTTCTGGCCCGCAGGCCGTATGTTTGACACCCCTGTGATAGACAATGATTATTATCAGGTCAAAATCCAGCGTTGAAAGTATTTTTTTGTAATTGCGCTAAAAAAGTTTTTTTATCGTGTGTCTGTTGTAGTAGCGTGATGGAGAATGGACACGTGTTTATCGCTTTGTACGTTCAAAATGATCACTTTTCAGGAGACCCCATAACGGCACTTTTTCGGTGTGCATAGCTTATGGTTTTCATTTAGTTTGTTTTCAAATTTCTCAAAGCAATATGTCGATAGTACAGGATAACCATGATAATTCGGGTCACTGCAATTGTAATGACAGTTTCATTTCTCGGCTTCATATTGCGTGACCAGGTCAGCTGCAGCAACCTTTTTCGATGTTTTAGGTTATGCATTTTCTTAAAATGGGTGGGAGAGCTTGTGCACAGCTGTATCGCTTATGTCAACACAAGTATTTCTTGAAATCGCCCTGACAAGATTGAACTAGTATCCGGGATCAAGGAGGAGTTTAGAACTTCAACACTGCTTGCTTTTGCCTCTTGACACCTGATGCAGCTTTTTGGAAATCACGGGAACAATGCAGATTTTCGATGTGCCTTCAGGAAAAGCCGTTTCAGTGTGCCGTTGAATCCGATGAATAAAGATTGTTGCCGGTCATAATTTTGGACACACTTTCATTATGATGCAAGAGCAGTATTTGAAATGGTGTACACATGGTATGCTGATGTTCTTCAGTTTGTACATACTTACAGACTTGTTCTTTATCTACTGTTACCATATTTTGTCAGCCTTCGCGCTAACATGTCCGCTGTCACGTCTGCATAGATTCATTTGAGAGAGTCACCTCTTGTGTATCATCCTTTCATTGACTGACACACGGTTTTGCAATTATCTTGAGCTTGTTCGAACTCGTTGTCACGGGCAGAATGCTACTTTCACGCCGTATAAATTGCAATCCCTGTTCCATCCTTATATTTGATAACTCAGGTGAACTGCGCGCTGCCCAATTTGTCGTGGTAACCCACCGCCATGCCGTTCCCCTTTGGCAAGTCCCACAAGTCGCCGACGGACATCGTCAAGAACCTAAAGGACAGCATGACAGTGCTTGAAAAGCATGACATCTCTGACAAAAAGGCCGAGAAGGTAGGCTGAATCTCACAAAAATGCTCTTGGGCTGAGACAATACTTTCTTGGATCATGGCGGAATGAATTCAGCATTCAACGTGTGTCTACTTCCATCAGGCCACGGAAGAGGTGTCAAAGAGCCTGGTGGCTATGAAGGAAATCCTGTACGGGACTAATGAGAAAGAGCCCCAGACGGAAGCAGTGGCCCAACTGGCTCAGGAGCTTTACAACAGCGGTTTGCTCAGCACGCTGATAGCCGACCTGCAGCTCATTGACTTTGAGGTAAAAGCTTATTGACGAAGAAGACAAAGCAAAATACAGTCAAACTTCGGTTTTCGAACGTCTCTGTTCTCGACCAAATCAGTTTTCGACCAAAAATATCGGGTTTTTTATGCCTCAGATGATGACCGAATTTCGGTTCTCGAACAAACTGAGCGCACTTGAATGCACCATTTGACTCCTCTCGCCTTCCTTACACGAGGAAGTGACGGGTAGACGAGGAAGTGTCGCTTCCTCGTTTAGCGTACCATGGTAAACAGAGCGTGGTTTCGGTTTTCGAACAGCCTTCTGGAACGGATTATGGTCGAGAACCGAGGTACGACTGTACCAAAGTACCCATCTTCGAGAAAATGACTATGTATCAGACATAAAGGGGGCCAAAATGTATTCCATCCCACCCGGGTGACGCCCACGGGATACTTGGGATCAATCAGCCGCCATATAGATTTATTGGGGGCGGTGGATTGGCGTAGAACGCAGGTTACACTTTTAGTTTGATCACATTCAAAGTAGAAATACTTCGGATCCCCAACATGATATCGGCGGTATCGCTTCACTTACTTCAAGTTAAGTCATTCTTCCTCATATTTGCACCATTGAGAAGAATAACAGTTTGATCTTCACTGAACCGGAAATATCAGTAGTGTGCAGTACTGGTGAAAACGAGGAGTGGAGTTACAAAACTGCCTCTTCTCTGCAAAATAGTGACCGGATTCAAAGAGTGGAAAACAGATAAATAACCGCTAGAGAAAAAAAAAAAAAGACAAAAAATCCGACCTTGGAAGAATGGTGATGTGATGGGACTTGACCCTGTTCACGAAGAAGTTGATCTTGTGACGTACTCAATAATTTGTTAACAGGCCATGTCGTCGTAATTTTCTGTATTTTTACCAGACCGGTTGTTAGTTTAGGAAATTTATTATGAAAGTGTGTCTTCAGTGTGCATTTGTTTTTATCAGACATTCACATCTTTGTTGTTTCACACACAGGGCAAGAAAGATGTAGCTCAGATCTTCAACAACATCTTGAGACGTCAGATTGGCACTCGGACACCGACGGTGGAGTACCTCTGTACCCAGCAGAATATACTCTTCATGTTACTAAAAGGGTAAGGAAACATTTTTTGCATCTTGAAGGGGCTGATAATTGACCACCTCAATACTATGCCTCATATCATTCTTGTTCTAGTCGCACTTGTGCAACGATACCGTGCTGTGTGTGTGTTTATGTGTGGGCTTAATACTAGAGTTGTTCAGTGACCTGTTGTTGTGCTGTGCAGGTACGAGTGTCCGGAGATTGCCCTAAACTGTGGAATCATGTTGAGGGAGTGCATCCGACATGAACCCCTAGCCAAAATCACACTGTCGTCGGAGCAGTTTTATGACTTTTTCCGATACGTGGAGATGTCCACATTTGACATTGCCTCAGACGCTTTCGCCACTTTCAAAGTAAGGAGATTGTTATTGTGATACCGCACACCGACAGGCATCTTATCGTGTCCTCATGTTTTTCTACATGAAGTCATTTTGAGTTATTGAAGATTGCCCATATGAAGGCCAAAGTGTTAGCTACGATAGAGGCATTTGTAATTTTATTCAATTGTCAGTTAACATTATTGTGTGCCATTTATACACTTATTTCCTTTTTCTTTTTGTGAGGTGATGTCACCATTTTAATGTGACCACGAGCATCACTTTTGGGTAGAGCAGCTATGCGCTCAAATTGTATTTTTATTCACACGTATTGGAAAGCATGAGAATATCTGTCTTGTCCATTTACTGGTCTTCTCACTCGTACCACTATCGCACTGTAACTTAAAAAATATACCTTCCAAATTAGAGTTCTTGAGTCTGGATATTTAATTCTTATCTGTTCTTTGGTGTTTTTGTTCTACCTGTCCGCTCAGAGAATATGGGAGCAGACATTGCCATGACCAAGTTTAAATTTGCTGTGAATTTGATTGTAGGACCTCCTTACAAGACACAAGCTACTGAGCGCAGAGTTTCTGGAGCAACATTATGACAGAGTAAGTGCGCAGAGTATGCCTGTGTGGTTGTGAGGTGTGACATTGATCCACGTAAATTGTGCATTGGGGGAGTAGAGTATGCACTTCTAATGCTCAAGTTTGAATTCTTGAACATTTTTGTATTTTTAAATTTTTTATCAGACACACTGTACAGTACAGTCAAACCTCAGTTTTCGAACGTCTCGGTTCTCGACCAATTCGGTTTTCAACCAAAAATTTTGAGTTTTTAATGCCTCAGATGACGAACAAATTTTGGTTCTCAAACAAACTGAGTGCACTTGAATGCATCATTTGACTCCTCTCGCCTTCCTTACACGACGAAGTGACGCTTCCTCGTGTTGCTTTCCATTGTGAGTAGACGTGTTCAGTAGACATTTTTATTTTTAAAGAGCGTGGTTTCGGTTTTCGAACAATTTCGGTTTTCGAACAGCCTTCTGGAACGGATTATGGACGAAAACCGAGGTTTGACTGTATTTCTGTGTGGGCTGTGTTCAGCCATTTTTTGGTGAAACTGTTCCCCGTGAGATCATCGGCTTATGTTCTATTTCTTTTCTCTGTAGTTCTTTAGTGAATACGAGAAGTTACTCCACTCTGAAAACTATGTGACAAAAAGGCAGTCCCTCAAGGTAAGAGCGCAAAGCATTTGTAAATGTGTCAAGAATCCGCCCATGAGCACCATCTAGTGGCGAACCATTCCCATTGTTTGTGTGATTTGACTCGTCCGTTTTGTCACTCTCGACATAACAGTTACTGGGAGAGTTGCTCCTTGACCGGCACAACTTCAGCATCATGACGAAGTACATCAGCAAGCCCGAAAATCTGAAACTCATGATGAATTTGCTACGTGACAAGAGCCGCAACATTCAGTTTGAGGCGTTTCATGTTTTTAAGGTAAAGGAAACGAAAAACCACTTGCACAGGTAACACAATCTTATGTCGACTATGTCACAATCTCGTAGGAAATAATTTGTAACACCAAGCAGTACATTACAGAACATTTATTTTCTTAAATGCTTTTCTTAAAAAAAAAAAAAAGAAAAGACAGATCCCTCCACCGTCCTTACATACAGCACGCGTGTTCCATATGAGGTATGGTGGGTACCACACTTCGCCCACATTTGAACATGTGCTTCTCTGCTTCTCGTGTCAGGTGTTTGTGGCCAACCCGAATAAGACGCAGCCCATCCTGGACATCTTACTGAAGAACCAGGCCAAGCTCATCGAGTTCCTCAGCAAGTTCCAGAACGACAGAATGGAGGATGAACAGTTCAATGATGAAAAAACCTACTTGGTCAAACAAATCCGGGACCTCAAGAGGCCTGCCCCGCAGGAGGCTTGAGGCAGGGTGCCAAGGACAACAAGGGGGGCGGGGCCATCATGTCTTGACCGCTTAACACCTGCCTAACGGACCCACATCGGCTGCTGCTGTTCTGCTTTCTGAACACAATTTTCGGAAGCAAACTTAAAAACAACAACAACAAAAAACATACACATTTCAAGTTGTTGGGAAGTTGCCAGCCCATTAAGTGAACATTTTGGGGAGGGGTTTCATCCCAGCGTCTTTGTTCAAAAGAAAACAGTAGATGCTGCTGCTTTCATGCACCTTGAACCACATATGGTCCAATAACACACGAGTCCATCATAAACAAGTCATTGAACCATAAGGTACACTTGAGACACACATAGGAAGTCAAGATTTCGATCCTACTGAAGACTCATTACAGGTGTAACGCCTCCAGCTTCATACGCACATGCTGCAAGATTATGGCCTCCAACCTTTTGTGATGGAAGCGGTACGAGAAACAGGGTTGTTTTCTGCATGCCTCGAAAGCTGACAGATGGTCCGTCGGCACCTGTTGGCGGCGGCGCCGTGGCCCGGCCAGAGTGGCTGCCATGCTCAGTGGTCAGACTGACATGCACATGCGTCAATGCCTTCATACAACGTAATGTGTGGGGTGAACTCCCAAATGCCAGGCCACCCGCTAGTCTTGATGTGGTAAATGACCCAGCACGGAAAATACTCGGGCGAAGGAAGAGAGATGTATCTTTTGAACGCCCAAAAGTCCTCTATTCTTTTTTTGAACAGGGAGAACATGTACATATGCCTTTTTTTTTTTTTGCTATGTAGATTTTGTTTCACCTTAACATAGGATATATAATATTGGTCTTTACCTTAAACAGAACGTTCATGGTATTCAAATGACTATCTAAACCCAAAGCAAGACTGGTGTCAATTGTTTTTACATTTCATTTTACTTCTGAAATGGTTGCTGGGTTTCTTGTATGTCACCTAAAGGGCAGCTCCCAGTTTGCTACCCGACATTGATATAATGTACAAAGAGGGAACGTGGAAGTATTAATATCATTGCTGGTTGGGTGGCTCTAGCATCACTCCTGGATAGGAAAGGAAGGTTGAGATCAGTGGAGCTTTAATTATAAGCCAATCGCCCGCTTAGTAACTCCCTGCAAATTGGAGGTGAGGACCCCAGGGGTCCCCATTTCTCAATAGCAGTGATTTTGTATTTCCCGCTTCATTCTGAGCTATTGGCGTGTTTCTTGGGAAGTGCGTCTGTGGTAAACTCAGCAGGACCTTGGTAGCTTTCCTATTTCCTGTAAAGAGTTTTTTTTTTTTTTTAACGGCTGGATAAATCCAGTACAATTATGAGTGTTAAGCAGTTGTGGCTAGGACACTGGGTGTGATGGTTTGTCCTCATGGTACTTAGGCAGACCTATGAACAGAATTGCAGTGAGTTGACGACGGTAGTCCACATTCTGGAAACTATTTCTAGTTCAAACAGGTGATAAATACCTGTAGTGCAGGCAACAGCACTGCTCAGAGCCCAGCCCCTCCATGCACATTGAGCATGCATGTTCCTACACTGGCTGTGCATGATGCTCTTCTAATGGCGTTGTACTGGAGTTGTTACTTTTAACAGCCTTGAAATATCACGTTGAACTCAGCTTGTATGCAGCTTTTGACACCAATTTCAGCGTAAAAACGTTTGGGTGCTTTCGGAAGTGTCAAAGTCCTGAGCCGAATAAGAATAAAGAAAACAAGTTTGAAATTAAATGATGCTGGGGTTTTTTTTTTTAGGGTGGGGGTTGTTCATGCAGTCAAGATATAAATATGAGCATTTCATTGTTATGCTATGTCGAGTGCCAAGATGGTACTTCAGCATTCCCAATTGTCACAACGATGCGTATGCACAGTTACCGCTATACTGCACCAAGCTATATTTCATTTGTTTTATGCATGCAAATGCAGTTATGTAGTTATGACTCAGATTGCGTTGATGTACTTTAGTGATAGACGTCTGCTGAAGTTGTACTGGACCGTATTACATTGTGCACGTGGACACAATGGTCAAAGTGTAGTTCCAGGGGGTAGAGTTTCAAATTGAGGTCAGCTGTTTAAACTCGAGTTGAGGCTCTAAAGTAGTTTTTATATATTTGTTTTTAACCTGGGTTATATTGAAATTACAGATTTCAGAAGTGTAGTATTTTGAAATGCAACATCATATACTTGGATTGAATTCTTAGGGTGGTGTAGTGTCCACCAAAACTGCACTGGTTTTGGGAGAACAAAGGGCTATTTTTTTCTCAACGATTTAAAACAAAATGTAAACAAAAGTAAATGCTTTCCCTTTCTACCGGTAATTCAATTTGAGAACATTTGCAGGTGCAATCCTGAGAGTTTGCATTCAGTACAGTAGAGGATAGTAGTAAGACCCGGTAGAAGTGCATCGAAGCCATATCGGCCATCTAGTGGTCAATAGTGGTGTTACAATTTCAAACTAGGAAGTGGGTCCCTGCTATTCGTGGCAGATAGTGACCGGGCTGGCCTGCAAATAGCGGGAATCCATGTGAAAGGAGATTATTAATCAAGAGGCCACTCCGTGTGGTCGCGGGCTGGATTAAGCTGTGAACATTTTTGGGATGTTGTCAGTTCGTGTGATTATTGAAATGTGATCACAAACCGTACAATGGGAACAAAGAACGGGAACAGTGCCCTTGTCAAGGGCCCTTTAAGAATGAAGGATAAGAGGAGGAGAGAGAGAAACAGCCCACTTCCGGTAGAGAGCAACAAACAGAAAGCAGTTTAGCGTTGAGAACGTGACCCGTCTCAAAGGTGAAGGTTTTGTTTGTGACCAGTTATTCGACACGATCTGTAGAGCAGGCACAAACACTTGACCCAAAACACACCGAAACATGGTGAAGATAACTTTCCAGCCTGTCGCGGGGCAGAAAGAAGATAAACAGAATAATGGCGACAAGACGGAAATCCTCATTCCCCACCCGATGGTGAGTTCAAGTTCCTTAATGTTTTTTTTGTTTTGTTTTTAATCGTATCTCTTCTGTTGTTATGAATGTTGCTTGTTGTTTTATTATAACCCGGGTGACTTTGCGTCGTGTACATGCGCGCCAATATGAAGCTCGACATGTCACAGTATCGCCATTTGTTTAACTACAAAACCAGCCTGTGCTGTGATGGCTTCCTCTTACAATGCGTTCATTTTAGCCTCCATTGAACTTAGTGTAAACCCATCCGCGGTAGATTCTTATGCAGAGGACAACACGCAAAGTCAGTACTGTATAACGATATTGCAGTCGATGTATATATCTGTGTGTCGAAGTCTGTCGCGATTTGCGAGAATTTACCCAAAAATGTACATGGAATTGCACCCCATTAGCTTCTGTAGGATAGGAGAAATGGACCAGGTTTTGCTGACAAAATGGCAGATGCGGCTGCCTGCGGGATCATATTAAAAGTGTTCACAGGAGAGTGAGCGGTGCAGGCGTCAGGTCACGATGCGTATGGTAGAATCCCTAAATAGCAAGGTGACGATGGACAGGGAATATTGAGAAACTGTAGCGCTTTGTGTGCATTCCTGACTCGGAAATGGGCTTTCGAGAGACTAGGGGGGGGGACACACAGGCTTCGTGGTGCGTCACGCTTTCAGCCGGTGTGAAATAAAAGTCTCCGACTTGTGTGGGATGAGAGAACACAAAGAGCTGCGTGGAACAGAATGTGTTGACACATGCACCGTTGTGTCCTTGTCCTCACGCGCCCATGCAATTTCCCCAAATGTTCCCGTTCGGTGTCATAACATTCGGGAAATGACGTGTAGGTAGCGCTGCACATCTTGTCAAAGGCTTACGCAAACTCAACTCGAGTCTTGAGAAGAAAACAGAGTAACAAAACCAGTTAAATGTTTGTATTTGTGCTTTATTTAGATTTTTGTTTGTTTATTGTTTATTGAACATAAAAACATATACAGTAATAAATTGACAGAAAGTAAGGTAAGTAAAATAGTAAAAATAGTAAAAAGGAAAGAAAACAGTCATCATACAACACAATTATGTTCAAAGGAGTAGGAAGAAGTAACAAACTTATCTAATCCTACCCCAAGTTATGTATTCAAATAAAGATAGTTTTTAAATAAAGATTGTGCACATTTTACCTGGTTTCACAATTTGGGAATTTATTTTTAGAGATGTATTTAGCTGTCTTCTCTATATTACTCAAAGCAAACCCAGAGCAGCACTGAGCAGTGTTAGTTCGCAGACAGTACAAAAGGGTTGGTGGCTACTACATCGTAGAACTCGGACTCCGACCCTAAAGTTGCATTTGCCATTCATTTACCTTTTAACAAGCGCGTCCGGAATCAACTCAAATGGGTTACTGCAGTATTTATACTTTTGCAGAAAAACATGTCGTCCCAAAAAATGAAAAATAAAATGTTATCGTTATGTTAAATGGAGTATCGTATTTTCATGAACTGCTGGGGAAGTTTACAATGAAACGCAAAGTTCCCCCTCGTCATTGTCAGAGTCAGTCTCGTTACTGTGTGGCTCCCCAGAAATTTTGCCGGCTTTTTCGAAAGCGCGAACATCAGTGCAAACAGACACGTTAGCCTAAGTACCCATAATTCACAATCCAGAGTTTAAAATAATTTACTTTCACCCCTGGGATCCCTCACCATACACTGGCCAACGGCAAAACCAAGGGTATTCTTTTGTAACAATTTTAAATCCATCCACTTGCTTTGCACCTGCTGTTAGCTCGTGCCATTTTCGTATATTTCCTTTCCCTTTCTAGGACTGCGTAAGCGACCAATGGCGAATAAACAAAGGTGTTGTGACCCTGTGAAATGTTATCAGTTGCGGCCCAAATACTGTTCCAATTGAAAGTACAAATAAACTCAGAACACATGGAATAATAAGATGTTCTTGTCAGCTCGCTTAAAACAGGGAGGCGTCGGTTAAATTACTTGTGAAAGTTTGGTTAAGAAAACATCCCAAGGTGTATTTCGGGCTGCTATTAGGGAAATACATCAGTTACAGAAGGAAGATAAGTACACACACTTGCATTCTTAGAAAGAGCAATCTCGTACATGTTTTTAGGGAGTCTGTACTTGCCGAATTCATGACGCACTACTCTGCACTCTTCAGATTGCGAAACGGCCACTGGAAACCACGCACTAATTTGTTAGCATTGCTGTTTTGGCGTAGTTACGGGCAACAGCAACCATTTTTGTTCTCATTAGAGTTCATTGCTCGCTCGCTACTTGGCCTGATTCATTCTACAAGGCTACGATACGTCGCTCATGAGTGTTGCCGCGCAAATATTCCTCATTGAGAATCCACTATGCCCCGTTCTGACTCCAAGCCGAAAATTCAGATTCAGCGTTTAGTTTTTAACGGCCAGTTCACTTCTCTATTGGACTCATCACCGATTCGTGAACAGCTCTACTACATAGTGACACCCCGCCAAAAAAAAAAAAAGATGGGTGCAAGTGGTGCTAGCAGATGGGCTGTGAGACTGGAGGCGTCTATGCTGGAGTCACACCATGGCGTCTCATCTTTGCCAAGTACTCTCATCATTTCCTCTGGTCCTTGCAAAATGAGTAATCCTGCATTAGAAACGGCGATAAAAAAAAACTTTTTTACTAAAAGTTAGTAGTTGCCTACATAGAGTGTAATATTCCAAACACTTCTCGCCGTGTACAGTAACTGTAGCCCAAAGCGATCTACAATAACTGTTAAATTAATCCTAACAGTAAATTTCGGAGACTCGCAGAACATCGCTTTAAGTAAATAAAACAAAGTCGACTTTCACTTACACAGTTCTCAAAATAAGAGCCGAGTGTGCTTGCTTCAAGTTATGTGTCACTCCGAGTGGACATTTGCTGTAAAACTGACAAATAAAATACAAGAGAACCAAACATACTTTTGAAAAGTAAAATGTTCAACCACACCATATCTAATATTGTCTCTTGAAAGTCTGCTTGCGTGGTACTAACATAAAGTGAAACCGTGTGGATGGGCTAAAAGAAATTGGCATTGATGTTACAGAAATGATAAACTTTCAAACTAGAGCTGCTTGCAGCTGTCAAATATTTTTACCTGCATATGTTATCCCTGCTCTGCCTTGTGGGAATGTCTGTTACTACAGCTTAGTAGGGGACCTTCTCTGCCTCTTTTTGCTTTTGATCACAGTGCACTAACATCCAACGAAGCTCGCTGTTTTGGCACAATGACGTACTACACAAGGGTGTCTTTTACGTCGATCGCGGTAGATCGCGGACTGGTCCCGAGTCGATCGCGAGGGGTGTAGAGGAGGAAAAACAAACATTTTCTTACAAACTGACAGTTTTTAGAAATACAGTCAAACCTCGCTTTTCGAACGTCTCGGTTCTTGACCAATTCGGTTTTCGACCAAAAATTTCGTGGTTTTTATGCCTCGGATAACGAACAAATTTCGGTTCTCGAACAAACTGAGCGCACTTGAATGCACCATTTGACTCCTCTCGCCTTCCTTATACAAGGAAGTGGCGCTTCCTCGGTTAGACGAGGAAGTGACGCTTCCTCGTGTTGCTTTCCATTGTGAGCAGACGTGTTCAGTAAACATTTTTATTTTACAAAGAGCGTGGTTTCGGTTTTCGAACAGCCTTCTGGAACGGATTATGGACGAAAAAAGAGGTTTGACTGTACTGTATAGAACATTTTGTCGACATCGGTAGTCGTCCACTGGTGTCAGTGGAAAGTGTTTGATGGAAGGTACCAGTTTCAATGTGTGTGTTTCCCAGGAGGAGGAGGATGAGCTCGTCCTACCTTTGCGGCCCAAGAAGTCTCCACTCAACGGGATGTGCTGCCTGACGTTTGGCCTGGTTGTCTTCATGGCCGGTCTGGTCCTCTCCTCCATCTATGTGTACCGCTACTACTTCATACCTCACGTAAGGCCGCCGATTTGTCTATTATTACCGCAAAATGTGCATTTCAAAACCGGGGAGTGAAACATGTTTTATTTATTTATTTTTTTAAATGGTCAGAATAAGTTTGATTAAAGTTTGAGAACAATTTCTGGCATTGTGTGCTTGAAAACAGGCCCCAGAGGAGAACTTGTTCCAATGCAAGGTGATTTACGAGGACTCTGTGTACGCACCGCTGCGTGGGCGACAGGAACTGGCAGAAAACGTTGGCATCTACTTGGCCGACAACTATGAGAAGATCACCGTGCCCGTGCCTCATTTTGGAGGCAGTGATCCGGCTGACATCATCCACGATTTTCACAGAGTGAGCAAACGTACTTTGTATTTGATTTGCACTCTTCGATAAAGTTTATCCACGTTTCACCCGATAAGGAACCTTTTGTACGGACTAGTTCATGAGGCTCGAGGATGTTATCATCTTGTTCGTCTTAACTTTCTCCTTTGAGGCACATTCCTCCTCAAATTTTGGACCGTTTCCAAAATACAGTCATACCTCGGTTTTCGACCATAATTCGTTCCAGAAGGCCGTTCGAAAACCGATTTGTTCGAAATCTGAAACTTTTATTAGCCCATGATGAGGGCCTAATACACTATGAAGAAATAACAAATGAAGTCAAATTTGCGTAAATCACAACAAACACGTCTGCTCACGATGAAGGTTACACGAGGAAGCGTCACTTCCTCGTGGAAGGTAGCCGAGAGGAGTCGAGTGGCGTATTCGGGTTTGGTCGAAAACCGGTTTTCGGTCGTAATCTGAGGCGTAAAAATCTCAAATTTTCTGGTCACAATCCGGTTTGGACGATAACAGAGACGTTCGAAAACCGAGGTATGACTGTATTTGAAATGGTATCATCCGCTGTATAATAATTTCGGAGTTGTAAACATTCTTAACATACACGCGACATTTCCTGAGGCCTGCTGCTAGCATGTCCCAAATAACGTACGACTTTTAGAATCTTTTTTTAAAGCTCTTTATTCTGTCATCTTCATCTGCAATAAGCGTCCGTGTTTTGCAGGGACTGACCGCTTACCATGATATTGCCCTGGACAAGTGCTACGTCATCGAGCTCAACACCACCATTGTGATGCCCCCGCGCAACCTTTGGGAGCTGCTCATCAACGTCAAGGTAATGCATTCATTGTTTCCATGCTCAAAGTCACCAGGTATGTTATTTTTAATATTTGCATTATTTATGTGTCGCTTAATTCTGCCGTCTGTGGACCCACTGCCAAAACTTAATTACTCAAACAATAAAAACCAATAAATACTAATGATACAATAAATACTACTAATAAAGGGCTTTTTCTGCTGTGCGGCTGCTGGTCTTACCCAATGCGGCCTGTAGTCCACACCCTGGGTGCGTTCGGAAATTTGTTCTGAGACTACACTGGTTCAGTCCCACCCTGTCAAATAGCCCTAAGTGCTTTGTGATTGACTAGTGACCAATCAGTCAATTAATTTCTCTTTCGCCGACAGTAAATTGGGATAGGCTTGTAGAAGATGGATGGATGGATTGAGGGTTGGGTAAACATTATTGCACTTGAATACTGTCGGGAGTGCTCTGGAGTTGCCTTCATTGCCACACTGAGCAACATATTTTTTTTTTACATTACTTTTTAAATGAATTTTTCCAGTATAGTTACTGTATTGCCCTCGGATCACAACAGGGGGTTTTCACTGTAGCAAATGTGATCTCAGATGTAAACACACGCACACACAAACGAATGTGTACTCTTTATTTTTATTCCAATAGTGCATAAGTCCGAGCACACACTTATTTGACACTTCATATTGTCAGTGTAGAAAGAAAAAAAGGGAAAGAAATTGCGAAATTTATGATCAGCATTCACTTTCACTTACATCAATTTCTTGGATAATGTCTTATTTTGCTTCCTCAGTCTTTCATTTTGATCACTTTTACCCTCAACGTTGGTGCTGCGTCTGAAACTAACAATAACAAGTACTTCCTGGACTACTGCGCATGTGTAAACCAGTGTGGTGGTTGCTGTTGCCGTTTCCAAACGAAGCAGTAGAGGTCGCTGTTGGATTTGACTTTGTTGTCGTGAATCTCTTCACGAGGCAAGAGCAGAAAAAAAACATTTCGTATAACGCAACAGTTTTTTTTCCGTTGTATGAGGGGCAGGAGAGCGGGATTGGTGTTAATGCATGAAGATTTTTTCACATTAGGGAGTATTTTCGCCCATGTAGGTTTCGTTGTAGAGGAGTTTCACTGTATTCAAATCATTGAAGTGGAGAGAAGCGTTAGTCCTAAAATAACAAGTCGTTTCCTTCTCCATACGGTCTCTCTATCAGTGGAGATTTTCTCCTCTCGTGGGTCAGTCATGAACCTATTCCCATGTGCTCTTTGTTTTGTCGTCCCGTAGAAAGGAACATACTTGCCTCAGACTTACATCATTCACGAAGAGATGGTGGTGACCGGCAAAGTGCACAACATGCGTCAGCTGGGACCCTTCATCTACCGCCTTTGCGACGGCAAAGACACATATCGCTTGAACCGTCGTGTCTCCCGCAGAGGTAAGCAGATTGAAGCGAGTCTATCGCAAAAAATGATCTGGAGGTCGTTGACTTGGTTTTGGATTGTGATCAGACGTGTAGCCCAGGATCTCAGCCCGAATGTCTCTGGCCACTTTATCTCTCACAGGCATCACCAAGCGAGAGGCCAAGAACTGCCACCGCATCCGTCATTTTGAGAATACCTTTGTGGTGGAGACGGTGATCTGTGATGAAATATGAGCAGGCTGGTCACAGGTGTGTCACGGCATGCCACCAACGGTACATCCCAGTCACCTCTCCAGCTACTGTAGCACCCTGTGGATTTAATCATGTTGCACTTTACCAATGTTCTTTTCCATCCCCCGCTTATTTACCGCCCCTATTACCCCCCCCCCCCCCCCCCGTCAGATTATTTGTCCCAGCAAATGATGCAATAATAACCTGCAGGTTCTCTCAGGATTTCCATGTAACCAAGTCTTTTGGCCTCTGGGAGTACAATGATGGTTACTGTTGTTAGGAGAAATGACTGTCTCCCATTTGTTTTTTTCCCTCCTGCTCTGGAGGGCTTCTTATCTGTGTGGCTAGTAACACGGTAAGATGTACGGAAGGGGGGAAGATTGATCTATTCGCCACATCATTTTGTCGCTTCTCGATCTCTGTACTGGAAAGATCAAACTACTGATAACTAGTTGCGCTTGCATTTTTGCTTCGGCTCGTCCCGTCTTTCCTTTGCAGGGAAGAAGGCACCATTGTAACCAAGGCAGTACTGGGCATGGCTTCCAGAAATCAAGAGCCATAATTTGGTTTTAGTGCCCATCATTTTTTCAATACAATTAAGTTATTGAAAATAATGCATATGTGAATCATTTAATAGTATCCCCTATCTGTTTCCGCCTTGCATGCTTTTAGCTCTTTGATAAGCTGTTTTGTAAGATGTACAAAGCCTTAGTCCAGACTCAAAGACTGGACTAATGTTACTCCTAATATAACAGATGGGTGCATATTATTTGATGTTGGGTAAATACAGCCGACTTACCTGTATATATTACCCGCCTATAAAATCTTGTCTGTGAATAAAGTTTAAAAAGACTTTGTCAGTGGTCCTTATATTCTTGATCTAAATGTCCAAGAAGCGCTTTGGAATTATTTGAAATCATCCATCCATTTTTCTGATCCGCTTCTAATAACGGTCGCGGCGTGCTGGAGCCAATTCTAGCAGTCTTTGGGCAGTAGGCGGGGGACACCCTGAACCGGTTGCCAGACAATCGCAGGGCACACATAGACGAACAACCATTCACTCTCACATTCACACCTAGGGACAATTTGGAGTGCCCAATCAACCTGCTATACATGTTTTTGGAATGTGGGAGGAAACCGGAGTACCCGGAGAAACCCCACTCAGGCATGGGGTGAACGTACAAACTCCTCACAGGAAAGCTGCAGCCAGAATCGAAGTTTGCACCTCTGCACTGTGAGGCGCACGTGCTAACCCGTGTTAGCCTTTATATTACATATTATTTATGATGATGAAAACAAAACCCAGCGTGCTGGAGAGAAATTTAGGGCAGATTTGGAATAATTGCAAAAAAAGAAAAATGTTTACTTGCATCTCATTAAAAAACGTAGTTACTGTTAAGATTTGTTGACCAGTTTTAATTCATGTGCATGCGTCACCACATGATTCCTGCCCATGCCTCCTGGGGCACACGCCTGTGTGATTTAATTGCTTGGTCTCGTGCCGCTCTCAAATTGCTACAGTATTCCTATTTATTTAGTCATTCGCAATCTCCAAATTTTCGTTCAGCATAATTGTGCAGGCACACACACACACACACACACACACACACACACACACACACACACACACACACACACACACACACACACACACACACACACACTGTATACTGTATAGACACTGTATGTTATTGCGTCCTCCTGTAGTTGGCGCTATTTCTCCGAGAGACGGAAATAAGTCGCACTCTGTTATGTGGACACTTTTCATCTTTAACCAACAGATGTCACTGTTCAGCTATAAAACAATAACGATGACGTTTTTGTCCGGATAAGATGGGACCCACAATTTACCTTGGTTCCCTTCATTAACTTTTTAAATACTCAATCTACACAACGCATTAAATCAATATTTCTTATCAAATAACTCTTATTTTGTTGGTTGAATAAAACAAAAATACAATTGATGGGATTGGTGGACCACACACATAATCGTCATGACATTATTGAAGTGGAGGAGAGGATTCATTTATGTGTTTGCATTCAAATTTGCCTCAAATCTGAATCACAGCATTGCTCTGGTCACCGTATTTGCAGAGTGTAATAGAATGATCCCAAAGGAAGACAGTATCGCTTCACTTAATAATATATGAGCAATGTTCAAGTTTGTTAATTTAAGCATTTGTAGGCTGTGGCATGCAAGATACGTATTGTACTCATGGTAGTGTAGAAGTGGCATGAATACAAGTTGACGCACACTGAATAATGTCTCTTAAATTCATCTGAAACTAAAGGAACACTCGAAAACCTTAAAAGGGGAGTTTGCAGTTTTCAACTGCAATATATATATATATATATATATATATATATATATATATATATATATATATATATATGAGGCACAGCTTTTATAGTTGTAAATGCACCTTTTGTTTGAGATTTCCACAAATAAAAAAGATCATCACTTCAGTGTTTATTGTAATTCATATTTTTGTATGACTTGACTGACACCTTGCTTAAACCAAGTAAAGACTTGTCTCAACATGCTTGAAATGTGAGTAGGGTGTAGCTGGTCTCTCTACCTGTCACACTTTTGCTTTACACGCAGTTCGCACATTGTGACTTCCTCCCACCTCTGCAAATAGCCTCCTCGGCCCCAGTTTTTTAGGACTGTGTACTGCTGAATTGACAACATACTTCTGAGCGTTATTAGCCTCAACATAGTATGCGAACAAGTAAATACTGTCACTTCATTGCATGAAAGTGTCTTCACGATAGAACATTTGTGATTCGTAAACCTTCTTGGTTGCTGTTTACATTGGCCTAATCTACAGTACCAATATGCATATCACAACAATGACATGATGCTGTACGCTAGATGTAACTTGTGGACACCCAATATAATATCGCCTCAGTGCGCCACATTTGGCGCGGTTCTGAATCATCACAACTATGCACTTGAAAATCACCCATGCACATTAATGAGGACCGTGGCTTTGGTCAGAGAATTGTGTGGTGAGGTGGTCGGCGGGGTTGCTGATTATTGAGGTCAAACAACATTCACATCTAGCCTTAAATTTTAATCTCAGGAAATATTTCCGTGGAAAGACTGTTTTTTAACACTCGATCATATCATGAGGTTTCTTTGCTGAGTGGCTGAGAAAAAAAAATCCGTTGGCTATTCTGCTTCGTAATGAGCTTTGTTACCGTTTCAATGGCAGTGAATTGGTGAATTTGAAATCCGACTAGGGCGGCCCGGTAGTCCAGTGGTTAGCACGTCGGCTTCACAGTGCTGAGGTACAAATCCAGCTCCGGCCCTGTGTGGATTTGCCATCCAAAAACATGCATTTCCTCTAAATTGTCCTAGGTATGAGTGTGAGCGTGGATGGTTGTTCGTCTTGTGTGCATTGAGGATAAAGCGGTTCTGGATGGATGGATGGAAATCCGACTATTAATTAAAACAGAACCGGGGTCGCGGGGGGTGTTGGAGCCTATCCCAGCAGTCTTCGGGCAGTAGGCGGGGGACACCCTGAATTGGTTGCCAGCCAATCGCAGGGCACACAGAGACGAACAACCATCCACGCTCACACTCATACCTAGGGACAATTTGGAGTGTTCAATCAGCCTGCCATGCATGTTTTTGGAATGTGGGAGGAAACCGGAGCACCCGGAGAAAACCCACGCAAGCCCGGGGAGAACATGCAAACTCCACACAGGGAGGCCGGAGCTGGGATCGAACCCGGTACCTCTGCACTGTGAAGCCGACGTGCTAACCACTGGACTACCGGGCCGCCCTTAATTAAAACAAACAAACAAACAAAAACAAAAATCCATTACTGACTGTTTGCATTCTGAGCGCACAAGCATATTTTTTTTGTCACTCTTGACTATTTTTGCAAAACACAATTAAGAAAACCTTTCACCAAAACCCCAAACCATTTTCATTCTCGTGCCAAAACAAATATGTCTTCCTTAACTCTTCAAACCTTCGTAAAAATATCATTTTTGCATCAAACCACTAACACACTGACTTGAAGGATAAAAAACACGTCTGGCTTTTTTTTTTTCTTTGCTCAGACGGTTAAAATCACACTTTTGTCATTCTTATGTCAACTTGACAAGTTCCTGTCTGTATTTACTGTAAACATCAAAACAAATACAAACCTTTTTTTTTTCATGTCAAAACAATAAACAAGCGCACCCATTACCCTCACTGATGTAACTGAGAGCTAGAAAGAAGGAATAAAAAAATCAATCTACATTGTGTACAATCTACTGGGTCAAAGCGTGGATGATCAACGGGAATTCTGTTTCTTACTCGCCATCCTCCTTTACCTTCTTGTCCTCTCACCTCTTCACCCCCCACGTCTTCCTCTAACTCTCACTCTTCCTGCTCCCTCCATTGCACGCCACGGCGAGGGCTTCCCCATGTCTTATTTCGAGTACTAGTGAACTAATCATCTAAACCAGTCCCCCCACACCCCATCCGACAGGGCGAGCCGAACAGTGTGCCGAATTGTATAAATAATAGCCATAAATGTGTAGCGTTTTGCAAGGAGTGTGTTGATCATGTTGGAAATCGAGTGGGAAGCGTTTGCATAGTGTGTGTTCCAAAATGACAAACTCAGCAGAAAGCCGTGTTTGTACAAAACGTTTGATTCCTTTATGTGCATATGTAGGTGTCAAAGTCAGTCTTGTGATATGCTTCAACAAATATTTGTTATTGTATTTTATCTTTACAATGACTGTACTGTATGTTTACATGGCCTTCATGTGAGGGGGATGGCATGAATTTTTTGGGGAAAGGTGACTGGAGGAGTGCCAGTTGCCCGAAGGCCATCTGTTTCTGCGTGTGTGTGTGTGTGTGTGTGTGTGTGTGTGTGTGACTGTGAGTGTGTATGTGTGTGAGAGAGAGAGAGAGAGGGAGACCCTCTCAGCAGGGGGTCAAAAGTGGGAGGTCACGACCCCACTGACCCTGTGGGATCGGAGATCATCAATCAAATGGAGGCTGGACAGAGCAGCAGGAGGGACGTGCTCTCTCTGGCTCGCTCTCTCTCTCACACACACACACACACACACGGGATACAGTAAAACATACTCTCCCAGTCATGCAACATTGCTTATTGAAAATGAATGTCAAGAAAACATATACGGTTGCTTACATGGATGTATGTGTGCGATTAGTTTTTTAAAATCCTCTCCTTGTTCATACTGAACCTGATGCCAGTGCAGGAGAGATGAAAAGTAAAGCGAATACATCGGCAACTCTTTCCGCTTACATTTTATCCTGTTTCTTGCTTCCTTAATCTATACTTGTAAATAAACACACACACACACGCACACGCGCACGCACACGCACAGACACGCACACACGCTATCGGGGGTTATCAGCCAGCACTTGCAGAGCGACAGGCATGCTTTTTCTCTCTCCTCCCATCGCCCTCCTCCTCCTCCAGCCTGTCCCGTTGATCAATGAGGAAGTTCTTGGGCCTCAACTATTAATCAGAGCCTATCGGCTATCTGTCTGCCGAGCCGACCAATCACGGCCCACTGACAGCTGGGCCATGAAAAATGTGCCCTGGTGGACTCAGAGGTTAGAAGTGGGGGAAGCTTGGATGAGAGGAGGGCGGTGACCGAGCACTTGATGTCATCCGAGTCAGGTCACGGCTGCCCAACTGCACTTTATCCCCCTTTACAGTGGATGCTTAACATCACATTGACCCCCCCTGCCAAAATATAAGCCACGCGCACCAACAAATGCAGGCATGCAAATGCAGGCATGCAAATGTATGCGCATCTGCCAACAAGTGCAAAGCCACTTGCTGGAGCAAGCTAAACACACGTTGTCTCCAGCGCCAATGTCTGTCTTACCCGTCCCGCTTGACTAGGCCTCACTTGGAACGAGGAAATCTGAAATAAAAGGTGCTCACCGAGGCGAAAGGCCGGACCCCGATGCCTAACCATGAGGTCTCTCCTCACACCTCAAAGCTTCATCAAGGCGCCAAGCGTCTCTCTTCTACATAATCACCGCGATCCATTCACATCTTATTGCCGTGATTCGATTATAGCTAATGCTATTATACTGCTCCCCATCTCGCTCTCTTCCCCTTTGTCTGCCTCTCTCCAACATCATGGATTCCTAGCAGATCTTATTAGCGGGTGATGTGGGCCAGGTCTCCGACTTTGGATTGATGAAGCTTCAGACTTCTCTCCTTTAATCTTCCTGTCCTCCTCCGTTCCCTTTCTGGATCTGTCCATCCATCATTCCCAGGGTTGGCTGGGCGGAAGAGTATTAATCCCTCCGTCCCATCTCTCACTCCTCTGGACAGATGAGACGGTAGGAGGGAGGAAGATGAGGATGCAAGGGGGGGGGGGCAGGAGGGTAGGGGGACCCCAGATTGCTTTTCATAATGTTTCTGTAGCATTGTGGCAATAATTTGGATGCAGATTTTTATTTTTTTCCATCGTAGGTCATGGTTTCTTTGATGGCACCAGCAACTGGACAGGTGCAAACGTGTGGGTGATTAAAATGGACAAAAAGGGTTGAGAAGCCATCTGTTTAAGTGAAGGGAGTAGCTGTTAAAAAAAAAGAGCGAATTTATGATTGATACTGTCAGCGACATATTGATTTAACAGTACTTTATTGTCGAGGTTGCACTTTGCAGCCGTGTTGACCTGCAATGCATGACTCCACCAGCATACACTGGAAAAAAATGCTGTATTTAATTGATTCTATTTTTTTTTTTTTGAAGATGAGCAGTAGTCTACAGCAGGGGTCCCCAACCGCCGGTCCGTGGACCGGTACCGGTCCGCAGGGCATTTGGTGCCGAGCCACACAGAAAGAACTTTATTCCGTTTTACGAACGATGTTTTATTTTGAAAAATTACCGGATTCTCCGTTACATCCGTCTGTGTTCACGCTTGACTCACGTCAAGCCACGCTTCTCCGTCACGTGACCGATTACGCTAAAAACAAAACGCTGGAGCTCGCAAAATGAGTAAAAAAACTGCTGGAGATCGCAAATGACGCCGGCCTTAAAAGCACGTTCGAGACAACTGAATTAAAGTTATGGCTGAATACTCTGATATCGCCACAATAGCACTGTTGCTATTTCCGACATCCTACCTGTGTGAGGTGGGGTATTTCTGCAGCAACGGCGACTAAAACAAAATTACGAAGTAGACTGGACATAAACCACACACTTCAGGCGGCATTGTCTCCTATTACCCCGAGATGGGACCGTCTGGTTGCAGAAAATCAAGCTCGGGGCTGTGATGAGTCGTCATTTTCATGCACTTTGAATTTGCGTTGTATCGTATTTTGAAGGCATTGAACATTACCATAGCGATCAGAGTGTTGCGGCCAAATTAGACGCTCCTTGTGTTTATTATTATATTTCAAAAACACTACAGTTTTCATGCAGCTCATATCTGACATAAACCGGTCCGTGGGGCAAAAAAGGTTGGGGACCCGTGGTCTACAGTCATACCTCGTTTTTCGACCATAATCCGTTCCAGAAGGCTGTTGGAAAACCGAAACCACGCTCTTTTTTTTAAAAACACACACATCTGCTCACAATGGCAAGCGACACGAGGAAGCATCACTTCCTCGTGTAAGGGAGGCGAGAGGAGTGAAGTGGTGCATTCAAGTGCGCTCAGTTTGTTTGAGAACCGATTTTCGGTCGTAATCCGAGGCATAAAAAACTCGAAATTTGTGGTCGGAAACCGATTTGGTCGAGAACAGAGACGTTTGAAAACCGATGTTTGACTGTACTTCTAAAATGTATCTGGATCCAGGCGATCTTATTTCATGCAACCACTTGTTGAAATAAAATGGAGTAAATCCACTACACGCAACTCATACCTTCTTAGCTTCTGCAGTAATGAATCCTCTGTTGTGTGTAAAAATAAGACATCCATCTATTTTTTGATGCTCCTTATCTTGTGGGGTCTCCAAAGATGAAACCCCTTTTTTTTTTTTTCCCAAGATCATTGCCTCAAAGATGCTATGATGGTTTACTTGCCTGATTTCCATGCAGGCCACGTGTCCCTGGGCAAGTAAATGTGAATGCGACTGAAATACAGTCAAACCTCGGTTTTCGTCCATAATCCGTCCAGAAGGCTGTTCGAAAACCAAAATAGTTCGAAAACCAAAACCACGCTCTTTTGAAAATAAAAATGTTTACTGAACATGTCTGCTCACAATGGAAAGCAACACGAGGAAGCGTCGCTTCCTCGTGTAAAGAAGGCGAGAGGAGCCAAATGGTGCATTCAAGTGCGCTCAGTTTGTTCAAGAACCGAAATTTGTTTGTCATCCGAGGCATAAAAAACTCAAAATTTTTGGTCGTAAACCGAATTGGACGAGAACCGAGACGTTCGAAAACCGAGGACTTTGACTGTATTCGAAAGATCTCTCATTATAATACAATCCAGTTCTGCACCACTGTAAACCACGACCACAATAATCCGTAGTACTGGTCCAAACTGCACATGAAACTATTGATTCGTGTTGCAGACCGCACCTCACACATCGAGTAAAAGTAATCAAGTGAACACATCGGGACATTTAATAAGTTGAGTCCTTTTAGCCGCAAGACTTCCAAAATGAGTTGGAACAAACAGAGTCGGGAAAAGAAATACACCTCAGAGCAGCGGCTGGGGTAAAGCCGACCTCCTCCATCCATGCCTGTGCACTGACAGGTAGATTAAGGGGCGTGATAGATGCCCCTCTCTCTCTCTCTCCCAGCCTCTCTCCATCTCCTTCTTTCCCTCCGCCCTTTCCCTCACCGCCATCCATCATGGCGGCTGGTGTAATTGCGGCTGCGTGGGGCTGGCAGAAGGAGCCTTCATCCATCTCCTTAACAACAAACAGTCATGAGGACGGATGGTGCCGCGCTCCCCCAGTTAATCTCCATCTATAAGCGGCGGGGCTGAGGATGTGGGGAGGGAGATGAAGAAAATAACAGAAGGGAGAGAAGTAGTGCCGTCTTACCATAAACAAAAAGAGATGGAGAAAGGGGGGTGGGGGGTGGGGGGCAGGACAAGGAAAGATGGTGGAGGAAAAGGTCAGCGCTCCAAAATGTAGAAAGAGTGGAGAAATAACGAAAGAGTAATGGCGAGCGAAGGGAACTCTGGAGGAAAAGTTTGCAAACAAGCTGGATAAGAGTGCATTGGAGGGAAACGCCGAGAAAAGTAGGGGCCCAAAATTTATGCCTGTGCAGCCAGATGACCCAGAAACTGGAGAGGCGCAGGCTCATAAAAATGCACTCTGTGCGCCCCCCCCCCCAACTCCCCCCGCCCGCCTTTGACTGCCCCTTAACTTTTACCCTTCTCTGTTTCATTCCCTCATCTTCTCTTTCCCCACTCACCTCCACTCCCACTCTGACATGCAAGCGCTGGAGGGTCACAGTTCTCTGATGTTTTGGGTGGTTGTGCAAGGTTTTCCAGAGGTCACGGCAGCCATATTTTCTTAATGGCCAAGTCACCAAAGTCAACTAGGCTGGGTGGCCTTGCGCGCTACTTCTTCTGTGGCTCGGCCTCCGAGACTAAACACAGTCGCTGACTTTGCCCTGATTGAATGGATTCACATCTTTGGGTTTTTTTTTGTTTTGTTTTTTTGTGTCAACAAAGTCAGACAGCACTGCAATATATTTTCCGTATTGATGTCAGTACAGTCTGAAATCATATCATTACATCCAGGATCAACTTAACCCCCATGCAGTAATTATCCCAAAATTGGACATTTTGGACACTTTGGACGATTTTGGACTGTTGGACAAATGGACACCACAGACAAAACAGTGAAAAATAACTCCACGAAGCTGAAATTTTGCATAGGATGTATATCTATGTCTTGGCCAATTCCCACTGAACATTTTGAGGGGTTCCAGAAAGTGAAACCGGGTTCGAAAGTTTGCAATTAAAAACATGCATGAAAAAAGTTGTTGCACATTGGAAGAGGGACATTTTTGGGACGTAATACCCTTCATGCAGCCGCTTAAAAATACTGCATGAGGGTTAAATACGCACACACACACACACACACACACACACACACACACACCATGACCTATTTGCTTATGGTGGGCATCACCTGCAGGGTGACTCAAAAGTGTACAAATCAATGACGAGGAGAAGCAACTGGGATCATGGATGGATGGATGTTATGAGCAACTTGGTCTGTGTGTGTTTTGTTCCGCATTGCTCGCTTTTTAATGTGAATCTTCCCAAGGTGGGATCTTCAGTAAACGTCTGCTAATGTTTTGACATGTCTCAGAAAGGAATTTGAAACCACTTTTAACCCTGGAGAACCCAAGAATCCTTTTCTTATTTGGAAAATGATGAATTATACATTAAATGACTGTTATATATTCTCTGAACACCAAACTATATGTTTTTTCAAATACTTAATGCTTTAATCCTAATTTACGATTAGGGCCAAATTTGACCTTTTGGGTTCTCCAGGGTTAAAAACACCATCTTAACACACCACTTATAATAGGTTACTATTACGGTACTTTTATTTTCTTAAGTGGCATCAAAACAAAAATAACGTCAAAATGTACACGCATACAAACCCAAAGCCTTAACAAATGCACGTTATTTGGGTAAAAATGTAACCTCACAAATGTCATGTTCCATTTATAGAGCCTTCGTTTAAAACGGGGGTCGGCAACACGCGGCTCCAGAGCCGCATGCGGCCTTTTGGCGACATCTAGTGGCTCCCTGGAGCTTCATAAAAAATGTTTGAAAATGGAAAAAGATTTTGATAGTAGGCTAATATAGCTCAAATAGGTATAGATACATGTTGCAGCTCCGAAAAAGGAGAGCTGTGGTGTTGGTTTTTTAAAAGGCACACTTTATCTATGCTTTTAACAGTCTCGACAAACACAGACACGTCCGTCCAACTCCGCCTTCTCTCTTCTTGTTCGACTCGAGAGGCGTTCAAAGACAGCCTCAGAAAAACGGAAATTCATGATCACTTCACTGACACTAAGAAAAGCGAAAATAATGCACCGGACAAAAAAAATCAAGTGAGGAAATTTCAAAATAAATTCTATGGGGGCGTTTGTGAACACACAACGAAGGAATGAATAACAAACAATTCTGAGACAGTCCAGTCTCCTACATACATACAGCATGTGTTTCCTTCATTGTAAGTTTTATAGAAGGCTTTTATTTTTTTGGGGCTTCAGACATATTTATTTTTTGTTTTTTTTTGTCCTATATGGCTCTTTCAACATTTTGGGTTGCCGACCCCTGGTTTAAAAAGTCAATCGAGGAAGAAATTTACATCATTTTCATTTGTAACATCGTAACAACATCTCCAGAGGATGCAGGTTTAAAGAGCCCGGATCTTTGTACACGCGTCATGATTTTATTACAAAATTAGAGGTACACTTGCACAAATTACAGATACAATCTAAGAGCTGTGTATCTTTACAAAGTCGACATTTCTCACTTCAATGTCAGGGGGGTTCTTTTTCATCATTGTCGAAACGATGTAATGCTATCTTGACGCTCTCAGCGGAACGAGATTTACAACCAAATTATTAGTGCCACGTATGATGATTCGGTGCAGTCACTGCAAACTGCAAACGCAATTTTCAACATTGTACAATAAACAACAGAGTGCAACATTTAATCTAAATTAGAGGGGTCAAACGCAAGGCCTAGGTGCCATTATGTTATCTGGGCCTTGAAAAGTAGATCAGGTGCCAGTCCTTCTAAATCTGGATCACAATTGCAAAGCATCTTCACTTTGTCTAGCGTTACAATAATATATATATATATATTTTTTGCAACCAAACCCCCATCCTTTTTTTTTAAATAAATAAAAAAATAGTTGAGCAAGCTTTTTCCCTTGACTTCTGATTTATAGACTAATCATTCATCACTTATAAATGTGATATAAATGTGAAATAAAATATATAAATAAAGTTTTCTGAATCTGAATTTTGTTGTTTCATGCATCCATTTATATGGTTTTGCAGTCATGATCCTTTGAAGGAAACCAGGAAAGCATCCCCGTGAAATAATCTTTGTCGCGACAGAAATGTTGCTCAACGTTCATGTTTATAGTACCAAGGGAAACAATACGCTTTCGTTTTATTTGTTTTTTCAACGACAACACTAATTTGACTGATGACAAGGCAGATATGTGCTTGATTTCTTTTTTGAATCAGATGTGATGCCGACTTCTTCGAGACACCATAAATCAGATGTGTTTACTTTCAGCACAAACTTATCAACAAATGTTGTACCAAGGGTGCTCTCATTAACATGTAAAAGGAGGTGTCAGCACTGATGTGATGAAAAAAAATTTTTTTACTTTGGAGTGTTTGGAATGTTAACGAAAGTGATCTTCATCAATGGTTTGTTAGTCAAAGTGGAAATGACTAATTGAAACACAGGATGGGAGATATAGAAAGACAGATGGAAAAACATGAAGATGGTTTGAATTGAATTGAATTGAATACAACTTTATTGTCAAATGTGCTGTATGTGTGACAATTTTGAAATAACAAACGCGTCAGAGTCGAACCTGCTTGACAACGGAGTGCGACGGAAGTGAATTCTTTTGATTCAATGTTAACAACTTTTTTATTCTGTTAGTACCGCCGGCTTGGTGTCGGAGCAGCTCGGGGGACTGTGGTAGCCCCCCGCACCCCCCATTACCCAACCCCCTCCCAGGGAAACCAGCAACCTGCAGAGTAAAAAGACCCCCGGGCCTTTGCTGCATGAGACCTTTTCGGGTTCTCCAAGCCACCCCATGCACGCTCTAACTCCATGCCGCCCATGGAGCCGACGTGAACCGGCAAGCCGATTGAAGTGGAGCCGCCCCTTGGCCCCTCGCAGCAGGAGCGGACAAAGAGGGACGTTTTGAATAATTATTATGTAACTAACGCGTCATTAACAACACAAGAGTGTCTTTTTTTTTTTTAACACGTGAGGGTGATATGTCTCCCCCGGACCCCCCATGTTAAGTGAAAATAAAACATTGACACCTCGGAGGGAGGACCAATTGGCAACATTTGCGCTGCGTCACAAGACAGTTCACTTGAGGGATCTATGCGCACAATAAAACACTTTGAAAGCTATTATCAGCCTTTAAATTCCACGTCAGCGAGCACACTTTGACTTTATTTATGACATACGATGTATGCCAACCTTTACCGCAATTAGCTTCCTAATGAGCTTTGAAATTAAATTGGCCCCGGAGCACACAAAACATGACAGATTGCATCATTTTTTAATGTTGATGTGCACATTAAAAATGATGCCTGAGCAAATAATCACAGCTTCTTATTAGCAGTTCGTCTTCTCTCACGTTGGAGTGGACATTCATCATGGCGCATGCTTTAAAAGATATAAGGAGTTATCTTGCACAGGACGCGATAAAAAAAAAAAAGAAGAAAAAAAAAGAAAACGAACGTGGGGTCTTCTCTGGCGTGATAAGCGGGAGGAGGAGTAAATGAGGAAAAAGGAAAAAGGCGGAGGGATTGGAGATGAGTGGGAGCAAGAGACCCCGTCGCGTTTTGACCCTCCGAAACCTTCCCGCACACCGCCACCATCATCACGCCTTCTCCTCCTCCTCCTCCTCCTCCTCCTCCTCCTTCTTCTTCTTCCTCTCTTCTTGAGACTGAAAACACAATCGCTCATTCCCACCCTTGACATTTTGCAGCCTGTCGCCGCCCGCTGCTTGGACAGCGAGCACAAGGACGCTTTGGGAAGCTTTCCGCGTCTCTTTTGGACCCTTCCCGACAGCACCGAGCATCCCGATCGGCGCACCAGGCGGAAGCGAGGATCTCAGCCTCTGCTTTCTGGACTTAAAACACGACTCGAACACAACCGGCAGCTATTTACGTTTAGGTGGGATATTTTATACCGCTATCGTTATTTTGTGTGTGAATTCTCTTGTAAGTAGCCTTTGATAGCATTTAGGCTATGGAAGCGTTTATTGCCACTGTGCACACTGTAAGAACCCCCCCTCGCCCCCCCCCCCCCCCCGCAGGATGCTATATGTCTTTATTTACGAGCTCGAAATGCCGTCTTTTTTTTTTTTACGTACATGCTATAAAATGCAAATACACTGACTGTAAAGAACGCGAGCTGCTGTTGAATGTTTTCACATTTCTTTCAGGGGCACAGAGGCTGAGCCTGCTGGACTGTAGCCGGGCAGCGCATCATCATCTTGGGGGAAGGACCGACTGGCGAGTCGCATGGAGAAAAGGGTACGTCCGTGCTTGCACTCCCTTAATGTGTGTGTGTGTGTGTGTGTGTGTGTGTGTGTGTGTGTGTGTGTTTAATTTTATTTTGGGTGAGTTGCACCAACACTCGGCATGGCTGCATGCAAAACTTAATTAGAAACTAGTTCCTACTATTTCCCCCCCCAACCCAAAGGCCCTTTGCTGGAGTGCTGATCTAAACTAAAATTTGTCTTTTGGGCGTTATGATAAATCAGTATGATAGTAAACCGCTGGAGCATATTTAACTTTTAAGGCAACCCCGGCCACCGTGTGGATTGCAGTTGGTTGCATTGGTGTGCGGGGTTTGTTGAGTTTTCTGGTGAAAATACAATGTTGGTTGTGCAACGGTGCAAAATACACACAAGGGTTAGATGGTGTGGGTCATTAAGAGGAGGAGAGCAGGGGCGGCTGTTCAAGTCGGTAAGTAGGTCACTTTTTTTGCTACACTGATTCAGAGGCATGGAGCAGGAGAAGTGAGGCTGCGGGCTGAGACCTCACAGAGGAGGGGAGCAATTAGAGATGGACACACACACACACACACACACACACATGCATACACACACACACACGCACACACATATGCACACAGAACATAAAACTGATTTTTAAAAAAAATAAGTGTGATCTAGTTTGTAAGCTGGTGTTGCTTTTACTGCCAGCGATCATGAGTTAAGATCAAGATGACCGCCGGCGTCCGTTATGTTTCTTCATTTTTCATATTTTCACTTCTTAAGATGTTCTCATCGAATGGATAATTCCTTTTTGTCATTTGAGTGGTTTTCACATAGCTTGCCTATTCTTTCCACTTTTGTAGAACGCTTCTAAAGTTCATTTGGTGGTTTATGACACAGCCCAGGCCTATTTTGCTGTCGCACGAAAATACTTTTAGAAGAGTTTATCTCCATTTGAAATTCATCACATGAATAAGTTTCAGCTATCGTTAATTCTTTAAACTCCGAGCCATTACTGTTCAACAAGGTTTGAAATTATATATACATAAATATAAATATATAAATAAATATAAATATATAAATAATATATGAATATAATATAATATAATATAATATAATATAATATAATATAATATAATTATATTGAAGTATACCTGAAAAGTTGAGAAACCGACAACAACAAAAATGGCAAATACATCAAAGCATTGTTATTTTGCCGAGAAAATTGATTGTTGTAAAAACGTTTCATTTCGAGAAGCCATCTCGCATCTTCGAATTTAAGGAGACGTGATTATTTCTTCTTTATTTGCAGCCAACAAAAGAAGTTGTTTTTATTTCACTATTCAACCTAAACAAAGTGCTTTTGCGGGAGACAAATTAAGTTCTCCGAGATGGAATTACTTTGCTCTGCGTCTTTCCTCCGCCGGCGGCGGCTGGACCTTTTAGAGCCCCATTATCTTTTAAAATAACACAATTACATCTCGCAATGAAAATGTTGTCTTGCCTCTTGTAGGCCGTTTGTCAACTCTGCGACTTAAAAAGGGGGGAAATTTGCGGAATTTGTCATCTCGGCCTTTTGCGCTTTGATCCGCTTGATGCACCGAAACCTGATCGGGGTCATGCGTCAAGAGAGACGCGCAATCCGATAGCGCTGTTTGTGTTAATAGCCAACCTCCATAAAACTAGAAGGTGTCTCGGACCAGGGCCTCAGAGCAGGTGCTTTCTGTGATCCCGCTGGCCATATGGGACTATGAAACAATTTGATAAGCCATTTAGGACAGTGCATTCCCAAAGTGGGCCCTATTTTGGGAGGCCTTGCAGATGAAGTCGTGCGATCCGGCAAATGTGGATCCTGCAGAAATAGAGTCACATAGAGAAGTGAAGGGAATATTTGCCAGTTTTAATCATATTGACATACACCTTTATGACCAGTTGCCTAATCTGCTGTGATCCAAGACAAGGGCTAAAAGATTTCCAGATGAGTTTGGATTGACACTGCAAGATATATATTCATTTACATACCGGTATGTTAGTTATAGTGCTTGTTGTGTGAAGTGATATTGAAAATTCCCGCAGTCTAATCTAATTAAGCTAAGGAGGTTACCAAAATATTATAAACCCCTCTGGTGTATGATGCAATCCAGGTCTACGGCACTGCAAACGGTCTTGCTAAACTAGTGATTCTTAACCTTCTTACAGGTACCGAACCCAACCAGTTAATATGCGCATTCACCGAACCCTTCATTATTGAAAAATACATACAGCCAAACCTCGGTTTTCAAACGTCTCGGTTCTCGACCAATTTGATTTTCGACCAAAAATTTCGAGTTTTTTATGCCTTGGATGACGAACAAGTTTCGGTTCTCGAACAAACTGAGCGCACTTGAATGCACCATTTGACTCCTCTCACCTTCCTTACACAGGGAAGTGACGCTTCCTCGGGTAGACGAGGAAGTGACGCTTCTAAATTTCCCGCAGCACTGATTGGACAAGCAATGTCATGTGATCATCTGCAGCCAGTGATGGCCAAGTGGGCGTGTCATAACTAATTGACATGTTGAGTCGGGTGTGTCTTCAGCTCCATGGCAGAGGCTCCGTCGAACCCCTGAAACCGATTCACCGAACCCCTTAGGGTTCGATCGAACCCAGGTTAAGAACCAGTGTGCTAAACATATTGGAAACTCAATACATTTCTGACAGTATCAATAATTATTATTTTGGTTCTCATTGAAGAGTGTTTCTGTACTGTTTTCTTTTTGACCCAGCTACAGGTGAAGGCAAAAAGAAGGCCAAAAGGCTTTTTTTTTTTACGTTAACCGGGTTAACCTCAAGGTTAGTGGCACAGATAATGGATGGGCGGTCATTGTTATCTATTTTTAATATCGGTAAAGGGATCACTTCCCTCACTGTTCCCTCTACAACCACAGCGTGCACTTCCGTGGTAAATCATCACCTCTGTGGTAGCCCACGGGGAGAAGTCCATCACAGACGTAAACTACACGAAGCAGATCATAACTTTTACGGCGCGTTTAAAATAACGCTCAAGTATGGAAGAAGGGTATCCGGGCCAATGGAGCAGGTGCTGTCTGTCGGTGTTGTGATCTCACTTGCTCTGCGGGGACCGTGACAGGAGTCCCTTTAATCTAGCTGCAAGAAAAGTAGATGTGCTGACCTGAGCAGCCTCAGAGAGGGAAGCTGCAGCCGAGCGCAAATGAGCTCACTAGCGCAGGGAAGGAGCAGGAGAGGCGGGAGACAAGGGAGACAAGCACATGTATATTGATGATACCTTGGGTGTAAGTGCTGCTAAGGGAATGCTTGTGTGAGAATGCGTATGTGGCACACAATTGCCACGATTTTTCGGGGCACGATAGCAAACCTCTGCGAGGCAGTCGCAGCACGTTACGAGGGGTGTTTTTGACCGGCCCGCTCAAGTCTGACTTGTGCTATGAAACCCCCGTTTTTTATTTCGAGATCCCAACCGCTTACGCTGTTGTGTCACATTCAGGAAGTTGTTGTCGACGAGGATCCAAAAGGGGCTTATGAGTTAAACAGTGCACAAAATTTGATTTTTATTTATGCAGCATTTGCCTGGCTCGATGCAGCACTGCCGCAAGGTGGATAGAAAGTCTATAAAAATAATAATAAATGTTCCCACTGTGGTTGAGAGAGGAAAGTCATTTCATCCGCGCTGTATGTTGCACATTGAGCATATTTGACAATAAAGCTTGACGACACTTGAATTGAATTACAGTATTTCAGAGGGAAAAAAATCTTGCTTTATTTAAAAAAAAAAAAGGATGAAGTTGTATTTTGCTCAGCGCCTGGACATTTTTTTTTCTTTATGATTTTATACAAACATGCTGTTTGAAAAGGAAAAAGGACAATTTCGGTGTTATTCCCCCACAAGTGGCCCCTGCTGATGAAATGTGATATCGAGCCATTCCCAAGGTTCCCAATAAACACAATAAGGGCAAAAATGAAATCAAGACAAAATATTGACCAACTATATCAAGTCGAAGGAAGCGCTCTAAACCTCAAATATGGGGTGCCCACATTTTTTTTGACTGAAGAGCTCCTTTTCAAGCAACCAACCTCCCACGATCGAGCCTTTACAGCACATGCACGCATACACAGACGCATGCACACGTGAGCACGTAAGTAATGATGAGGAACACCTAGAATGGCCCCTAATATGAACAAAACAGAAAAATAAAGTGCATACAAGAGTTTGTGAAAAGGAACTCAATGCCTACCTAACCCTACTCACAAAAAGTGAGGGATATTTGGCTTTTCAGGGAAATTTCAGGACAGGCCTAAAATGTATTCAAACCTGCCCTTACAAAACAAAAATATATTGCAATATATTGGAAGATATCATGTAATATATTTTCATATATGAGATTTTGTATTTATATTTTCTAGTATATTTCAATATATGCATAGACCATATATGTATATATATTGACAAATGTATTAAAACAAGTGTTGTAATTGAGACCAAAAAGGGCACTATATTTTTCACATGTCTGTCTTTATATTTTACAACATATTGCAATATATAATCATATATATTTTTTAATTACATAATCTGATCGTAGGATAGATTTCCATCCTACCCCCACATGAGTTTTATTAGTAAACATAAATGTTTTGAAATGTATTTTTTCCTTTTATTCTATGTCTATACTTAATCTGATCTTCTCTCCGCTTTTGAATGCACATGTCCAACTGTAAAATGTTTCAGTGCTTTTCGCACAAATTGCTCTTCTTAATTCACAACAGGCTACTCTTGAATCAACCACTAAATGTCCAGGTTCAATTAGAGCCGGTGCTTGAACAGTCATCCTCATCATGTGTTCACATTTTGACATCATGAGACCAAGACGACACCTGACAATGGATCAACAATACCTTGTCATTGCGATGCTTCAAATAGGACGTTCTCAGACGGAAGTAGCCATTGAGCTTAGAGTGTCACAGAGTGTCATGCAGAAACTGGAAGATGAATGCCACTCAAATCCAGGCACTTTTAAGGGAAGTGGGAGGCACCCAAGTGTCACACCAGACCATTCAAAACCGTTTACATCAGCGTGGTCTACGTGCTAGACGACCTGCAAGGGTACCTGGCCACACTAGCAGGCACAGACGTCTCGTCTTGCATGGGCCAGGGAGCATTTACGCTAGACGGGGGACCGGTGGGCCTCAGTGCTCTGTTCTCTGATGAAAGTCGATTCACGTTGAGCAGAAATGACGTTGGAGACGTCAAGGAACGCGGATGCATCAGCCACTGTTGTCAGCAGATGAGCTTTTGGTGGTGGCGGTGTTACAGTGTGGGCGGGTATGTCCAGTCGGTCTAGAATTACCGCACATTTTGTGAATGGTACAGTGACAAGCCCATACGATTTGAATAACATGATTCATCCATTCATCCATTCATCCCACTACACGATTGACTCGGGCCAGTCTGCGGGCTACCGGTCGATCGTGATCGACTGGTTGGGCACCACTGCTTAAATACCAAGTGGAATGGAACTCTTTTCTGCTGTTTTATTTTGGCAACAGGCAAGAGGCTACTGTAAAAAGCTCGTGGTGAACTGAGATTTTTGCACAGTACTGCATTTATATACTGCAATACTGTAAGTGGTTCTTAACCTTGTTAGACCAACCAGTTCATATGCACATTCACCGAACCCTTCATTAGTGAAAAATAAAAATATGTTTTTTTACAAATTCATGACATAAAAAAAACGCATTTATTAAAAACTGAAAAAAGGTTAACACAATTAATTGTGGCATGACGTATTTATATATATATATATTTTTTTTATTGTGCACAAAATGAACCAGTGATGGCCAAGCAGGCGTGTCATAACTACAGTCAAACCTTGATTTTCGAACGTCTCTATTCTTGACCAAATCGGTTTTCGACCAAAAACTTAGAATTTTTTATGCCTCGGATTACGACCAAAAATCGGTTCTCGACCAAATTGAGCGCACTTGAATGCGCCACTTGACTCCTCTTGCCTTCCTGACACGAGGAAGTGTGACTTGCTCGTCTACCCGAGGAAGTCAAACTTCCTCGTGTAGCGTTCCATTGTGAACAGACGTGTTCAAAAATGATTTAAAAAAAAAAAAAAAGCATGGTTTTCAGTTTTCGAACAAATCGGTTTTCGAACAGCCTTCTGGAACGGACTATGGTCGAAAACCGAGGTATGACTGTAATTGACATGTTGGGTGTCTTAATGTGCTTCTGTTCAATGTTAAAATAAATTAACAAACAAACAAACAAACAAACAAATATATATATATATACACACATATATACATATATCCATCCATTTTCCGAACCGCTTTATCCTCACTAGGGTCGCGGGGGGTGCTGGAGCCTATCCCAGCCGTCTTCGGGCAGAGGGCGGGGGACACCCTGAATTGGTTGCCAGCCAATCGCAGGGCACACAGAGACGAACAACCATCCACTCTCACACTCATACCTAGGGACAATTTAGAGTGTCCAATCAGCCTGCCATGCATGTTTTTGGAACGTGGGAGGAAACCGGAGGACCCGGAGAAAACCCACACAGACCCGGGGAGAACATGCAAACTCCACACAGGGAGGCCGGAGCTGGAATCGAACCCGGTACCTCTGCACTGTGAAGCCGACGTGCTAACCACTGGACTACCGGGCCGCCCTATATACATATAGTACATATACGTGTATATATATATATATATATATATATATATATATATATATATATATATATATATATATATATATATATATATATATATGCATATATGCAGAGAGAGAGAGAGAGAGATCTCAGTGGTTCCTAACAGTGGTTCGGTGAATCAGTCTCAGATGTTCGACGGAGCCTCTGCCAACATGCCCAAATGCCGTTCAATGCCACATGTGTCTCATGTTCGCTCTATTTGACTCTTATTGTGTCCCAGTATGAAGATCTGGTGCACTACTCGGGGACGGAGGGCATGTCGATGGGGGTCTACGGGGAGGATGTTAGACCACTTCCTACCCCTCACTACGGAGCCCCCATCCCCGATTCCCTCAAACACCACAAGGACCAGATCTACGGGTGCGTTCACGTGTTTGAAATCCTATACGCGATTTATGAAAACACTTGAAACCGCTGTGAGCACTTGAAGCGCATTAACATTCAGCCTGTGTTTGTCTTCCCTATGTGACATTTACAGCTGTCATTTCCATCGATACTGTGCTTTAAAATGACTTCTCACACCTCCCGCGAATGTATGGCGTTCACGCTGTGTGTCAACTGTCACCGCGTTTATGTTGAAGTATGTTAACTGTTTGCCTGTGTGTGCAGTCACCCACTGTTCCCACTACTGGCCTTAGTTTTTGAAAAGTGTGAGCTTGCCACCTGCTCCCCCCGAGACTCCTCCTCCCTATCGGCCACATCCCACCTCCCCGGCATGACAAGTCACAGCGACGTGTGCTCCTCGGAATCCTTCAACGATGACATTGCTGTATTTGCTAAACAGGTGAGAGACGGGCTCTGAGAGCCATCGGACAGAAAAAAAATGCGAAATGCAAACCGGACTCATTTTGATGCTCTGTTTCGCAGATTCGTTCAGAGAAACCAATCTTTTCTTCAAATCCTGAGCTGGACAACTTGGTAAGATCCATGAAAGGTTTTTGGAGAAGAAACATCCCAATGACATGTTGCACTTATCATCAACTTTCTTTTCTTCATAGATGATTCAGGCTATACAAGTTCTTCGCTTTCATTTGCTGGAGTTAGAGAAGGTTGGTTGACGACCCGTTGTTCACCCGCACAGTTGAGATAAGTGCAGAGCAAACATTTTAGGTTAAATATAATTATAATGAACACAAATAGGGCCAGTTTTTTAATTGAGATGCTGCGGTCAAACGGGCATAAAGGCTTTTGGTTTGTTGGGATAGTTTCATTTTAGTAGTCTCAATGTTATGTGGACTGTACATGTGAATATTACACAATAGTACCTGAAAAGTCTATTTTGTATTCTTTCTCAAAGGTGCACGACCTATGTGATAACTTCTGCCACCGTTACATCACCTGTCTGAAGGGCAAAATGCCCACAGACTTGGTCCTGGACGAACGGGAGGGAGGCTCCAAGTCTGACATGGAGGACTTTAACGGATCCTGCACCAGTTTGTCAGAACAGGTGAGACATGACACAAAGTTAGAAGACGCAGAACGAAGAGAAGGAAGGGGAACCTGACATTTGTCTGGCCAACGGCTCGAGGTTTCATGACTCACTGATTTCACCCCTCCTGCTCCCTCTCTGATTCTGCAGAATGCGTCGTGGTTACGAGAGCCAGATGAATGTGCCACCACTCCTTTGGGAACCCCAGGCACCTGTGGTCTGCCTTCGCTCAGCACAGCGGACAACTGTAGTGATACAGGTGTCTTGCTAGCTACATGC
>CM031703.1:16322451-16337451 GCA_018466805.1 Hippocampus abdominalis | reverse complement strand
AAAACCCCCCAAAAACAAATATGTCTGGAGCCGCAAAAAAATAAAAGCCTTCTATAAAACATACAATGAAGGAAACACATGCTCTCCTTTTTCGGAGCTGCAACATGTATCTATATCTATTTGAGCTATATTAGCCTACTATCAAAATCTTTTTCCATTTTCAAACATTTTTTATAAAGCTCCAGGGAGCCACTAGATGACGCTAAAGAGACGCATGCGGCTCTGGAGCCGTGTGTTGCCGACCCCCATCTTAGAGCCTGATTTGTGATGTGCTCGGTCCACGAGATACCTTCAATCCTCCTGAGGGCCCTGGAGTCAAAGCCATCAAGCCTGGCCGCGAGACTGCTATTTCTTTGGCCAGCTTTCGGAGCCGTACAGGAGGACGGCCCCAATGCAAAATAGTCAATTGGGTGGAATCCTCGTACCTCGAAAAGCACAACTGGGGAAGATTCACTTTTTGCTGGGGTCGGGATGAAACCTTCTATCTGACAATTGGGGCAAATTTCCTTTTTTTTTTTCCCCCTCACATATATAACATTGGTCAGGCAATACATATGGGCAGGGGCGGAGCAGTCATGGACAATTTGGGGAAAATATGTTGATTTTCCAGGCCATCGCGGCTGCTATCAGACAACCACTAGAAGGGAAGGACAGCAGAACAAAAGCCACTTTAGGGTGGATCTGAAGTACCATTTGATCGTTGAAATAATATGGAGTAATCATTTGGACAACAGCTACAGTTAGCACATTTTGTAATGCCAAATTTGTCATCGTGCTCTCTGCCACCGCATGCAGGTCTTCAAGGGATGCCGTCTCTGCATGGGGACTACTCCGGGGCTCTGCTATCCCAAGCAGCCTATCCAGCCCACCCAGGACCTTCCATCCACCCCTACCCGGGCCCGCACCCGCACGCCGCCATGCTGCTTCACCCGCCGCCACACGCTCACACCACTGAGCCCCTCCTTGCACAAGGACTGGACATCCATGCACACTAGCTGTGGAGGGCGTCTCTGTGAGTGTGTGTGCGTGTGTGTGTGTGTGTGTGTGTGTGTGTGTGTGTGTGTGTGTGTGTGTGTTTGAGATGATTTCAACACACTATTTAAAGAAAACAAGACTAATTGCTCCAAGAGTTTACATTCCCTACCAAAAGACAATGACCTCAATGTAGCTCTCTCTCTCTCTCTCTCTCTCTCTCTCTCTCTCTCTCTCTCACACACGCACACACACACACACACACTGGTTTAAGCCATACCTCTCTCCGAGTAGAAGTGCTTCCTCCGCTCCCATCACCTCCACAGTGTACTGTGGATGAGACCAATGCTTTAACATTGATACCCCGCCACGCGTGTTGTTGGACCACCGCAAGAGACGATAGGACGACAGACCAATATTTATCGCCAGACATGTTTTTACACTACAAAGACATTAACTGGATGCGCCTCGATCCTGTGACCATGCCTTCTTCAAGCTCTGTCTTCCTGCACAAGTGACTGCCCAGAAAACACACACACACACGCACACACGCACACACGCGCACACACACACACGCATGCACGCACACACACACACACACACACACACACACACACACACACACACACACACACACACACACACTTTTCTCCCACTCTTTATTTAAGGCTTATCTGAGTTTTTATTCTATTTTTGTATTTATCTGAGCCACTCACGGCAGTTGCAGTTTGACCCACGCTTGTTTGAAATCTTCGCGCTCGTCCTCAGCATGAAGCTAAACACGATGAATGACTTCCAGTCTGCCTCGCTCTCATACCACTTACCTCCTTAATATGCCAACAGGTGTACGTTGCACGAGTGCGTGCGCACACACACACACACACACACAGACATACGTGCACGCGCACACGGATGAGACAAGCTCTTCAAGCATTTGCGCACGTGTTGTGTGTCGCGGCAGTGAGACGGGAGCTGCAGCCAAAGGACTTTAAACACTCTGCTCCCGATCAACTCTGCTCTGCTCGGACTGCATTGAAAAATATTTCTGAATGAATGATGTGGTCAAAGAATTAAAATGTTTTTTGTACCACATGTGGATGGGTCATCTTTCTGTGTGGATTGCACTTATTAAACACTGAATTTATCTAGACACCAAACAAATACAAAAATGACCATTTTTTTTTTCCCCTGCAACAGCCTTTGCTTTGTGAAAATTGCATTACCGCTACATTGCAATGTCCATTTGAATTCTTTTGAATTGTTCAGCACTACTCAGGGCTACGCGCCTGTTAGCATACAGCCGTTAGCTGGGAACGCTAACCACCAAGCGCGTCGGAAGAGGAGACAGCGGAAAGCCGTCAGGAACCAACAAGCAAGATCCGCCCCACGAGTTCGCATTCTAACAAAAGCTCGCCATTGGCCCAGCGGTATGTTGGGTGGGATGGGTGCCGTCGCACTGCACGAGCCAGCCAATTTCACCCCCTGTTTGGATGCTTTGATGTCAGAATGTCACAGACATGCTTTGGGAAGTCTTTTAATTGGAATACTTTTACATCGTGAGTCCAGGGGAAGGCTCTATCCCTCAAATGATACATCCTCACGCGTTCCTCTCATAAAGAAACATGCGTTCACCCCTAAAGCCTAAATAGCCCCCTCAGGCCTCACCCTGCCCCCTAGTGGGCCCTGAAGCAGCAGGGGGGGTCAGGGGTTGCAGTTCAAACTGAGGTCAACAGGAAATGACTCTTCTTCCTGGTGCCGAGGTCCCGACCTCAGCGACCCTACACCTCCCTTACACAACGTTCTCACTCACTATTTTACCGCCTCACTCCTGATCCAAAATTTTGTCAATCAACCACAAAGGTCACACAGGCTATTCATGTCATAAAAATGATTATTGTAGTTTTATGATACAACTGACCGCGTGCCCTGAAAATATTCAAGGAATAAAATGATTGTACAAATATTAAATTGATTGTATTGAAGGCTAGCTAAAATATATGATTGTTGTCAACATTGCAGTCTTTTAATGTTAAAGTGCAATAAATAATAAATAAATATATAATAATAAAGTGCAATAAATAATAATAATACGTTTTATTTTAAAGCACCTTTCATGCCACCCAAGGACAGTGTACAGACAATACAATGTAAAAATAAATAAGAGAAATATTGTATAAAAAATCAATTGAAATAATAAAAATCTGTCATTGTGATGGAAAAAAAATTATATAATTATCTTAATTTTTTTTTTTTTTTTGCACAACGTTTTGTCACTGCAATGAAGAGATTGAAACTTGTATACTCCCTATGGCATGTCTCGAGTTTGAAACATGCCTTCTCCAAGCATGCAGCTTCTCCCATCCAGGTTGTATAAGATTTCGATCAGGACTCACCGACAGTCACTTCAGAATTGTGCCATGAATTGCTTCAAAGTCATTTCGTGTGCGTTTTTAGCCGTGCGCTTCATCCTGTTAGAGTCCCCAGGACCTTTGGTACATCTCAAACATTTGGACAAAATGCCTTGCTGGCCTTGAAAATTCATTGTAGCCTGCACAGATTGAAGACTCCTTGTTCCATAAGCAGCAGCAAAGCTGTTCGACAGCATAACCGAGCCTCCTCCATGATTCAAAGTGATCTAGTGCAGTGTTCTTTCCTGCCTCATTTTATGCACCCTTTTATACAAGAGATGATGTGATGTGCCGGAAAATCACACGTTTGTTTCTTCTGTCCAAAGGACATTCTCCCAGAAGCATGGTGATCGTCCCAAAAAATATGCCGAATTCCGGTCTCACCAGTTTCAAGTTATTTCAGCGACCATTCTATTTTATTTTTTTTTTCCTGCAGGTAGTTCGAAGTTTTTTCTTTGCCTGTGCCTGTGGGCAAAGTAAAGAACGCTGTGCCTACTGCGAAACAATGAGCCGGCTCTGTTTTGTTGCGGGACTACTTTGCTGCATCGGGCGCAGAGTGCCTTCAGTCTGCGCTGTCTAAAATGAAACAAGGCATTCTGGAGTGAAATGTGAAAAGTTTGCGCCTGGGTCCTCCAACAGCTAAAAACCCCCCCAAAGAATGGCTGAAAATTAAACACTGGACTTTTTTGAACTGCGCGTCTTTAAATCCTGAACTAAATCTAAAAAAAGATTTCAGTGACCTTTGTTTTGGGGTTTTTATTTCTTCATCAGCACTCATTCCCAACCATTATTTAGTTATCTTTATATAATGGACTATAGTTTAGAGTTAAATCATCCGTCATGGGAAAAGGCAACGTATTTGACAATATTAATCCAGTGAAAGCACTTTGCATCAATATCCATCTGTGTGCTTGCGCGTCACAACTCGGGAATTTGTTTTGCACTGAAAACACAAAGGATAGTCAAAAACATGGAAATTATCAGTGCAATGCATCATGGGATACATTGCTTTTCTGGTGACCATCAGTCAGTCACTATTTTTCAAGATGCAATGTGGACACTTTGTGGGGGATAATTTCTACTCACTGCACATTTGAACGGCACAACAGATTCATTATATAGGGCGCTTTATAATGTATGTGGGGTTATTCTGAATGTGTCTATTCTATTCTATTCTAGAGCCACACTCCAAACAGACACATCTGTTAAAATCCTCAGGAAATGGTTATTAGCGAGGAAGAAAACCTGAGGTGAACCTGATCTTTTTAAGTGTAGTGCTCGGTCAATCACGTGTTGTATGAGTGTACGTTGACCAGGTGATAGATTGATCCCACAACCTGCCTCGGACACTGCAGCAAATGAAACATTATGTGAACAAATGGAGGCTACTCAGTGTAGGAGGAGGAGGAAGGTAATGAAAACTATTCATGGGTGTTGTAGCATATTGTGTGCATGTGTGCGCCTGTGTGTGTGTCTGTGTGTGTGTTTTGCTGTACAAGAAGGTGAAAGGTTCTTGGAATGGGAATAGAACTCACTGAATCTGAAACTTCCAAACAAATGGCAAATCAACAATCAGATTCTGTATTTTCATTTCTCTGAATGCGCAGCAATTCTCCAATCGCGAATGACGTTCCATCATTGGTTTGAATGTAATGCTTGGCAATGGTCTGTATGTAATGTGCATGGCCGATGTTTGAGGGCGTAAATAGGTGCATGTGTGTGTGTGTGTGTGTGTGTGTGTGTGTGTGTGTGTGTGTGTGTGTGTGTGTGTGTGTGTGTCGAGGGCCTACTCTGTTGGTCATTAATCATTCAATTACATACCTGTCAAGAGTTCAGACAAGAGTGAGGAAGGGACTTCAAGGGAGGGGGTAACTGAGGGAGTGGGAGGTGGATGGAAAGACAAAATGAAAAGATGAATGCAGAAGGGAATAGAGGAAAACAGCAACAAGGAGTTGCATAAAAGAGAGGGGTGAAAAAGGACAGGGCGGAGGCTTTGAAAGCAAAAGGCGCTTGATTGTGTGAGTGTGTGAGTGTGTGTGTGCGCGTGCAGGCGGCTGGCGGGGAAAGCTGTGGGATGGTGACAGCCGTTGAAAGAACACAGTGGAAACGGGCTCGTCCACGGTTTATGTGGGACGGTTCCACATTGGCCTCTCATGACTCCTTAGCACGAAAACTGCTTTTTGCGAATGCTATCATTACCGATTCAATGATTTGATGAGGGGAAAAAAAAAACCCTCATACATGCCTCCGTCTGAGCTGACCTTGTGCTAAACTGAAGGCCTGATCTTAAAATCACCGAAGTGTCCCTTCATCGCTTTGGGTGTATGGGCAAAGGTTTTTCCTGAATTCAAATGTCATTTCCCAAAAAGATTTTATTAGTGTGCAAAATGGGGAATTTGAGTCACCCATGAAGTTTCATTTATTTGTGATGAACTATTGCCCTCTGTACAGTAAAAGTTTGTAAGTGCGCGCACACACACACACACACACAGACGTGGATGTGTGTGTTATGCAGTCTTCACGATCGAGCTGCAGTACCTCAGATGCCTCAGGGCACAGCCATCTGTGGTAAATCCCCCCACCTCCCCCCGTTTTACACACTCTCTCGCTCATACACACACAGTCATATATCTAATTCATGAATGTGGTGAGGATTTAAGACGCACACTCATGTATGCATAATATATTGCATCTGAAATATATGGTGGGGCGACCATGCGCCAGTCTTGTTCTGATCATTCATTCTCATTCTCCTTTTAACACATCCTTAAGTTTTGCTTGTGTGTGTGTGTGTGTGTGTATGCGTGTGTGTATGTGTGTGTGTTTTGCCAGCTGTTTCGGTGCTTGACATCAACATGCAGGCAAAAAGCCAGATGTCTCATTAGGCAAATTTGATTGGCTTGGTCATTAAGAATTCAGCGATAAGATGTTTCCATATGTGTGTACATTGAGCTGTTTGTGTGTAACATTTACATAAGTGCCGCTGCGTATAACTATTTACATGTGTTTGTGCGTCATTTATGTGCATTCATGAGTATATTGGATACATACATGCTGTTGATTACATCGTGATTGATAACAGAATTGCTATGCAATGTGTTTCTAGTCCTGGTACATGTATTTTCTTTTGCAAAATGACTAGTAGGGTGCAAAAGTACTTGTTCCAGAGGAAGGTGGAGAGCAGCCGGGTGAAGGGGGGTGGGGAGTAGGTTGGTTGTGGTCTGGGGTAATACTGTACTGTATGAGTTTTGTAAAGTTATTATTTTGTGTATATGTTTGTATGCTTTGTCTTCATGTAATAAAATGTACCTAACCCAGGGGTCGGCAACCCAAAATGTTGAAAGAGCCACATAGGACAAAAACCCCCAAAAACAAAGCCGCAAAAAAATTAAAGCCTTCTATAAAACATACAATGAAGGAAACACATGCTGTATGTATGTAGGAGACTGGACTGTCTCAGAATTGTTTGTTATTCATTCCTTTGTTGTGTGTTCACAAACGCCCCCATAGAATTTATTTTGTGATTTCCTCGCTTGATTTTTTTGTTTTGGTGCATTTTTTTCACTTTTCCTTGTGTCAGTGAAGTGATCGTTAATTTCCGTTTTTCTGAGGCTGTCTTTGAACACCTCTCCGGTCGAACGAGAAGAGAGACGGCACGGAGTCGGACGCAGACGTGTCTGTGTTTGTCCATCCATCCATCCATTTTCCGAACCGCTTGATCCTCACTAGGGTCGCGGGGGGCGCTGGAGCCTATCCCAGCAGTCTTCGGGCAGTAGGTGGGGGACACCCTGAATTGGTTGCCAGCCAATCGCAGGGCACACAGAGACGAACAACCATCCACGCTCACACTCATACCTAGGGACAATTTAGAGTGTCCAATGAGCCTGCCATGCATGTTTTTTGGAATGTGGGAGGAAACCGGAGCGCCCGGAGAAAACCCACGCAAGCCCGGGGAGAACATGCAAACTCCACACAGAGAGGCCGGAGCTGGGATCGAACCCGGCACCTCTGCACTGTGAAGCCGACGTGCTAACCACTGGACTACCGGGCCGCCTCTGTGTTTGTCGAGACTGTTAAAAGCATAAATAAAATGTACGTTTTTATAAACCACAGCTCTCTTTTTTTTCAGAGCTGCAACATTCATTCATTCATTCATTTTCCGAACCGCTTCATCCTCACTAGGGTCGCGGGGGGTGCTGGAGCCTATCCCAGCAGTCTTCGGGCAGTAGGCGGGGGACACCCTGAATTGGTTGCCAGCCAATCGCAGGGCACACAGAGACGAACAACCATCCACGCTCACACTCACACCTAGGGACAATTTAGAGTGCCCAACGAGCCTGCCATGCATGTTTTTGGAATGTGGGAGGAAACCGGAGCACCCGGAGAAAACCCACGCAAGCCCGGGGAGAACATGCAAACTCCACACAGGGAGGCCGGAGCTGGGATCGAACCCGGTACCTCTGCACTGTGAAGCCGACGTGCTAACCACTGGGCTACCGGGCCGCCCAGAGCTGCAACATGTATCTATATTTTCATTCATTCATTCATTTTCCGAACCGCTTCATCCTCACTAGGGTCGCGGGGGGTGCTGGAGCCTATCCCAGCAGTCTTCGGGCAGTAGGCGGGGGACACCCTGAATTGGTTGCCAGCCAATCGCAGGGCACACAGAGACGAACAACCATCCACGCTCACACTCACACCTAGGGACAATTTAGAGTGATCAATCAGCCTGTCATGCATGTTTTTGGAATGTGGGAGGAAACCGGAGCACCCGGAGAAAACCCACGCAAGCCCGGGGAGAACATGCAAACTCCACACAGGGAGGCCGGAGCTGGGATCGAACCCGGTACCTCTGCACTGTGAAGCCGACGTACTAACCACTGGGCTACCGGGCCGCTTGTATCTATATTTATTTGAGCTATATTAGCCTACTATCAAAATCTTTTTCCATTTTCAATTTTTTTTTATAAAGCTCCAGGGAGACACTAGATGTCGCGAAAGAGCCGCATGCGGCTCTGGAGCCGCGTGTTGCCGACCCCTGACCTAACCGAAGCAAAACCGTTTAACCCTTTCAGGAACAGCGGTTCCTACAGTGGACAGCTTATCAAGTTATCTGGTTACTTGGTGCATGAAAGGATTAAAAGTAATTTCACTTCGGCTTTTAGGTCCATTTTATCTGGACTCAATTTCATCATCATCACATGCGCATGGGCAGGGGTGTAGTGGGCGTGGTACGCGGGGGTACGCCGTCCACCCACTCCTCCCGACGCCACATTAAATTTTTATTTTGGTTTTAGCCTTGCACTGTCTGCGGGTTATTGAAATGTTTGTTGATCATTGTTCTAATGCGAGTTATGCTTAATAACGTTGGCCTGTGATTATTTTGGAGTAGTAAAACATTAAATTTGCGTCCCTCAACAAGTCGTGCGCTCAATCGGTTTCGTGGTTAGCTTCAACAGGGTCTTCATTGCCAAAGAATTAATTGGTCCAAATCTGCTCTTGTGTTCTTTATTGAACTCCAAGTCAAGATAACAGCAGCAGTAGCAGCTTGCAACAATAGTGTCGCCTGCTGTCATTGACTTTGCTTGATATTGAATCATGCACATTTTTACAGGTACCACTCAATAAAACTAAAAGAGCTCACTGAAGAAGTGACATATTATTTTAAAAATCTAATTGAAAGCGGTAATACTTGCGATGCATGTAATACACATGCTTCTGCAACTGCAGCACTTGGCCTTTTAAACATTTTATTTCAATTGATAAATGAAAAGTGCTATCTCTTTCATACACACTTCAGAATTTGCAAATTTGCCCCAATGACCAGTTAAATATACTGGTCATTATATGTCAAATGCATCAACCCATCTATTATCCAAACTGCTTACCCTCATGAGGGTCATGGGCGTGCTGGAGCCTATCCCAACCATCTTCGGGCAGTAGGCATAACTGATTGCCAACCAATTGCAGGGCACGCATACACGAGCAACCATTTGCGCTCACAATCACACCTAAGGACAATTTCGTGATCAGTTAACCTGCCGTGCATGTTTTGGGAATATAGGAGGAAACTGGAGTACCCACAGAAAACCCACACAGGCACGGGGAGAACATGCAATCTTCACATAAGTAAGTAAGGCTGGAACTCGGATTCAAATATGTTCCACTAATAAATAATAATTCAAAAATCTCATGTTAAGGTTAACTCACAAACTCAAGAATGACTTAACAAGGTGGCAAAACAATCAACATCAATGTGCAACATTTGTTCTGTGTAATGGCCATTTCTACCACTACACTCCTTGGAAGTCACAATGTTTTCTCTCTAGTGATCTATTTTTTAGAACTGGCCTGCAAGCTACTGATGTGCTACTTGGGGTCTATTATTTGGTGACCCATTGTGCGCACCTTCATGAAAACAAGCGTTAGAAGAATAGAAGGTCGGATATATGCATAACTGCCCCCTAGTGGTACCAAGGTATTACTGCCTTTTTGAGTTGAAGGGGGGCATCTGGCTCGGATAGTCCATTTTTCACTCACTCATAAGCACAAGCTCAATTTATGTTGGTGTGTTTCTTCAATTCAAATATGCCCGCATGCACTTCAAGGGAAAAGCTCTCGCATGCACAACATCACTTCAACCCCACATACTATCAGGATCAAATTTGAGCCAGTTTTGCCAGGAATAAAAATACTGTAGCTTCAATGTAATTCTTCCACCGTGAAATTTGGTGACTTTTCCCCAAGTTGACCTAAAAAATACCCCAAGCCAAATTTGACCCGTGTCTCCTCCAACAGATTTTACATGTACTCGTGTGTGCTGCTAAATCAAGGGAAATAGTGCTAATGGCGTGACTCTTGAAACTGTGAAACTGTCTATGCCAGGGGTCCCCAACCTTTTTTGCCCCACGGACCGGTTTATGTCAGACAATATTTTCAGGGACCGGCATCTAAGGTGTGGCAGAAATAATACAACAAAATAATATGGTATGAGCTGCATGGAAACTGTGGTGTTTTCGAAATATAATAATAAACACAGGGAGCGTCTAATTTGGCCGCAACACTCTGATCATGATGGTAATGTTTAATGCCTTCAAATATGCAAATTCAAAGTGCATGAAAATGACGGCTCACCACAGCCCCGAGCTTGATTTTCTGCAACCAGACGGTCCCATCTCGGGGTAATAGGAGACAATGACACCTCAAGTGTGTGGTTTATGTCCAGTCTACTTCGTAATTTTGTTTTATTCGCCGTTGCTGCAGAAAACCCCTGCCTCACACAGGTAGGATGTCGGAAATAGCAACAGTGCTATTGTTTTTCAAAACTTTAAAGTTGTCTCGAATGTACAAGGCCGCCGTCTTTCGTACGACGTTTTGTTTTTAGCGTAATCGACGTGAATGGCTTGAAATAAAACAGAATTAAAAACAAAACATCTTTCATATTCCGAAATAAATAAAACAGAATTAAGGCAAGTTCTATCTGTGCGGCCCGGGACCAAATGCCCTGCGGACCGGAACTGGTCCGCAGAACGGCGGTCGGGGACCCCTGGTCTATGCTATAAATATGGTTTTTTTTTATTCATGGGACAGTGGTAACCGTTTTCAAAAGGGAGTTTGAAACCGTCCTGAGAACTTTGTGTTTCCACCACCACACCTGCACAAGCGCCTGGAAAAATATGCACCTGTTGGTGATTGAACGCTCACAGAGGAACTTTGAGCAGTGAACGAGTAAAACAGCATGACAATGATCATACAAATCCTCAACGTCAGAAACAAAACACAGGCTGGAGATCTGCAGCTGCAAAAACAAACACTGTACCTGCAACGTAGCAGATAAAAGGACTCTTCATTTTCTCTGAAACATTCATCAAGGAGGAATCATTAATTCATGTCAGACAGGCTATTCGCAGAGTCTGAAAAGATTTAGTTCCAAATGTCATTACTGTACAAATATGACAGACAATAACAATGATAATATTATGAGCGGGCGGCTCGGTGGTCCAGTGGTTAGCGCGTCGACCTCACGGTGCAGGTACCGGGTTCAATTCTAGCTCAGGCCTCCCTGTGTGGAGTTTGCATGTTCTCCCCGGGCCTTTGTGGGTTTTCTCTGGGTACTCCGGTTTACTCCCACATTCCAAAAACATGCATGGCAGGCTGATTGATCACTCTAAATTGTCCCTAGGTGTGAGTGTGAGCGCGGATGGTTGTTCGTCTCCGTGTGCCCTGCGATTGGCTGGCAACCGGTTCAGGGTGTCCCCCACCTACTGCCTGAAGACGGCTGGGATAGGCTCCAGAACCCCCCGCGACCCTTCTGAGGATCAAGCGAATCGGAAAATGGATGGATGTATGGATATTCTTAGCCCCAGTCAAAAAAAAAAAAAGCACAATAAATGAACAATATGTAGGATTAACTTAGCTCTGTATATGTGTGTGAATATGATTTATAAAAAAAACATGTAGAATGTATGATTTATGAAGAAAAAAAATTGGCCTTGCCAACTACCAAGTCACCTACGTAATGTGATTCAGGTTGTCGGCTCAGTGTGACGGAAGCGTTTAAATCCTGAACAAGCCATGTTTTGACTTTATGTGGTAGTTAGCCGTGGTTGAAGCCAATGTGGAAGCAATTTCAGCAAACATCGCCCACGTCGTGTTACATTTTTAATCTTATGTCCTTTCTTCCTCCAATCCATCCAATCCTTATTCAGTGTCCTGGTCTGCATCCTGTCCATGCTGCCAGTCGGTGAGTCCGCCTTCAGTCTCCGTGTCGCTCTCTGTCTCCCGCTGCGGCTCATCTTTCCCACTTTCTTCTACATCCGAACTCTCTGTCACGGAAGCCTGCACTGACTCCTGAGGACACATCTGTCTACGAATGGTCCGTCGGCGCGTACTGTGACGGGATTGGTTGCTGTGCAGGGTGCGCCTGCGATGCCATTGGCTGAGAGAGTGTTGGACTTCGACGCTAAGCTGACGGGCGGCCACGCGTGGCTGGAAGCTGCTGATGTAGTAGAGAGCGGCGTACAGGGTTGTCAGGTAGTAGCCACCTGTTGATGGAAAAAAAATGTGAGAATTGTAAAAAGCAATGGCACCTCGAAAATTTATTGGGTACATAATATGGTTGAAATTTAATGAATGAATCACAGTCTAGCGGTTTGCACGTCTGCCTCACAGATCCAAGGTTTGAATCTTGTGTGCATTTTGTTCATGCGGGCATATTTGCAGGAAGTGAAGAAAGGCACAAACTGATCTTCAAAAACAATTTTTAGACCAATGTATAGTTCAATCATACCTCTCTCGTGGCACACTAATTTGCCACAGCAGAGTGCTTGGGAATCACTGAGTCAAACAGAAATCCACACTTAAAGTATCTAAAACAATAATGAAACTCTCGAAATGCATCATTTGCATCTGAAACGACCAAAAAAGCTGAAAAGTATAAACCATGACGCATGTGTTTTGGTAGCACTGTAATTGTGTTGGGGTTTTTTTTTTGCATGTAGGTTAGCGTTACTATATTTTCCGGACCTTCTCCCTGCAGCTGCGTGGGGTCCAGTAGCTCCATCATGTAGTCGGTCTCTATCTGCAAATTGACCAGTTCACTGCGCAAAAGTACCCATGTCAGGCAAGGCAGGAAATCATCAGCTCCAAACACCACATCTGTAAGAAAAGAGACTGATACTGATACTTTGGCCATGCTGGGTATGGTTTCCCCTCTTAACCATGCTCTTTAAAAAATAAAAATAAAATAAATGAAATAAAAATAATCAGCAGGCTACCTGAGCTGGCGCTGGTACTCATGCTGTGGTAGATACTCTTGCAGATTTTGAGCAGGATATCGACCTTCTTGTTTGGGGAATAGGCCTCATGCATCCTCAACCACCTTTGCTGGATCCGCTCAAGAGTGACTGAGTCAGGAACTCCAACTCCAGCCGCTCCTCCCAGCGCCTCCACGCCGTTGTCTTCCAGAACACGCTGTTTGCTCTCCAACCGTTGCAGACTGCCGTCATTGGTGTGGCAGATATGAATGCAAGAGTAGATGTGAGCCGACACAGGCTTAAGGGCCACCTTATGCACTGACATCTCTACCAGAGAGTCTAAAAAAAATACACAGACATGGAAATATTACATGACAGACACAGACAGTTCAAAAAGGCAATCATAATTTCCAACAGTGGTGGTCTCTTGTACATAGTGCATATAGACTATAAAATGTTGCCTTTCTGGATTTAAAATAGAGTATTCCTCCTAATACATGATAATGGTTACCATCATTATGAAGATGATGTTTACTAGTAGAGGTGTCAAATTATCGCGTTAATTGTGATTACCGTAATTTCCGGACTATAAGCCGCGACTTTTGTCACACGCTTTCAACTCTGCGGCTTAATTAATGAAGCGGCCTATATAAAGGCTTTTTTAACGGCCGCCTGTGTACCGTGTTTCTTTGTAAATATCTCATGTAACAATATGGGCACCTGCGGCTTATAGACGGGTGCGGCTTATGTGTGTACAAAATGTTTTTTTTTTTCCTTTACAAATTTAGTGGTGCGGCTTATAATCAGGTGCGCTCTATAGTCCGGAAATTACGGTAATTAATTACATCACATTTAGCGCAGTATTTTTTAATCGCGTTAACCTAAATTTTAATCTGCCTTTATTGTTTCTTTTGGTGAGTTGCTTTTTTTAGCCCTTTTTATGCGTTGGCTTGCTGTGTTCGACTTGTTGAGGGTGGGGAAACAACTGTCAGTCACAGCCTGAAGCGGACATTGATTGCTGCCATTATGTTGGGGCTTGTTTAGCCGAAGCTCATAGGCCCCATTGGAGTTGGGCGGGCTTAGTCAGCAGCGGTGAGGAGTGGAGAGGTGAAAATAGAGCAGGATTTGAGGGTTCTCAATAATGTAACAAATTTAAAATGAAAATAGTGGTTTTCTCAGTAATTTTCAGATTAGATTAAAAAATAGATTAATTACAATAATTAATTACAGACCCTAATTAATTAATCACACAATTTTTTTAATCGCCTGACAGCACTATTTATTAGTTGGAATTGTAATAGCCCTAGTAGTCATTATAGCAGTCGCAGCAGTTGTAGTAGCATGTGAATGGAGGCACACGTGATAAAAGTTTAAAAACAATAAAACAGTGAGAGTTTACTTTTAATTGGAAATAACAATTTTCAAAAAATTCTCACTGTGAGCTCACTCACCTATCTCGGAATCACTAAGGTCGGTCATACTGTCCAGCAGTGCCTGGATATCGGGGTAGTCCAAGAGAGTCTCTCTCAGCAAAGTGAGTGATGACCTCACTTCCTGTAAGAACTCTGACCCCGTTAAGGCCTCAGGATCAGTTGCTCTCTGCAGCGTCACCTCCACAAATTCTCTAACCGCATCTGCAAACAAGCCGCGTTTCTTCTTGCTCAGCTCTAGCACGCGGTGGGTCAGCCACTTCTTCTGACATACCAGGCTGCCGAGAGCCTGGCCCACTGCCGAAAGGCGATACATGACTTTGTCGGCCAGGCTCTGCGCGGACGGGTTCTGCTTGGTGGGGCTCGGCGACTGATCTTCCGGCTCTTCTTCAATGCTGCTGATGGACAGCGAGTCGAGCTCGGGTGATGGAGGCT
>CM031703.1:16192451-16317451 GCA_018466805.1 Hippocampus abdominalis | reverse complement strand
CGCAAATCTACCCCGCCCTACAGAGCACTTCAACACCAGTGAGACACCGTCGAAGGAAGAACAAAGACCACCATCGAATTCTGCCCCTGGTCTAAGTAGAGTCCAGCGCAAGGTCGACAAGAACTTGCGACTGAAACGACTCTGGAAGATCCCAAAAGTCATCTGGAAGAGAGGGAAGGTGGAGATGTGCAGAGAGCCCCTGGATCCCCAAGAAGAACTGCAAGATCAGTTCAGAATAATCTGACTGCTGATCTGAGGAGGAAAAACTCTCCAGTATATTGTAGTAGGAAGGCGACTGACCACTTTCTTCCCGAGTAACAACTACATAAATACATCTGTGCAGAAGGGCGGGATAGGTGCAGTCCCAAGACGTCTAAAACACCCAAGCGTGGTGACCCAGCTCATCCGGGAAGCTTGTGAACACAAAGGAGACCTTACAGTCCTGTGGTTAGACTTAGCCAATGCGTACGGTTCCATTCCCCACAAGCGGGTCCAGACCGTCATAACCAAACATCGTATGCAACACCCTGTTGCAGATTTGAAAGAGGATTATTATAACTTCAGGATGAGACGCCTGAGTGTCTGGGGTGCTGGACCAGAAAAGGCATCCGTCAGCTGCCCATCAGGGCCTTTATGGATGATTTGACAGTCACCGCGATACGGGTGGATCCTCTAAGAGCTGGAAACCGTCATCCGGTGAGCTTGAATGCAATTCAAGTCGTCCAAGTCCCGTTCGCTAGTGATGAGAAGGGCAAGATCACAGCCAGGTTCCATTTCAACATCGAAGGGACGAGGAGAGCTGCATTGTCAGAGCAGCCCGTGAAGAGTTTGGGCAAGGTTTTTGACAGCAGCCTCAAAGTCAACCTGCCAAGATCTGAAAAGCTGGTTGAGAGCAACAGGCCATTTTGGCTTCCCTGGCAAGTTTAAAGCATAGATTTACCAAGTGGTTTATCGTCAAGAATACTCTGGCCACTATTTGTGTTTGATGTTTCCCATATCCGCTGTGGAGACCCCGGAGAGGAAGGTCGGCAGCTGTCTCAGGAGGCGGTTCGGGTCACCCAGCAATACTGACTCCAATGACCCGAAGGTGGTTTGGGCAGGAGTGGAAATGAAGACAGTAAGGAAGTGGAGTGTCACAACCAGATGCCGAAACAGACTGTCGACACCATCAGCAAGTAGATCAGCAAAGCAAGCCGTGGAGTCAGCCAATCCTCCATTAAGCGTCTCCAGCTGGTCCAGAATGCTGCTGCTCAACTCTTAACTGGTACTCGTAAGAGCGAGCACATAATTCCTACTCTGGCACCCCTTCACTGGCTCCCTATACATTTTAGAGTTCTTTTTAAGATCCTATTATTTGTTTTCAAATCTTTAAATGGCCTCGCTCCACCTTACCCCTCTGAGTTCCTCCGCCCCTACACACCTGCCCGGCGCCTCAGGTTTGCGGACCAGACATTATTAAAAGTACCTAGAACCAAACGGGGGCTCCGAGGGGATCGTGCCTTTTCCGTTGCTGGTCCCTCTCTCTTGAATGACCTCCCACTGAACATTCAGCAAGCCCCCTCGCTGCCCATCTTTAAAACTTGTCTCAAAACTCACTTGTATTCTTTGGCATTTGACTCAACATGACTCAGACTTGAGCTTAGTTTTACTGTTTGGTGGTTTCTACCGTCCTTGTTCCTGATTTATTGCTTTATTGTTGTATACATGATAGTTGCTCCATGTACAGCACTTTGTATGCAGCGATGGCCGTTTGAAAGTGCTCTATAAATACAGTTGAGTTGAGTCGAGTTTGTTAGGGCAGGACAGAAGCGGTGAAGGCACCAGCAGGAATCCGGGCATCAATCAAGAATTGAAAACTTTCTGTTGATCTGTAGATCGGCACAGTGTCAGCATAACTCTGAGGCCTAATATCCTCCCTATTCTCAGACAGCACCAAGAATATCATACACATGGAACATCACTGAAGCAGCTGAGAAAGCCTGGCGATGGCTCTAGATGTGAAGAGGAGAACCAGGGGGACAAGCCGAGCCACAGCCGCAGCCTGATCAACCGCGGCTGGGTCGCCTGGGCGAGGGTGGCTGATGTCGAAAGACCTGAAACACCCCAGGACTCCAGGCTACATCTCCGATGATGTGTTCAAGTACATCAGGAGATGTGTTTCAAATGACAACGGATGGTCAAATCTGTAGCGTGCAAGCTTTTACAGGTCAAAATGAAAAAATAAAAACACTTATGTGATAGGAAAAAAAAAAAGTAAAGACAATTTTGAATTCAGCATCAAAAATATGTTTTGGCACACATAATAAGACACTGAATTTGAGGTAATATCAGGAGGAGCGATCTTTCATATGATCTGTTCTCTTCGGCACAATTTCTTCAAATGTTTTTGGGTTATTTTATTGTCGTTGTCTATGTGCAAAATAATAAAACAAAAAAAAGGCATCTCTGATTAAAATGAGCTGTTTACCAAGGCAATGCTCTACTTTTCTTGATCATGTTATGGGTGTTTTAATTTGACAATATTTTTGCACAGGTGTAAAACTGTTCCGGACCACAAGAGGTGTTTTACGACTTATAAAGTGATAAGTCATTAAAAACGCATTTTGCTATACAGTAATATACACGATTGCAAACTAAAACTACAATTTCAAACATTGTCAACAACGTAATTCGATCAAATTGCATTTAAAGTGCAGACACGGGTAGTGTCAGATATGTACATTTTCCCCTGCATTTGTAAAACCGGAGCGAACTTTTCATGTATTTCACTGAAGTGAAATGTATTCTGAAGGCTAACAGATCATTTGTGATCTCACCCCAGCAGGCGTTCCAGAGAGGGCTGAACGGGCCTGCGCTCTGTCCCAGGGTGCAGCTGGGCACCAGGCTTTCTGACACCCTCGAAGGAGTTCCAGCATTGTCCTTTTCCTCCTGCTTCTGCTCCACGGGATGGATGTTGACCCGTTGAGCGGACTGTGACTCTCCCTGGAGATAAATGCAAGACATGCATGTAACTGTGTGTACTGGGCAATGCGTGACTCAGGCATATGCACATACATGCCCAACAATGTCCATAAAACAGGTTCGGGAATTTGCTTATTTCTGATTTTAGGGTGAGGAAAATTTCTACTTACATGTTTTTGGGCAACTTGAGTTCACGTCGACACACTTGCTGTTCTATATTTGCAAAAGTCTCCACATGATGCAATCCTTTCTTCCTTTCTGCATGGCGCAATTTATTTCAGCAGAGACAAAAATGGGAACCTCGGTCTTTTATCAAAGATTGTCCAAGAACCCCACCGATAAATGTTTTGTCCCCTGCACATGGTGCTGCTGCCTATTGTTGCACTTACGTTGCAACATGTGAAACGGTTCAGTTGTGGTCTGTCTACATGTGGTTAGCCCAGCATTGGAAGTGTGTTCAGAACAGGAAAAAAAAAAGTTTCGACTGCACGTTGGTCATAGAGAAACGTGAGATAGTGTGTGGTGTTCCGATAAAGGCAGCAATGCTGTTTACTTTTCATATAAATTTACCATTGTCAAGTCAAAGTCAAGTAATAGTCTGAATAACGTTAGTTGTTTCCCCTTTATCTAGATTCTAAATAAAGGGGAAATACATCATTTTCTAGATTCTCGAAAATGTTTAGCGCTCTTAGGTTTACACCTAAAACATCCAACAAGCGCAAAAACTGATACACGAGATATACACGACATGTATAAAATGTTGGGCACACCTGGCATTTGATTATCCCCTGGGGAGGTGAAGACAGTAGCAAATTTGATGCTTCGCCTCCTTTTCACAAGTCTAATAGTCATGCTAAAAGACAAAAATGCCTTCCTCTTATTATTAAAAGAGTTGAAATCCTTGAATTTTCCAAAATGTCTTGGTCGGGATGACCGATTACAATTACAGATGTTTTTGTGTAAACGGCACGATGGCCGAAAGCAGTGGTGTAAAAAATACGGCCCACGGGCCGGAACTGGCCCCCAAAGAGGTTCGATCAGGCCCACAGGAAAATTTAAAAGTTAAAAAATGCATAAAAGACACGGAATGAATATTTTTAATAAGGTGCAATTCATGGATTATCCTCTAGGGGTCACACTGTTTTGATCAGAGTAGAAGACAACAGCAGTCTCAGTCTGTCACTGAGAAAGACCCAACACAGCAGGCGCTATCAAGGATGTGAATACTTTATTCTTTACACATTTAATCGCACTCTCCTTAGTTTGTAAGGTGTAGGCAGGAATTAAATTTAGATTTTATATGCATGTGAAGATAAAATTTATTGCCAGTCATTTTGTTTCCATGACTTTTTATACGCAAGTTAAGATTGTGTAAACTCATCAGATGTTACTGCTCCTGCGTCACTCCTAACTATGTTATTATTTCATGCAACACTACGCTGTTCAATATGGCAAATGAATATAAATTAAAACAATGAATACCTTTAATTATAAACAGACATTTGAAAACTTCACCTCTTCCTAATATTGCACAAGTATATTAACCATCCACCATGTTTACTTACAAGACGCTGTTAGTCTGTGATATACTATAACTGCGTGGAACCATCCCAAGTTGTTAAATGGTTACATACATTGATGAAGAAACAAACAAACATTAAATGATCTGTCGAACATTTTCCCAGTTTGCCACTCTTGTAATACATATATTACCCTCCATGGTCTAAACTAGGTCAACTTCGTGTATATTGTTTAAAGCAGGGGAAAAATCTCACTGTTTATTGTAGTCAAAACAACCCATACAGACGACAGATAGAGCTGTGTGATGTGATAGACCACATTATCATTCATAGAGAATCAGAAGCATGTTATCTTCATTGAAGTGCAAAAAAACAAAACATATTTACAAAAGCATGGGATGTGAGAGGAATTCTGGGAGCATGTTGGTCTGCAGTGGAAGCTTCAGCTGTAAACAATAAATATCATAATCAGAATTTCCGAACAACCTCCAATACCGCCAAGACTTGCAAAAGACGACGCTTCTCCTTACATTACTGATGAAGAGCTTGCACCTTTGCTCTCACTTGACTTGCTCTCCTCCTTGTCCTGACTGTCGATCCTGTCGTGCTCTCGCTTGACTAATTCTTCCAACTCCGCCTGTAAACAAAAGACATTTTTTTTGTGGCTAATGCGGATGTAAATAACACACAGAGCCAAAAATGTGTTGCAATGAGAGCAGCGCAGTGTCGGTGCGGGCGGCAACATTTGTTTCGCTAACATGCATTGTTTTGAATAGGCGGGAAGATTTTGTGTGCTTCTAATACATTTTGAAATACTGTCGACTTGCGACTTTAATTCACTTGAATATCAAATCGGTGTTGGCCCATTTGAAATGAATAGAAATCCCATTATTTTCTTCTATCCCTGGCTTGGATGGACAAAAATTGGTCAGCCGTGTTTTTCCACAGGACAGGGACGTTATGTAACATGACACTTTTCAAAAAAAGGTTCCATGGAACAAAAACAAATATGAAATGGAAAGTACAAGAGTTGATATTACAGTTAGACATATAAACGTACCTTCCATCCCAGCAGGTCAGCTAGTTCCATACAGCCATCATCACACGTAGTGATATGAGCAACATCTCTGGTGAGGGAGAAAAGGCCACAGTATATCATCTATACAAGTGGTTCCCCAAATACCGGTCTGTGGACCAGTACCGGCCCAGTATTACGTCAGCCCCTGATCACTCCCCTTAATCCATCGATTACCTTCCGAAGGGCAATATAAGTAGGCCTGAGTGATTATATGATTGAAAATTGTGGGCCGCTATGAGCATATTATCTCAATTAGATGCGGAGGAAATGTGCGTGACAGTAGCCAATCAGAGTCCAGCTTTTCCTTTGCACTTTGGTTTGCAAGTTGAAGTCAACTGAATCCGCCCCAAAAAAATGAAAGAAGCAACAAACGGAATGTAATCGTGACGAGGACAGAACATGCAGCTGCCATGACTTGGCGTCATCTTCAGAAGATGAAGATATTTTGTCAAGAGAAGTTCCTTCCCATCGCTTTTGTCAGGGTATCTGCAGAGTATCGTGGAGGATGCCGTTGTGCAAGCTATGTCGTCAAAAATAAGGAAATGCAACAAAACCTGTCGAATCGTTTGAACAAGTAGCATGCAGGAAAGAAAACATTTGAAAGGAGTTTAGCCGCTAATAACTCGCCGTATTTGTATGTAGCAAAGATGTTGACGCCGTATGTAGGGTCATAACTTAAAAAATGATGTTTACATTGTTTATTGCTGTACTGTTGAATTAAAAAAAAGTTCAAAATTCTTGAAAAACATATACATTATTAAAATGCTGAATTACTCTGTCCGTTGTCAGTACCAATTCTTAAAAGCTGTTGCTTTGTTTCCAAGCAGAGAGTGAATGAAGCATCTTCAATGATTGCTCCCATTTTTGATTCAGAGACCAACACGGTGTCTATTTATACACATCTATAATGGAGCAGGAGGAAACCACAAACTTGCACAAACTGTTTCTCACTGCTGCAAAAAATATGCATGAAGCCAGGGGTGTCAAACTCATTTTTGTTGTGAGCCACATTGCAGTGACCGTTTCCCTCGGAGGGCCGTTATGACTGAAACCATATCTAGAAGTCAAGAATAACGTTTTTTTCCCCTGTTGTTAAAGTTACTGTAATGATTTGGTAACAAGAAAATGCTTACAATATCACTCGTATTTATTACAATTGAGAATTTGACATTTTGGTAGAGATTTTTGCTAGCATCATGAAAGTTGACAACTTTGATTTGCTTTCGTGGGCCACATAAAATGATGCGGCGGGCCAGATCTAGCCCCCCGGGCCTTGAGTTTGACACCTGTGAATTAAGCCAATTAATTTACAATGACTCTTCCAACGCATTTGTCCGTAATAGAAAATTATTGTGGTCACGGTCGTGATCCGGACTAATTGTGGCATCTCGCAGGTGAACGTATCATTAACTCATTCAATCCCAAACGACGTTTTTAAACGTCTTTTCAGACTTGGTCTAGAATTGGCTGGTACTGAATGAGTTAATAACTGTCATTATCAAACATCCAGCCCAAGTAAATGCGACCAAAGTCAAATTCAGTCCTGTTTTTTGCTGGGGGTTTTTTTTGTTTGAAGTGTCCAGATGGAATTTTCCTTGAAGAATCCAATTTTCATATTTGGCCACTTATATATTTCTTTGAATGTGTCCGCTTTCTGTGAGCTGCTTCCCCTTAGTCCTCATTAGTGTTGATGGGAAAAGCATAGTGACACAATCATGTTACCTGTAAGCCTTGTCCGAGTTGAAGTCCATTCCTCCACCAAAACCCAGCAGACCTAACACAGGATCAGCCTGCACACAAAAAATGAATTTGTTCAAAAAAATAACAGATGCACAATTAAAACGAGAGGAAAAAAACATAAATGAGTTACCATACACTGAGATCGTCGATTTACAAGAGTCCCGACACGTTCACAAACGGTGCTCAGTTAATTACTTTGTGCACAAAAAGGAACGCTCAGTTACCATCATCCTTATACTGTTTATCATTTGATTGTTGTATAATTCTGGCCTACAAGTGCTTTACACAAATATTTATTGTAATAATGACTTTAGTACTGCATATTTCCACCACATAGGTTAGAGATTTAGGTTACGTTGCCCCCATAGAAACATAACCCACTGTTAACAAGGACCGAAGCTCACCTGGCCTGTTTTTTCCATGTTGATGAGCAACCTTGGGCAGCTTTTTGAAACCCTGAGTAGAACAAAGCAAGGGAGATTGCCAAAAAATAAATAAATATTACAATTACCTCAAAGTTGCTTAATCGAGTCTGAAGATGAACCCTCGTACCTGCTAATCAGACTTGCAAAAGGTTGGACCTGCAGAGATGTCCCCATGATGATGAGAAGATCACAACGTGGGAAGTCCTGGAGGAGCAAAAAGGCAATGAATGCGAACGCAATGCGACATATCATTCCTAAAAAATGTATAGTATGTGTACTTGGTAGCTACCACATCAGCTCACCATCTTCATTGATGTGAAGAACCGGACTGGAAGGCTCTCTCCAAAAAAGACAATATCTTGGTATAAAGAAAAGATGAATCCATGAGCGGAATGGGAACCATGTAATGTCGACTTGGAACGAGTTCGCGGGCTACCGGTCGATTTGCGATCGACTGGTTGGGCACCCCTGCTCTAAATTGTCCCGAGGTGTGGGTGTGAGCGCAAATGGTCGTTTGTCTGTGTGCCCTGCGACTGGCTGTCAAACAATTTAGGTAAAAGTACTTGCGAAGAACAGAAGACTACAGGGAAACTCCTCTACAACGAAACCTACATGGGCGAAAATACCCCGTAATGTGAAAAAATCTTCATGCATTAACACCATTCCCACTCTCCTGCCCCCCAGACAACGAAAAAAACCCTGTTGCGTTATACGACATTTTTTTTTTCTGCTCTTGCCTCACGAAGAGATTCACTACAACGAAGTCTAATCCAACAGCGACCTCTACTGCTTTGTTCGGAAACAGCAACAGCAACCACCACACTGGTTTACACATGCGCAGTAGTCCAAGAAGTACTTGTTATTGTTAGTTTCAGACGCAGCACCAACGTTGCATTGCTAAAATGGCTACAAACCGGACCTTTGGATGTCAAGCAGTTAAGACAAGAAGCGCTCTGATGCTGGAAGAGAGGGTAAAAGTGATCAGAATGAAAGATGGAGGAAGCAAAATAAAAGACATTATCCAAGAAATTGATGTAAGTGAAAGTGACTGCTGATCGTAAATTTCACAATTTATTTCCCTTTTTTTCTTTCTACACTGACTATATGAAGGGTCAAATAAGTATGTGCTCATACTTATGCACTATTGGAATAAAAATAGAGTACACATACGTTTGTGTGTGCGCGCACGTGTGTGTGTGTGTGTGTGTGTGTGTGTGTGTGTGTGTGTGTTAACATCTGAGATCAAATTTGCTACAGTGAAAAACCCCCTGTTGTGAATTTTTTTTTTGCTGCAAACATGATTTCGTTGTAGAGGTGTTTCACTGTACTACAGGAATTAAAGGAGGATAAAGTCATAGATAAAGAGGATAAGAACTGACCTGGTTTGACCAGACTGTTGCATTTTTCACATTTGGGAATATCATCAGAAAAGATTTTTTCTACAAACAAAAAAAGAAATTTTAGCCCCCCAAAAAATGAAAGTCCAACCAAGTAACCAAGGTTAAGTGTCCTTAGGTCTCTTGAAAGGCTATATATAAATATGAATTTGTATTATGTTAAAAGGTGGGGGGGGGAAAAAAGACACCTTTCATCCAGTCCAAGTTGTACTCTTTGCGGCAAGTGAATTTGACGCAGTGGGATGTGAAAAAGGTTCCATGGGCTTCAATTAGATCCCCACTCTCAAGCCCGGCCACTCGCTCCAGGGTGTCAATATTCTAAATGATCCCCAACACATCAATGTCAATAAAGAAAGAGGGTGGGAAGTGCCGTTTGTTCAGTGAAGACTGTGAGTGTGTTGATTTTCTTGCCTGCGTGTAGCAGCGCCTTAGGAGGCCTTTGTCCTTCAGCAGCTTCATGAAGTAGTGACACACGGTCGGCTAATACACAAGTCAAACAAAAGAGAACAAATGCCACAAAAAATCTATTTCATTGCTGACATAATTTGAAAGCATTTAGAACAGGGGTCACCAACGTGGTGCCCGCAGCCACCGGGTAGCTCGCCAAGGACATTCGCATTAATCAGTACCCAAGAAGTAGCTCTCAGCTTCAAAAAGGTTGGTGACCCCCGATTTAGAATATACTCTAGTATTTATTGTGACCTCCTGGGCAGCGTTATACAGTATGCTCTACCTTAAACTGTCCTGGATAAAGCTCCTTGGCCAAGGCAAAGAAAGGTTCTGGATGTTTCTAGGATGAAAAAGGAAATTGGGTAAGTGGAGACCAAAAATATACTGCTCCAAGACATACAATATGATTAAATGTCAAGTTATAATGTGACGTTTTATTCATCTGCTTCTTTTTAACTTTAAAAATAAATCAACAAACAAACTGACCTTGAAGTAATCTATTTGGAAGATGGCTTCCGGGTAGGGCAGGTTATATTTCTGCATGTTTGCATACAGCCCAGTATCAGGTGAGCGAAAATCGGGAATCCCAGTCGCTGTAGTTGTACAGATTTAAAACGATGGCCTCCAGTTAAAGTACATTATCGCCATAGTTGTCTACTACTACTACATGTTTTCTTTCTGTCAGATACTCACAGGTGGATATACCTGCTCCAGCCATGCAGATGATGTTTTTACCTGTAAGGAGCGCCTCTCGGTAAGTCTATTTATAACAGTCGGTTGAGGGGAAAGTGCATAAATGGAGACTCACATTTGCCGCTCAGAATGTATTTGGCGACTCCTTCCAAAGTCAAGTCATCCAAAACCTTTTCCGGGGATCCGATGCCCAGGGTGCGGGAGAACAAGTTCCGCAAGAAATCCACTGGCAGGATAATAGATCATTAATCAACTCTTCTCTTTGCATACCTTCATGTGCATGGCCTAGTTCTCTTTCCTTCAGGTTACGTAATTGGTATACAACATTGAAAAAAAAAAAAGTTGAGCAAAAAAATATGTTACTGAAAAACGAAACAATGTTTAACGTTTCCAATAAATTCTTTATGAGAAAATAATGAAGGGTGGGAGTAATTTCACTGAGATTATATACATCATAAATCAAATTAATTCATGAGAATGAAATTTAACTCGGAAATAAACGTGAATGACATACTCTCAGAGTTTCCAGCCGCTTCCTCCTCACTGCTGTCTTCAGATTGCTCCTACCAGAAAAACACAAACATTTTACCAGTGATTATATCTGTAGCAAATCTAGTCCGTTCAAACCATTTAATAATGTCATGTTTAAATGGGGGCGGCCCGGTAGGCCAGTGGTTAGCACGTCGGCTTCACAGTGCAGAGGTACCGGGTTCGATTCCAGCTCCGGCGTCCCTGTGTGGAGTTTGCATGTTCTCCCCGGGCCTGCGTGGGTTTTCTCCGGGTGCTCCGGTTTCCTCCCACATTCCAAAAACATGCATGGCAGGCTGATTGGTCACTCTAAATTGTCCCTAGGTGTGAGTGTGGGTGTGGATGGTTGTTCGTCTCTGTGTGCCCTGCGATTGGCTGGCAACCGATTCAGGGTGTCCCCCGCCTACTGCCCGAAGACGGCTGGGATAGGCTCCAGCACCCCCCGCGACCCTCGTGAGGATCAAGGATGGATGTTTAAATGGGATCATCGAAGAAACAACAATGTTGGAGGCTAAACGGCTCATCACATGACGAGCAATCACCCGGATTCAAGCTGGACACGTTCTGTTGTAGATAGTGTATATTTTGTTTCGAATAACTTACACATTCACGCTCCGTTTTTCCCGTTGTAAACATTAAAAAGTGTGTTGTTTTCGTAATCTGTCCGGTCAAGATTTAGCCGTGTCAAGTCCTGTCAGCGCAGCTGTCAACAAGGATAGAATGATTTTGTGACTTCATCGTTATTATCTACCTCTGGTTCAGATGTAGTTTCCTCCTCTTCTTTGTTGTTAGGAGGTTCTAAGAATACAAACCAAATATTCAAGTGGAGCTTGTTTCGAATGACACTTCGCCAAACTATAAAATTCTGGTTAGCTCGAGGGGCGAAACAACGCCTCGTATCAACTATATTAAGAGCCAATGTTGGAATCGCGGGTATCCTACCTGATGTCTCAGACATTTATTCGCTTATGGAACACTTTCAAGGACTAGGGTCTAAATGACATCCGTTGTAAACCCCGAAACAGTTTTTTTTTACGCCGTCGTGACAGGTTTCAACTCGGGTACTTCGTCGTCATCAGCTGGCTAGTTTGCCCGTGTTATTGTCCGTCACAAAACATCATCCGCCAGTCGAGCTACGAAGTACGTTTATTGGTTCCTACATGAGTAGTTTGTTTGTTTTTTTCTTTCCCCTTAATAGTTGTGAATATGGATATCATGTATATAATGCAACATACATAACGTGTATTCAAATACACCCCAACAAGCGTCACAGTTGAAATAGATTCCGCACACGATGGAAGGAACAAATATCGTCAGCGCACTGAATGGAAACACTGCGACTACCGCTCTCAGCAGAATTTTGCTGTTGATGTGATTTACTGTATTCATCAAACTCGCGTTTTCTTCGTTCCCCTCGTCTTCACTTACTCTCTGCATGTTCAGTGTGAGTCCCAAAACCGTTTACAGGCTTTAAGGTTCATTTATAATTTTGCAGATTGTAGGTAGACCTTGTTACCTATTACCATCCTTGACAAGAATTGCTGTTTATACAGTTTTGACTGATATTAGGATTATTATATATTTCTCCATACATTGTTCTTTTTCTTGAACAAGGCACTGAACCCCCGAATTGCTACCTATTAATCACCCAATGCATGCTGTGTGGAATACAGTGTCCCCTATAATTATTGGTACCCTTGCTCAAGATGTGTGAAAAGCCTTAACATCTCTCTATTTTTTTTTAATTGCAGAAGCATATTCTCATTTTGACAATTATAATAATTCACCAGATCCAGAATCAAGCTCCTCCCATGGCAATCTCAGTATCCAGACCTCAATCCCATCATCTTTCTCCCTCAGTGTTGTATTTTATTATTACTTTTTTTTTCCAATTATGAGATGTCTAATGATGTAGCCTGCAATTGTAGATGCAATTTGACATGTCTTCATGGCCTAAGGCAGTGGTTCTTAACCTTGGGTTGACCGAACCGCAGGGGTTCGGTGAATCTGTCTCAGAGGTTCGACGGAGCCTCTGCCGTGGAGGTGAAGACACACCCGACTCAAAATGTCAATTTGTTATGACACGCCCGCTTTGCCATCACAGGCTGCAGATGATCACATTACATTGCTTGTCCAATCAGTGCTGTGGGAAATTTAGTTCGCTCGGTAGGCAACGTGTGACTGTCATGATAGTATGTTGTGTAATTTTTATTTTTTTTTAGTATGTTTTAATACATGCTAACCATGTCGAGCAAAAAAAACCCAAAGCGGTCGGACGAATATGTACCACATGGATTCGCATGCATCACGAAACGTGATGGGACTCGGCATCCTATCTGCATGATTTGTCATGCCAAGTTGAGCAACTCTAGTCTCGCATCGGCAAAACTAAATCAGATTTTTATTTTTCAGCAAAGGGTTTGATGAATGTGCATATGAACTGGCTGGGTTCGGTACCTCTAATGAGGTTAAGAACCATTGGCCTAAGAACTCACATACTGTATTAAGTTCATGCATTTACAAATAATATAATGAATCAAATCAGATCAGTCTTTATTGATAACATACTGTATACAGTTATGAAACAAATAACTTGATTTTCAAATAAAGACAAAATTCCCCTTCCAGACAAAAGTAAAGATAACACATGCAGTATTGTAGATCGAATTGGATTCATCTAATATGGATGGAAACCAACAAAGATGCTTTATTCCCCCTAGCCTTGACTGCGTTCTTCCTCAACTTCTTCTGGCTTTAAACTGTGATCATAACCAGACGCAATGACCTCACATTGTGGCAACATCTCCTCTAGCAGGATGATCACCAAGCCAGGTGTCAAAATCCTTGGAAGGGATGACACATCCAGACGCCGCAGTCCCCTGCAACATGAAGGTTGCAGAAAAAAGGAACATGTAACACAACAGGAGTGATCATTTATAAGTTACAGTGATCCCTCGCTATTTCGCGGTTCGTTTATTGTGGCTTTGGTGGATCGTGGATTTTTTCAAACATATTCATAAAAAAAAATATATTTATATTTTTTTGAAGTCTGCAAAAATCAGTGTCTAAGTGTTGTTTATGATGCGTGTAGTGTGTGTGCTCGCGCGTGTGTGTGTGTGTGTGTGTGTGTGTATGTCTGCGTATAGTGCACTCAAGCGTGAAGGTCCAGGTGGGTTAGGTGGTGTATGTGTGTTGCTGAGAGAGAGAGAGAGAGAGAGAGAGAGAGAGAGAGGAGGCTTATAAGAACAAAAGCAGGTCTCTTTCATCCTTAATTGTCTTAATTGACTAATCATAAACACGTCTGCAGCACACACACACACACACACACACACACACACACACACACACACACACACACACACACACACACACACACACACACACACACACACGATCCTGGCCTGTGTGTGTGTGTGTGTGTGTGTGTTAGTGCGCTCTGCTCAAGCGCGAAGGCCCACGTGGGGCAATTAATTTTTTTAATACAGTATGCTACTTGGCGGATTTTCGTTTCTCACGGGTGGTTTTGGTCCCCATTAACCGCGATAACCGAGGTATTACTGTAGTTGAAGGTCTCTCCCATGAAATTACTTGAGATTCCTCAGGGCAGCCAGGCCGCCTGGAGTGATCTGTGGACAATGAGAGATGTCCAGCTCCTCCAGAGAGTCCTGGAACACATGCAGCCTCGCCAAGAACCAGTCATCCACCTCAGAGCATCCTCGTACGGACAGAGTCCGCAAAGATCGCTGTGCCTCTGAGAGAGAACGAGTATCAACCACACTGATAAAGCTCAAACTAATACACAAAGCAGCACATAAGTAAGGAAAATATTATATCACGTGAAAATGCCTAAAACTGCAATTGGGAAAAGACATATAAATGCTCGTACCCAAGTTGGACAGTCCAGTGTAGTTGATGATGGTGTAGCTCATGTCTACTTCCTCAAGAGGCGTGTCTTTGTAATTCAAAAAGTCCCAATTGAACTTGCCCTTATGGTCTGCACGGAACCATTCTGAATGGCCGACAAATCTGAGGACACACAACAGACATGCAAAGAGCATTTCAGAAAAAAATAAATGCTGTCATTTTTTTTCAAATCAATCATTATATTATATTGTATATCATACAATATCTGCTATAGATTATACAGCGACAAGAAGACTGCAACTACAAAAAGCTCCACTTTTGTCTCATTTAGAAGCTTTATGGCAGGTCAATGGGCTTTTTGGGGGGGGGGGAATGTAAGTTTTGTCAGCTTCACGCTATTTCAGTGACCATTGTGAGTTTTTCTTTCTATGATGAAAGGGAACAAACAATATAGCCTCCATTGTGGACACAAAACAGCGAAAGCCGCAGAATGACCTCACTGCTTGTCATTTAACTCATTCACTCCCAAAGACGTTATTAAACGTCTTTTCAGACTTGGTCCAGAATTGGCTGGTACTGAATGAGTTAAAGGATGAGGCAAAAAAAATCATTTCCAACATCTAAATTTGTAAAAATCTTATTTCCACATACAGTACACAGCAAGAAACACCCTTTTCAAAATAAGAAAATGGTAAGGACTTACCGAAATCCTCCTTTCAAACACAACACGTAGTAGGCTGATGCAATGTCAACACCGTAAAGGCCCTGAGTGTAGCTGTAGTAACTGAGACAGAGACGCAGATTCAGATTCAGCTTCAGCTTTGCAACTTCAGAGTGAAAGTTCACACTGAATCATGTGACCTTCTCAGTTTTAATATACATGTTCCATGTTTCAGTACATTTTGCACAACTTCTTTTTTTTTTTTTAAACATGGAGCTGAAAATTCACAATAACTGTTTGATACTTAAAAATGCCCAAGGACGTCCACTTGTATGGCTCTCTGTGACTCTTCCAGTGCCTTTATGTCCACCTCCTGATCACTCTAAGGTCAGTGGCCATGCCGCTCTGAAAACCTCCTTTTGATAGCCTGTTGAATTTTGCCAAGCTCCTCTAGCTTTTTATTTACCTCTAGCGCCTAGCTAGAAAACAGAACGTTGGGCAAAAAGCACTGAAACACTAAACAGTTGGACATGTGTATTGAAAACTTTACAAAGGTCAAATTAAGTTCAACAGTTAAGGCTATAGCATAGCCTACAGATTAATGAACATTTTCTTACGCATTTTTTCTGAGCAGCCTTCTCCTTTTCATGTGAGACTTCCACCTGAGGAGCACCTCGAAATCAGAAAAACGCCGGGTGAGGAAGACGAGCAGTCTCCTGTGCATGGGAGGCGGGCTCACAGGGCTGGAGCTCCAAGGTCGCCTAGCAACTAGGAGCCGAGATGCCCGCTGGCAGCACCCGAGTAGAGACTAGTGAGCAGAGGTACCGAAAATAAGTTGCTATCCACACAATTAACGATACACGTTGCGGCAAAATGTAAACACAACAACCTCGCACGACAGTGTATATTCAGTGAAGTGAGCTAAGAGAACGCCACCGCGAAGGCAGTAAAAACGGCACAAGCATTAAAATACTGTCATTAAACGTGCCATTCGATATATGAATATAAACGTGTGATAAATAGTTTGGACTCAAGTAAATAAAACAATCAACGTGGAGGGTAACTTACCACCAAGGAGGCAGCCATGCTTCTGTTTTTCTACAGAAACGCACGAGGGTCAAAAATATCTGCCTGCGTATGAGATAGTGTGTGTCTTGCCCACTAGATGTCGCTACAAGCACGTATTTAGGTACTTTGAACCGTCTCTGTTAGAGTTTCCTACCAACATCAAGACTGTTTTCGGAAATGACTCCCTATCCATTTTACAGGGCCTTAAATAGTGAGTTCGCAATTTCGTATTGCCATTTGAATGTTTAGTGAGTGTACGTTATCCCCGAAAAGCAGGTCACTGAAATGGTAGTCCCCTGAACAACATGCCTTTCCATCAGGTCTATTAAAAAAATAGCCCACCAGTAATTTATTTCAACTGTATTTTGTGTGGCCGAAAAATAAATTCATGAATCAAATTAAAAATATAAAACAGTGGCACTTATCCGTGAGTTACATCCAATTTTGTTGTTGCTTTCCTTATTTAAATCACACCTGCTTTGGTGAAAATTTGGAAATGTGGGGAAAAAAACCCACCACAGGCCAGTGCTGTAGTGCATGCCCAAAGCACAACATTCGTGGAGACATGTAAATAAGTGCAAAAACAAAAATGAGGAAATGATTTTCCCCCAAATAATTTGAGCAAAGTTATTATTTAGGAAGTGTTTATCAACATGGCAGCTCCTTTGAAGTAATCAGTACCTAAGAAGTGATGCCCCTTTAAAAAAGGGCTTGTGACCTCTGCTCTTGAGACACAAAGGATTATGTAAACTGAAAAGTAATGAACTGATGGTCATTAGAAAAGCAATACCTGTATATCGTATGATGCATCGTGCAGATAAAGATTTTCCATTTCTGGGTTATTGTTTGAGTTCCAGCACAAGACAAAATATCTTAAGGTAGTGTGATATGTCACAAGACCGATGGGCAATAAGTGTTTTGTTTGTGTTCATTTTATAAAATACACACGTCTTAAATTGAAGCAATACAATATTTTTATCATATAGTTATTAGCTTAAAAGTTCTTACTGGAGGTCAATAGAACGTCATTAAATATGTGATTGTAGTAAGGTAATTAACGGAACACCTGACTAGTATCAAAAAACGATTTATCATTTGACTGATGATTGAATGATTGAATCAGATAGTGCAGTCCTCTCAATAAAACCAATACAGTATTGTGATTAGGGAAGATACAGAGAAGTTGATGAATTTGTAAACTGTCATCACATACATGCGCTGAGATTTTTTTATTTTATTTTTTTACTGTAAAATTCTTACATTGACTTGAATGTGAATTGTATAATCATACTTTAAAATACAGATTTGCGGTACCGGTACATAACAATGCTCGACAGAAAATCAGAATCAGAGAGTTTTTGAATCATTAACAGCCTCATGATCACATATTGAAAATACACACATTGAACCCTGCATTAGCATGACCTATTACATCACAGGTGTCAAACTCAAGGCTCGACAGCCATCTCCGGCCCGCCACATCAGTTTATATGGCCGCAAAAGCAAATAATGTGCAGTAACTTCATTTTTCTTGCTAAAAATAAATAAATACATACATCCAAATACCGCTTCATCCTCAAGGGTCGCGGGGGGTGCTGGATAAAGTCTTCGGGCAGTAGGCGGGGGACACCCTGAATTGGTTGCCAGATAAATACATACATTCATTCATTCATTCATTCATTTTCCGAACCGCTATCCTCAGTCGCGGGGGGTGCTGGAGCCTATCCGAGTCTTCGGGCATAGGCGGGGGACACCCTGTCTAAATCATACATAAATACATAAAATCATTGAATAAATAATCCGATGTCTTCATAATATTGAGATGATAATATTTCAACAAACGGTTTTTACGGGCCTCTGATTCCAAAAATAATTATTCATCAATTTGTGGTACTGTATATGTAATATGAGGCGATCATAAATGTATTCGATTTCACAGTCATTAGGCCCCCCCCAAAGAAAGCCCTAATTATGATGTGCCCCCTGACAAAGATGTGTTTGACACCCCTGTACTACAGTATCTTAAAACAACTGTATTTCGCCAATAGTGTGGTTGGTACAAAAGAGATTCCCAAACTGCTCGTCTTGACTCTACACATAAAACTCCACAAATTCTCACCCTGTCATCAACCATGAGTCTGACCATGCATATCAATAAACATCCACGGTAATATACTATATCTCAATTTTATGTTTCATAGTGGAGCACAATAATGATTAGTATCAGAGGGTAACATGATAAACTAGGTAAGTGTGTCTGAGTGACGTGGAGGTCCACTTTACCAGGATGAACAAGGGGCTTGTTCTCACTCTCTCAGGAATACTGGTCAAAGTGGTCAAATTGCCATTTCTCCGTGTCTGCAACTTGCCTGTCCATTAGCTGGCTTCTTCTTGTACCACTAAAAGCAATGCTATACAGTATCAGTTGTGTTTCTTTTCATTCTGCTTTCCTGGCATAGTAGGATCGTACACACAGATGTGTTCTTACTGTTACAGACGTTATCAGAGTTACTATATAGGCATACTATTCAAATTGTAAGCTGTCGCTCGATGAATTCAGTCCATTTCTTTTATTAGTTCACAAAGAGATCTGCCACATCCAACATGGCAGACAAGCTGAGTTCGTTTTGCTTTGACAACAATGGTGAAAATCTGAGCTATTTACGGTTGCTCTAATCACTCAACTAGGGATAAGAAATTGTTCTTTCTAATACTGGCGGTGATTGTAAACAGGGGTGGGGGGGACTAAGAAGTTGTGTGAAAGACAAGCACGATGGCTATCAATTCTTCGATGTGACCACGTAACACCATCAAAACATTCAAAGATGGGCTCTGATCACTTCATATCAAGTACTTTTTTCTGGTTCTGGTTCATGCAATGGGTCGTCAGATAAACCTTTGTCATAATGTTTGAATATTTGATGAACATACAGTGTGCGTTCTAAAGGCTATTTTGAACAGTGCATGTTCTATATTGTTCTTAACTTTTACAAAAGTGGGTCGCAATTTAGTGATAATCAGAAAATGCAGGTCCCAGGGTGACAACAGTAGAGAACCACTGCTCTAGCTCATGCTGTGAAGAATATTTCAACGTCACTGTTAACCGCATCCTTTGCTTTAGAAGTCTTAGGTGTTGCTGTTCTCCCGTGGCTCCCCACTTTTTCCTGTGAGATGGAGCAAGTGATGGCCCTGTAGGGAAGCCATTAGCCCCGGGTTGTCTCGCTCCTTCTTTCACGCCGCCTCAACTGATAACACACACACACACACACACACACACACACACACACACACACACACACACACACACACACACACACACACACACACACACACACACACACACACACACGCACACACACACACACACACACACACACACAGATAAGTACAGTACACAGCTCTTATGCTTTCAGACACATGCAGAAGCACCATTCTCAAGATCGTTGCGGGCTGTCAGAGTTTCTTTGTTGTCAGTTTGGCTTGCTCCCATGAGGTCATGTGAAGTTTGTGAATCTCTGTCGTGAAGGGCAGGAAAGCCATTAGTGGGCGGGCCACGCTGGGCCCCTAGCGTCATACTGAAAGACAAGGACAACCACTGTGATAGGACACGAATTGACAATGTGAAAATTGCAACGGCACTCTTCAGCACAATCGACATGACTAATCACTAGAAACAGGTATATTCCAGCTCTTGTGTGGGAAATGGAAATGCATATCGTCCGTTTCGGACATCCCATTAATGTAAAAATGTTTTTTTAAATGACAAAAATAGATATGTGTTTTTCACAAGACAGCAACAATGTACAATACAACACCCAGAAATGGCAATATCTTCACTGAGCCTAAATAGTCTAATGCAAAGTGGAAATGTGCACTGTGGTCTGAGGAGTCCACATTTCGGATATTTTTTGCAAATAATGCGCATCGCGCCAAAGAGGAAGAGGAATTGTTATTGACGGAAAGTTGAAAAGACTGTATCTGTGATGGTTTTGGGGGGTGTTAGTGCCTGTGGCATGGATATACCTGTGAAGTCCTCATTAATGCTGAAAGGTGCATAGAGGTTATGGAAGCAACATATGCTTCCGCCCAAGCAATGTCCTTCTCAGGAACGTGCCTGATTATTTCATCAAGAAGGTGCCAAGCCACACTGCACATTGTTACGGCTTAATAGAGTGCGGGTACAAGACTGGTCTGCCTGCAGTCCAGACCTGTCTGTCATTGAAAATGTGTGGTGCATTATGAAGTGAACAAGATAACAATGGAGACCCTGGACTGTGGAGAAATTTACGTTGGACGTAGCAAGAATTTGAAAGAATCCCACCTATTAGGCCTCGATAATTACTATTCTCAGTTGCCTCACCAGGGTAGGAGGACTGAAAATGTTATATTTTATCCATCCATCCATTATCTGATCCACTTATCCTCACAAGGGTTGCAGGTGTGCTGGCGCCTTTCCCAGCTATCTTCAGGCAGTAGCCAGGGGACACCCTGAACTAGTTACCAGCCAATCATTTAATCTAAAATTTTTTATATGGTCAAGAAAGTCCAATTTTCTTTTTTAATACAAGTACAGTAATCCCTCGCCACCTTGCCCTTCACGTTTTGCGGCTTCGGTGCTTCGCGGGTTTTTCCAAAATACTGTATTCCTAAAAAAAGAACGAATCAAAAAAAAAAAACATGAAAAAAAAATATAGCCGCAGCACGACAGTCGGCCTCACAATGCAGAGGTATGGGATTCCTATTCCAGCTCCTGCTTTCCTGTGTGGAGTTCGTGCATCAACATGAAACAACGCATCTTTCCACAATATGCCTGCCGATATGGCTGTATTTTTTCCATCCATCATATTCTGATCCGTTTATCCTCACAAGGGTCACGGCGGGGTGGTGGAACCTATCCCAGCTGTCTTCGGGCAGTAGGTGGGGGACACCCTGAACTGGCTGCCAACCAATCGCAGGGCACACATAGGTTAACAGCCATTGGCGCTCACGCTCACACCTAGGGACAATTCGGAGTGTTCAAACAGCCTGCCATGCATGTTTTTAGTGTGTGGGAGGAAACCCAAAGTACCCGGAGAAAACCCACAAAGGCACAGGAAGACCATGCAAACTCCACACAGGAAGGCCGGAGCCGGAATCGAACCCTGCCCCTCCGTACCCTGAGGCTGACGCCTTAACCAGTTGACCATCGTCCCGCCCTGTCTCAAATATGAAACAATACTGTTGATAAATTTTTAACATGCTGGTACCCACATACACAAAACGAAAATTCTTAGAGAGGGGTAAATCCTACTTCACGGTTTTTCACCTTTCACGGGGGGATTCTGGTTCCCATTAACCGCAAAAAAATTATGTTATTATTATTATTATTACTGTATTGTAATTATGTTTCGTCACAAAGGTTGCCTTTATTTAATTTTTGATAAAACAAACGTTTTTCTAAAATGACACTGTTAATAGGTACAAATATTGGGTGACATTTTATTATGTCATTTGTAGTGACTTCGCAATTCACAATTCACCACGAACTGCAAATACCTAAAGTAATTGCGGTCCCTTTAAGGACCGCCATGTTTAGTTTTGTTGCTAGGGAAACGGATTGTCAGCCGTTACCTGTTTTGGCTCGAGAGTTGAGTGAAAAATAAAACGACACACTTGCTGTGTGTGAAAGTGAGAAATTGTCGCCTTATTTTACAATTTCCACACTGGTGACCCTCGACGTTTTTTGCTGGACGATTCCAGACCGCGAAGATGTCCGTGAACGCTGTTTCGCTCAAGCTCCCCGAGTTTTGGGAATCATCTGCGTCTGCTTGGTTCGCTCAGACCGAGGCCCGGTTCGCCCTACGCGACGTCACTGCGGACATTACTAAATATTACTACGTTGTTTCCGCGCTGGGCAGCTCGACGGCTTCCAGGGTCGTGAGTCTCCTCAAGTCTCCTCCGACAGACGGACGATATGATGCGCTGAAGGCTCACTTATTGAAAACCTTTGAACTTTCCGACGCTGAACGAGCCAGCAAACTTTTCTCTCTCCACGGCCTGGGGGACGGCAAACCCTCCGAGTTAATGGATCGCATGCTCGAGCTGCTGGGCGAGCACAAACCGGACTTTCTTTTTCTTCACCTTTTTCTGCGCCAATTACCCGCACAGGTGAGGGCAGCTTTAGCGAACACTGCTATCACTGACTGTAGAGAGCTAGCTGCGGAGGCTGATAAATTTTTCCTGGCCAGCCAGCAACACTGTGCAGCGGCTCTCCTCCCCGTGGCTGCCGCTGGTGCCCCCGATAATTACGCGCTCGTCGCAGCGGCTGTGCCTCACCCGCGGCCGGCTACTGGTTTATGTTTTTACCACGCCAAGTTTGGACCGAAGGCCAGGAAGTGCCGCTCGCCGTGCTCGTTCGGCGGGCCGGGAAACGCCGTGGCTGGCGCTCATTAGTGGCCATGAGCGTCGGCAACGTTGGCAGGCTACTTTTCATCTGCGACTCTATCTCTGGACGGCGTTTCCTCTGCGACACAGGGGCGCAACGCAGCATTTTGCCCGCATCGCAGATCGACATGGTAGCTGACAGCCACGGCCCCCCTTTGGCAGCTGCTAATGGGAGCCCCATCCGCACCTACGGCATGAGGTTTGTGGAACTGTGCTTCGGCGGGCAGCGTTTTGGTTGGAACTTTGTTACAGCGCGTGTCGATGTACCGCTTTTGGGGGCGGATTTTTTGTGCGCTCATGGACTTTTAGTGGACATGAAAAATCAACGTTTGATAGACGCTGCCACTTTTTGTTCTTACGAGTGTACACTCGGCCCGGCTGAAGTCATCCGACTCTCCAGCATCCTCCCCCTCACAGACGCTTTCCATCGCCTACTCGCCGAATTCCCTGCACTCACACAGCCCACCTTCACCTCTGCGACTGCCAGACACGGGGTGGAACACCACCTCGCCACCACGGGCCCACCGGTCTACGCCCGCGCCCGGCGCCTGGACCCGGCCAAGCTGGCTGTGGCCAAGACGGAGTTCAACAACATGGAGCGCCTGGGGATTGTCCGCCGCTCGAACAGCCCTTGGGCCTCTCCTCTCCACATGGTCCCTAAACCCGGTGGCGGCTGCCGCCCTTGTGGTGACTATCGACGGCTCAACGACGCTACGACGCCCGACCGCTACCCTGTGCCACACATCCAGGATTTCTCAGCTCACCTAGCCGGCAAGGTGATTTTCTCCAAGGTCGACCTCGTTAGGGGCTACCATCAGGTGCCCGTTCACCCCCCTGACATCCCTAAAACAGCAGTCATCACACCTTTTGGATTATTTGAGTTTCTGCGCATGCCGTTTGGACTTAAGAACGCTGCTCAGACCTTCCAACGTCTGATGGACTCTGTGCTGCGGGACCTTTCCTTTGTTTTCGTGTACCTTGACGACATCCTGGTAGCGAGTTCTTCCACGGCAGAACACATGGCACACCTCCGAACCCTTTTTCAACGGCTCAGTCAACACGGACTTATCATCAACCCGGCAAAGTGCCAGTTTGGCCTCTCCACCATTGACTTCTTGGGGCACAGGGTCACGGAGGCAGGCGCAGTCCCTCTCCCGTCTAAGGTGGAAGCCGTCGCAGCGTTCCCACGCCCAGTCACTGTGAAGTCCCTGCAGGAATTTCTTGGCATGGTGAACTTTTATCATCGTTTCATCCCGGGGGCAGCTCGCACTATGCGGCCTCTTTATGAGGCCCTTAAAGGCAAGAAGCCCAAGCACACTGTGGACTGGACTGAAAGCAGGGTCAGGGCTTTTACGGACACTAAAGCAGCTCTGGCACGGGCTACGATGCTGGCACATCCCTCCTCTTCCGCCCCTGTGGCACTGACCACGGACGCTTCTGACTACGCGGTGGGGGCGGTGTTTGAACAGTGGGTGGACGGTACCTGGCAGCCTCTCGCCTTTTTCAGTAGGCAGCTGCGCCTCCCTGAGCGGAAGTACAGTACTTTCGACCGTGAACTGCTGGGGATGTACCTCGCCATCCGCCATTTTCGGCACATGCTGGAAGGCCGCCAGTTCACGGTTTACGTCGACCACAAACCTTTGACCTTCGCCATGTCCAAGGCCACAGAACCATGGTCCGCCCGACAGCAACGCCAGCTGACCTATGTCTCAGAGTTCACTACAGACGTTCAGCACGTGGCAGGGAAAGACAACTGTGTTGCTGACTGCCTCTCCCGGGCCATGACTGGAGCGGTCCACCTGGGTCTCGACTACTGCAGTATGGCGAAGGACCAGGCTACCGACACCACAGTGCAGCAGTGCCGGTCGTCCACTACAGGTTTGCACCTGAGGGACATGGTCTTTGACAGCTCCGGCACCACTTTGCTTTGTGACGTTTCCACAGGCACACCTCGGCCGGTGGTTCCCTTGAGCTGGCGGCGCCAGGTTTTCGATGCTGTCCATGGACTCTCTCACCCGGGGACCAAGGCCTCTCAAAGACTGGTGGCCGCCAAGTTTGTGTGGCACGGCCTGAAGAAGGATGTAAGAGATTGGGCTCGTGCCTGCATGGTGTGCCAGCGAGCCAAGGTGCACCGCCACACCAAGGCCCCTTTGGAACATTTTCAAGTGCCTGAGCGACGTTTCGACCATGTGAACGTCGACCTGGTAGGCCCCCTGCCCCCTTCTCAGGGGTACACTCACCTGTTAACTATGGTCGACCGCACCACACGTTGGGCGGAGGTCGCCCCGCTGTCATCCATTAAATCAGTCGACGTGGCACGGGCATTTATTGGCACCTGGATATCCCGTTTTGGCGCCCCTTCGGACATTTCCTCAGATCGCGGCGTGCAGTTCACTTCTGAACTTTGGACTGCAGTGGCAGACAGCTTGGGGGTGAAGTTGCACCGCACCACAGCGTATCACCCACAGAGCAACGGCCTTTGCGAGCGTTTCCACCGGTCAATGAAGGCTGCTCTTCGTGCCACCTTGAAGGACGGCAACTGGATTGACAGGCTCCCGTGGGTCATGCTGGGCATCAGGACAGCGCCTAAAGAGGATCTGCAGTCTTCCTCTGCGGAGCTGGTTTATGGCCAGCCTCTACGGGTGCCAGGGGATTTTGTGCCAACTGCTTCTACCCCTTGGTCGGCCACAGCGCAACGCTCCACCCTCTTGGACAATGCCAGACTTTTTGCCCCACTGCCCACTTCCTGCCACGGTGTTCCAGGCTCTCACGTGCCCAGGGACCTCCTGTCAGCTAGTTATGTGTTCATTCGTGTTGATGGGCACAGAGGGCCATTGCGCCCTCCTTATGAAGGCCCCTTCCGGGTTTTAGAGGCGGGACAGAAACATTTTGTCATTGACATGGGGGGTAAACCCGAGCGGGTCTCGGTGGACCGCCTTAAGCCAGCTCACCTGGACTTGGCCAGGCCGGTTGAAGTGGCTCAACCTCCGAGGCGAGGTCGTCCTCCCACTGGACACTCTCCTAGCCTTCTCCCCTCTGTCCCCTCCCCCATGACTCCCCCGTCTCCAGTTTCCACTTTTCCTCCGCCCCCGCCCCCTGCGGACGCGCTTCCTCACTCCCCCGTCCTGCGTAGCCGCTACGGCCGTCGGATTCGCCCCCCACGACTTGAACTTTAGTTTGTCTATTTTTGTTGTGTTGAATTCTGGGGGGACGTGTGTAGTGACTTCGCAATTCACAATTCACCACGAACTGCAAATACCTAAAGTAATTGCGGTCCCTTTAAGGACCGCCATGTTTAGTTTTGTTGCTAGGGAAACGGATTGTCAGCCGTTACCTGTTTTGGCTCGAGAGTTGAGTGAAAAATAAAACGACACACTTGCTGTGTGTGAAAGTGAGAAATTGTCGCCTTATTTTACAATTTCCACACATTCATTGTTGTCGCTATTGGCTGAATTAAGCTACTAAAGGCACTTAATTGCACTCAAACATAAGCTACTTTTCAAAAGTGATTTTTTAAAAGTAAGTAATCTGTAAAGTAACTACGCAACTTATTCGAGGTGGCTATGGCAACACTGCTAACTAATTTCCAGCATTGAAGTGTGCCTCCCACGGCCGAACTGTTAATGTGACGACTGATGTGTGTCACCTTATCTTTTCTCACATTTCGCACCTTTGCATGTTCAGCTCTTCAAACGCCTGCATAGTTGTTATCACTCTATTCCACACATCTGCGCTCATTTCCATTGGCAGATTTCCTTACCGTCGAGGCAAACAGCACTTTGGGCCAACCCCTCCTTTCCAAAATGACACAACAGCACTCTTATTTTTCAGGATGAAGTCACTCAGAACATCACGTTGGCCACAAATCGCATCAATTGTCAGAGGATTGAACTAATTTGGAGGTCATCTTTTCTCTTGCAAGACCAAGCTTGTGCACGTTCAGATATTCAGGGACTGCACACATCACGCCATTATCAGTGGGGGGACAACTTTCTCATGTGTGACTATGCGGCAAAAGCTCCAGATTGCTTGCGTGGAGTTTAAAGGTCGGGGTTACACTATTGCTGTACCAAATCCTTTCAACACACTCGTGTCACCCATGCGAAAGCAACATGTAAATTATGGTCCTCTTCTATGGTCTTCTTCATCCTGAAAAACTGAAAAACTGTACACACTGTACAAAGATTCCCATTAGACTGGAGAGGGATTTCCAAAGTGTCAAGTACATAGCTGCAGATGAATAATTCAACAGAAATAAAAGGCTTTTTTTCCCTATGCAAGCGTTACATGAGCGATGATACATTTATACGCAAGTTGTAAACCAATGCAAACATTTTCTGCTTGACTTTAAGTGCCATGGGAGACCTCTTTTCATCCACGGGACCACAAGGAACAGATTTTCACATGCACACTTATTATCATCATTATGAGATGTTGGAAGCATTCGCTTTGAAGAACCATTTGGAAAAACAATACGCTGGTTTAGGGCGGCCCGGTGGTCCAGTGGTTAGCGCATCGACCTTACAATTCCAGCTCCGGCCTCCCCACAAATTCCCGTGTGGAATTTGCATGTTCTCCCCGGGCCTGTATGGGTTTTCTTTGGGTACTCCAGTTTCCTCCCACATTCCAAAAACAGGCAGGCTGATTGAACATTCTAAATTGTCCCCTGGTGTGAGTGTGAGCGCGAATGGTTGTTCGTCTGTGTGTGCCCTGCGATTTGCTGGCAACAGTTTCAGGGTGTCCCCCACCTACTGCCCAAAGAGTGCTGGGATGGGCTCCAGCACCCCGCCGATCGGAAAAAGGATGGATGGATGGATGGAATATGCTGGCTTACTGGAATTGATTACTGCTAAAAGTTTGGAGGCTCTTTTGAGGTGCCTCATAACATAATAACATAACTTCATTCAGCATGACATGAACATGCACTGGTGAAATGCTTCTGTTGACACAAGTGAAAGAGAGCAGAATGTTTCAGGAGTGTATATGAGAGCCTTTCACGAATGTCTATAGTAGCATTTCACATGAGTATTGATTATCACCACTTTCAGGGACAGCGGTTACTACAGTGGACAGCTTGTCATGTTATCAGGTTACTCGTTGGATGAAAGTGTTAAAGAGCCTCTTTCATTTGCATCATCAGCTATGTTAGTCTTTTTTTCACTGGTTCGCTCTCATTTTTATTCCCAAAGCCTGGGTTTCTCTTTGTCAACAATATTGAACAACCTACTTTTGTAAAAGCACATGTAACTCAGATGTCACATTGAAAAATTCAGCTTTCATCATGACTTCCTGTCAGAGATGTTCGCTCGGACGGTCGACAAAGGCTCGAACACAGGAACAGATTGTCTTTCTCTGCCGGCAGGAGGTGCAGTTTCAAGGAAGTCACTCACCGTGAGCTTCCCACCTGACACCCAAACTCTGCAACCTCTGCCGGCCTTTTTATTGATTGTATATGCAAATTACAAGTAACATATCAGAAAAACACTCCCATATTCATTAACACGTGGCCCCCCTGGGCAGCCCAGTTGGGTCGCCCCTCAGTGATTCCCCAAAGACAAAGCATTCCCGTGGATTCAGCACCAACATCCATAAATTAGCAGACACCTTGACATTTTAACGAGCAGTGCCTGCCCTGAACTGATATGCTGGAACCCTGACTCGTGACATCGTGACCGTTTGTCGTTGTGGGGCCCTATGGAGCGTACAAGCACTTCCGTCTAAAGTTAAATCTTCCTTTCTGAGTTGTCGGTTAACAGACGCCAGTGTGTCTACTAGTGAGGGTTAAATCTTTCTCCCTGAGATGAGGAGCGCATGGTCAGAGACCATGGCTCGGGTCCCTTGACCTCAAATTGACCCATGATTCTCTGTGCTTCTAATGTGTGCCAAATGTTCTGAACACAATCCAAGTACTTCGAGGTCACTCAAACATGTAACAAGATGAAACTTTAAAACATGACAACATTGTATTTTCTATTCTAACACTTCCATTGACATTTTTTTCCCTTAATACACCCTCTTGTCCTCATTGTCAGCACTACTGAGTCGCACCATTGCAGAAATACATCCAAGCTTTTCAACAAGCCCAAAATAGAAAAGGTGGAGAAAATGGCAAGATGACAGCAAATTCATGATCCAGCTGCAAATCATGAATAAATGAACATGTTCATACTTCTCTTCTTCTTGGTATCATCAATCATGGTACAGAGCAAGTCTCAGTCCATCACGCCACTGTGGCTTCATTTGGCTGAGAAGGGCAGCATGACTGTGCCATGTTTTACATTTTTTTTGTTCACCGGTCAAATAAGCTGTCATCCTTTTTTCCCCTTATTTACAAAATGTGACTTTTTTTTAGCACATTGAAAAGGCACTTTTTTCTAACTATTGTTTCCTGACAGACTGAACAATAATATTGCCCTATTATGGTAGCTGCTTTTATTTCATTCATTTTTTTAGGTCTAATTTTAACACGCTGAATTGTAATGTGACATCCCAAACATAGCAGATCTTACGGATGCATTTATTTCATGGGGCATATGATTAATAATAAAACAGTAATGTTCATGAATGCATTCGTTTGGCCTCTTCTTAAAAACTTGATTCATTTGTAAATTTTTCACTCTTGTTCGAAATGCTAAAACCTCAAGAGTCTCCTTAAAAACATGACTGGTCTATTCCCCAACGCCTTTTTTTGTCAAAAATAATTAAGGCAGTGTAAGTCATTTCTGGAATAGCTCTAAAATGTGTTAAATTGCAACAATTCATGAAAAAAAACTGTTCATTTGAAAAAATCCAGTCAAGGGTAGACAGTGAGGGTTGTGACGTAACCTACCAAATCTTTTCTGTTTCCTCCTATAAACCCCACCCGCCCTCCACCTCACCTACTAAATCAGGAACCTTTGCTCTTTCACGTGATAAGCTGATTACTGCCTTGACTTTCTCCTGTCACAGACACACAACTGGAGTCTGATGGATATGAGCCAACCTCTACTGATTCAAATTTTTGGATTGACTTCAACAATACTGAGTATTCTATTTTTTTTTTCCGAAATGTATTATACACACCATCTATGGATAAATCAAACAAGAATATACACATTGTTAAAACACGCACACACACACACGCACACACACACACACACACACACACACACACACGCACGCACGCACGCACGCACGCACGCACGCACACACACACACACGCACACACGCACACACACGCACACACACACACACACACATACACACAAACACACACACACACACGCACACACACACACACACACACGCACACACACACACACACACACACACACACACACACAATAGCAAAGCATTTTCATGCCTCCTAAGAAGCCCGTGAATCTGGCCGTTCTCATTAAGTTAGACACTAGCCTACATGGTCTCAGATGCTCATTGGCCACATGAGGTATTGCTTCAAGCTGCTCAACTCCTTTCCACTGCAACAGAGCAGAAATTTGCATGTTACTGCTTTTAAATGAGATGCCTTGTTGGGGGAATATATTTTGAATCACAGCACAGCAACATACTCGGCAGCTCCGTTGTTTTCCATTCAGCTTGCAGTCTTCACAGAATTGACAAATGACACCATAATGTTGTTTTTGAATGGCAACAAAGCCCACACAGATGCAGTGCCATCACTCACTCACTCACTCACTCACTCACTCACTCACTCAAATAAACGTAATTTGTATAGCACTTTTCATTCATTAAATGCCCCTCAAAGCGCTTCACATGATTTCAAATCAACCCCTCCTACCACTTGGCCAGAATGATACTGACCTGTGCACACTGCAGGATTCAGAAATGATTCTGCGGTTATCCAAGACACAGACACAATCACATGCATACAAGTTAAAAAGATTATACTGTAGCGAGGTTGGGCACAGAGCATCCAGGTGAAGAAAAAACGTCTCAAGAACCATCTGCCCTTTGACATGAGCATAGGACGTGGCCAAAAAAAGTGTTGTAGCCTCAAATTTTTGGGGTGGCCAGTGTGAATCCATGACTCAAATAGGGGCGGGCCCTAAGTGCATACCTGAATGAGTGATTCTTCACATTAGGCCGCATGCACATACTGGTGGGCTGCACATAAGAATATCTGCTTTGCGCCTGTGATCCGCATTGGAGCTGTTGCGATTGTCAGTTACAAGAGAACTTTCTGTCAGTTGGTGGTGAGAAGGCAAATGTCAGTTGTTGACCTGACCAAGTATAAAAAAAACCACAAAAAAACTGAAATCCAAGTCTTTTCCAAAACTCACCAAAGACCCTGACTTCTTTCGCATTCTCCCTGATCTCACTGTCCCTCATTTCAAGCATTTCATCGCTTTCATTTTTTTTTCTACACATGTTGAAGTAGGCAGTGATCTTCTTTTCACGGAGCCTGACAGGTACAGAGAACATCAAAATACAATAAACACGGAACTGGTGCATTCCACTTCAGGGGTACGCTGTATATGGGGCATAGAAAACATAACTATCACCATCCAATCATAATTTGAACAAAGTTTTCAAATGCCATTCATAGTATGGAAGGCATATCTAAACATTTCATTCGTCGACATCTTTCCAAGGCTCTCACAAATGTTTACAATGTGCTCATGGAACAATGGTCCACACATACCCTTTCGTTGCAGGTCCCCACAACTATATGAAAACAGGTTCGCTTCATACGAAATAACAAGAGACACGGAGAAAGACGACGACACCGTTTCAGTGAGTATATTCACAGTGTTTTGTGGTGAGGTGCGCCGTTGGCCAAAAGCCACTGGCATGGAGCCCCCAGCGCACTAAGAAGTACCATGAGGATGTGGGCTTGTTAGCCCCCAAAACAGCTTTGAGTGTAAACATCCATCCATCCATCCATTTTCCGATCTGCTTCGTCCTCACAATTGTCGCCTATCCCAGCTGTCTTCAGGCAGTCGGCAGGGGGCACCCTGAACCGGTTGCCAACCAATCGCAAGGCACACACAGACGAACAAGCATTCGCACACTCACACCTAGGGACAATTTGGAGTGTTCAATCAGCCTGCCATGCATGTTTTGGGAATGTGGGAGGAAACCGGAGTACCCGGAGAAAACCCACGCAGGCCCGGGGAGAACATTCGACACAGGGAGGCTGGAGCAGGAATTGAACCCGGTACCTCTGCACTGTGAGGTCGACGCGCTAACCACTGGAGAAGAACAAGGATGAGAAAATGACTAAACAGAATTTTTTTTTTTTTTTTCCACAAAAATATCTGTAAACCAAATGAAGAGGCTGATTTTGAAAAGCTGCAACCAGTCACCGCACATCGACTGAGTGAATAAAGGTGCATTGATTCCTGTTTGCCAAGATAGCTGCAAAGTTCTACATCAATGCGCCTAAAAATAGTTGGTCTATTTTGATACCACTTAGAAAGTCACTTTGAAGCCAAATTAAGACGAAGCTTCATGATGTCTTTTCCACTCAATTTGATCTCATGTTCGGGCATCAGTAAAGGGACGCAAATGGATCTTTATGAAAACGTTGACACTTTATCTGATCTACTTGAGTTGGTGTGTGTTTCTCCTGCCATTTAGGGGAACTGCTGCTGATGTTTTAGATTTTAATGGGGAAATAAATAAATGAAGAAAGAAAGAAAGACTGTGATTGTCGATAAGAGAACTAATGGTCATTTGCTACTTGGTTACTAATTTCAATGTCTTGTGCGACTTTAAATGGAATATTTCGTACAAGTCCATTGCAGGATGTGCTGGAACCTTTCCCAGCCATCTTCGGGCAGTAGGTGGGGGACCCCTTGAACTGGTTTCCAGCCAATCGCAGGGCACACACAGACGAACAACCATCCACGCTCACACTCACACCTAGGGACAATTTAGAGCAGGGGCGCCCATTACGTCCATCGCGATGGACCGGTAGATCGCAGACCTGCATCACTGGAAGTTGTTAGCGCTCAGCAGTTTGCAATTGCAGCTTGTGATCAGAGCTGTTGCGCAATAACTTTTATCGTTATCATTATTCTCATTCAGAGTTTGTTTCGTGTACAATTCACCGAGGGCACGGGCAAAGAATAGGAATCTAGAGTGCAGAGGGAAGCAATTTAAAATGGTACGTGTGAGCTACGATAGTTAACAGGCTGCAAAAGTGCGTTGCATAAGGTGCGCGTGCGTGCTAACTGATCCATCGCGGTAAGTTGGTTGATCGAAAAGTCAATCTTCGGTCCAAAATGTTTGGGCACACCTGATTTAGAGTGTTGCATCTACCTGCCATGCATGTTTTTTTCGAATGTGGAAGGGAACCGGAGCACCCGTAGAAAACCCATGCAGACACAAGGGTGAGAATATGCAAACTCCACACAGGAAGGCCGGAGCCAAAATCAAACCTTGCACTCCTGCACTGTGAGGCCGACACGCTAACCAGTCAACCAAGTCAGCCCCCCTCGGCTTGTCATTCCTTCTGAATTACCCTCATTTATGTCTCCTCACTTTCCTCTTTCACCCCCCAGCCCCCATCTGTACTGCCATCCCTCCCTGCAGCTCAACCTCATTCATTGACTTCACGCTTCACTTCGACGTTTTCTTGACATGCTTCACACAATCAATCAGAAATTAAAACGTCTTAGCCGAGAAAACAGAAAAAGTCACACGTTTGTGAATTCAGGATCGGATCAGAGCTCGTCTTTCTCACCACCTCACCCTCCTTTCTCCTGTTGCTCCACCCATGCGTGCCATCGGCGAGGGCACGTCAGACTTGATTTTGACATATGTGCTGAAAGCTAATTAACGGAAGTCATAATTAATAAGTGCTCAGTGATGTTTTTCATGTCACGGAGTTCAAAGGAAGCACAGAGTGCAGCCATTAATTTTTCGACCCCGCCACTCGCATCACTGGCTTCACTATATTTACTCACCTCGCGCAGTCCTTCCAAGCATGAGACACGTCATTTTGCTCTCAGTCAAATGTTTTTCTTCTGTGAGCTCGTAAAAAGTAGATGACTGCTTGTGGTTTTCAATTTCCCAAACATGAAATAATTCATCCCTGATTATTCAGAAAATCTATACGTACAATCAAACCTCGGTTTTGGAACATCTCGGTTCTCGACCAATTCGGTTTTTGACCCAAAATTTTGAGTTTTTTATGTCTCGGATGACGAACAAATTTCGGTTCTGGAACAAACTGAGCGCACTTGAATGCACCATTTGACTCCTCTCGCCTTCCTTACACAAGGAAGTGACGCTTCCTCGGGTAGACGAGGAAGTGACGCTTCCTCGTGTTGCTTTCCATTGTGAGCAGACGTGTTCAGTAAACATTTTTATTTTAAAAAGAGCGCGGTTTCGGTTTTCGAACAATTTCGGTTTTCGAACAGCCTTCTGGAACGGATTATGGACGAAAACCGAGGTTTGACTGTGCTTCTTTCTTTTGTGGTGACCTTTGTGCTTGTCCTGTCACTTGTCTACTACAGGGCAACATTTTTCGTTTTTCCATTGCCAATAATATTACAACGTCCATCCATCCATCCATTTTCTATCACTTATCCGGGGTTGGGTCGCGGGGGCAGTAGCTTTAGCAGGGAAGCCCAGACTTCCCTCTCCCCAGCCACTTCTTCCAGCTCTTCCCGATGTATTCCGAGGCGTTCCCATGCCAGCTGGGAGACATAGTCTCTCCGGCGTGTCCTGGGACATCCCTGCCAGTGGGACATGCCCGGAACACCTCACCAGAGAGGCGTTCAGGAGGCATCCTAATCAGATGCCCGAGCCACCTCATCTGGCTCCTCTCGATGTGGAGGAGAAGCGGTATTACAACGTCTTACATTCAACAGAAAAAAATCAACCACAGTACATTGGCTGAGTAAACTTCACTGTTATTTATTTTTTAAATACATTTGCATTTAACCATTCAAACACTCGTACAAATTGTATTCAACTCAAATTTTGGATACATTTTAATCGAATCATTATTGAAGCAAAGTTTTCTATTTGCAAATATACATGAACAGCGTTAGTCTTCAAAGTGTACATAATGCTACAACGGCTAAAATAATATTCAATATACTTTTTAGGAATTAAACCTCGACCTCTTTTCTGATGAAAAGGCGGGCCTATTAGATTTTAATCTTACTCATTTCGCTTAAGAAGTGGTTTCTTTATAATACCACAAGAGAGGATAGATGTAGATAACAAAGTCATCACAAGTTATATTTAGAAAACTCAGTATTCATTATGTGCACTAATTTATGAGGGAAAATGTAATTCTGTCAGAAATCTGTCCCAGTTTTTTTTCTTTTTTTTTCTGACAGCCAAGCCAACGGGCGCACACAACCACAGTGAACAATTTTCAATCTCTCAGTAGCTGGAGACTGTGGAAAGACTCTCCAAACCTCATACGGCCCAAACATTATTTGATCTGCACCGATCAGGCAATCTGTGCACATGCATCAGTAAATACGTGTCCCACTTATAAGCAGAGAAAGCGGTGCCCGCCAAACAGCCACAACATTATGATCGGATCCAATGCAAACAAGAGCTGTATGGAAATGAAAAGTATCATGACTAAAATTATAAATCAGAGGGTTATTAATTTATCAAAAAGGTTTATTTTTGAAGTCGTATAAGGTGCAGTGGTGCAAAACTGTCCTGCATCCAAATGAGAGCCTCGACAGAAAATGGTTGGATTGAATTTGACCTTCAGTGGTCGAACACCAGGTCCACTATTTTAACTGTCACACATTGTGTGGAAACAGTTTCATTTAGGAAATCTCTCTTGGTTGTTTCGTGCCATCTCGGCGATCTGACCAAATCCTCATGTGTCATTTATGCGTTTTGCACTTCTTTCTGACATTCTCATTTACCTTCTGAAAAGGCAACTGACTCATCTGTCCATCTCCATGCCTTTTCACTCCATCACCCTAAAGGGGAAGAATTATTAATGGACATGTGGATTATAGCAACATTCTATGGGAAATCACTGCTGACACGCAGAGCTTCTTTCTAGAGAAAGCTAGTCAGTCATAAAGCAAAAACTCAAATGGACCACATTTGAAATAATTCGGTGTCACCTATTGTCAGCATATTGACACGTAGGCGGAGATGTTTTGGGTAGACCGGAGGTATAAGAATGGTAAATATTACACAATGGCAGTTATGGTGGGGGCGGGGGAAAAAATACAATGTGGGTGGAAACAGAAGTTCAACAGGTGAAAAAAAAAAGTAGCATTACAGACGCAGAAGTAGGAAACTGTGCAGTCAAGGAAAAGGAGAACAGCTCTGGGAGCCAATAAATAAACAGAAGAGCTTGAAAGGAACCTGTGACGAAACTACTCTACATTATATCCGGTATATGAATATCGAATATCGAGGCTATGTAATGAATTGATCCGGACAACTCAAACATTTCATCAAAAAAAACAAAAGTAACAGAACTGTGAAGCAGTAATCCCGCCAAAATACACACACAGAACCAAGGCAGGAGGTTTTAGAGGTCGCGTCACATGGCCAAACATGATGTTTATTATTCAGTGGAATGCCAGACACTTGATATTAAATGGATAATAATGTATCAAATTCATCCATCCATCCATCCATCCATTTTCCGATCCGCTTTATCCTCACTAGGGTCGTGGGGGGTGCCGGAGCCTCTCCCAGCTGTCTTCGGGCAGTAGGCGGGGGACACCCTGAACCGGTTGCCAGCCAATCGCAGGGCATACAGAAACGAACAACCATCTACGTGCACTCTCACACCTAGGGACAATTTTTGAGTGTTTAATCAGCCTGCCATCCATGTTTTTGGAATGTTGGGGGAAACTGGAGTACCCAGAAAAAAACCCACGCAGGCCCAGGGAGAACATATAAACTTCACACAGGAAGGCCGGAGCTGGACTCGAACCCGGGCACTTCTGCACTGTAAGGTTGATGCGCTAACCATTCGACTACCGGGCCGCCTTTATCGAATTCATGGCAAAACAAAATACACAATGGGCCTTTTCTGATTCAGTTTTTTTTTTTCTTCAAAACAGTCCTTTTCTATCTGAGCGACATCATTCAGAGGAGTGAAGCACTTAGAGGAAAGGTTGTTCAACTTCTAGAAATGCTTTAGAATAGGGCCTCGAGGCAAGCTTAGACCCACTTTTAGCATAGGTTACATATGACCAACCTTTACAAAAGGAAAGGACAAATGTCAACCATAATCCTTGACTCAAAGCAAAGACACCTTTTATTTTATTATTTTTATTTTAATAACAACATAGTACAGAACAAAATACTGTATATAAACAAAGTAAATCAAGAATACATTTTTACAGAACATGAACAATGTGAAATTAAAAACAGATTCATCATAACACGAAAAATGGGGGATAAAATTTGGAGTAAAAAAGTCAAAGGAAAAGAAAAAAAAAGCCTCGAAACTTACATCACCAATAATCGCTGGCCCATTGTGATTGAATCTGCGTGTGAATGGTTGTCTATACGGGCTATCCCAAGTGTTACCCTGACGCTTGCCCGAAATCAGCCGGAAGAGTCTCATCCTCGGAACCTAAAGAAGACACAATGTACAGAAAAACGATTGGCCTGACAGAAAACCAACTAACATTCTCGTGTCGGTTTGGTCGATGCTAAACGGAAAAAGTGAGAGCAACTTTCCTGGCCTGGTAAATGCTACATGCTTGTGAGCGTCATCGTCAGTGTACCCAAAACAAAGTGGCAGGGATTGGAGTTAAAGTGACGGATTGGAGCTTTAAAGCCTTGGTAATGAGCTCGAGTTGGGGGATTACATAAGGAAAGAGATGCGTCGTACTTTGTAGATTTGTGTGATATGTGTTCGTGGAGAGGCTGTGATTGGAACTGGAAACATGTGAGTAAAAAGAGGTTCGGGTTGAATGGAGGCACGAGTATACAGATATATACAATATATGCCTGTGGGGAGGCTTGTATATGTGTGCTTGTCACTATACGGCACCAGAGAATCCAGAGACTGTCCAGGAGCGACAAGCACAGTTCCTGTCCAATATCCACTGTCCCCATGTCCCTTCGTAATCTGGAAAGAAACGCAGGCCCCCTACCTGGGAAGCCCATTTGAGATTTCACTGTGAGTTTATGCAAGAACTGCAATGCCAACTGTTCAAACTTGTGCATGTGTGTGTGTGTGGGGTGGGGGGTGGGGAGGGGGGGGGGTACGGCACTCCTCTTTTCATTCTAATACGAACGCTACAAATGTTTTTTGTATTTGTCATCCAACATTCATTTTGTAACTCATTATGAAAATTTCACGACTGACATAGAGTGTTAATAGCCCACAAACTTGAATTGGTCAACAGTGGTACTCTGATTCATTTTCCCGATCATCTGCACCCACTTGTCAGAATTTATGGAGCACAATCATTTTTCCCCCAAAGACCAACTAAAAAATGGCATTTGCCCTGAAAAGAGGAGCCAACAGAACAGGAAGTCTGACAGTCACACACATGCGAAATAGAGAGAGAGAGAGAGAGAGAGAGAGAGAGAGAGAGAGACTGTCGACCTGCCTTCTGGTGGTGTCCTACCTCTCCTGCCCTCAATGCATAGATTTACCCTGCATTAAAATATTTGGCATTGCATTTTTATAATTAGTACCAGAAATAATTTCCTTTGCTATTTGCAGCAAACTAATTGACTCTCATTAGCTCATAGTGAAGGATCCAAGGGTCCATATTAAAGACCAATTTAAAGATAGTGTGTAAAATGCACTTGCCATCTCGTGGTGAACTAATAGAATGTTCAAAACGTGTGCATTTTGGAGCATGCGCACTACGGTGGCTCAGAGGGATCAAACTTCACTAACCAACCACCAATTACATCAGCAAAATGTCATCACAAACGACTTCTAGTATTCCCTCAAGTGGCAAGTAAGTGCCTTGTATTTGTTACACATGCAGTAGTCTTTGATCCAGACAATTTTTGATCAGGTTATTTGTCTACTTCGGGTATCTGTAGCAGAAAGTTTTTGGCGAAATATGTCAGCCTCCCGTAAGGTAGGGCATGACCCATTGTAATATAACTAGCGGTTACTAGACCTATAATTATCCCCAAAAAATGTTCCGTATTTTCAGCACTATAAAGCGCTTCGAAGTACCAGGTGCACCTTCGATGAATAGCCTATTTTAAAACAGTTTTCATATGTAGGGCGCACCGCATTATAAGGCGCATAGAATAGAAGCGACAATAGTGGCTGTGGTTGTGTTATGCATCCACTAGATGGAGCTACACTGAAGCGAATACAGTACAATACAATACAGCTTTATTCATATAGAGCAGTGGTTCTTAACCTTATTAGAGGTACCGAACCCAAACACTTCATATGCACATTCATCGAACCCTTCATAACTGAAAAATAAAAATCAAATTCAAGAAGTGTTCTTTCAGTTTTGCCGATACGAGACTAAAGTTTCTCAACTTGGCATGACAATTCATGAAGATATGGGACACTGAGTCGCATCACGTTCTGTGATGCATGTGAATCAATGTTGTTCACATTCGTCCGACCACTTTCTTTTTTTGCTCGACATAGCATGTGTTAAAACATTTTTTTTAAATCACACAAGTTACAATCACGACAGTCACACGTTGACTACTGAGCAAACTAAATTTCTTGCAGCACTGATTGGACAAGCAATGGAATGTGATCATCTGCAGCCGGTGATGGCCTAGCGGGCGTGTCATAACCAGTCGTGTAGTGGGGATTTTTTAAGTGGGTGTACGCATTAGCATTGTGCTCTTATCTGTTACACTATAGCTAATCCTGTAGGAACGCCATTCGTCTCCCATTCGTGAACCCTGGGCTTTGAATACAGACAAATCACTAATGGACGAGCACACCTTGCAGCCGAGTTTCCCGTCCTTATCATCGATCCAGGGATAGGCCTCCTTCTTTCTCTTCCACATGTCTTCACTCCAAATCGCGAACGGTGAGCTACTGGAGCTCCCCGCCACCTCCGTGCTAGCATCACCATGGCTAGCATTAGTTGACGAAGTGACTTCGGTGTTGGCGCTGACTGGTTGCTCAACTTTCTCACACAAAGTCTCTGAATTGGGTGTCTGGATACTGGAGGCGTCTTTCTCTTTCCGAAAATAAAAATCAATGTTTTTCTGCTTTTTCTCTGTCATTTTAGTGCAGGGCTAAAACCGAAATAAAAATTGAATGTGGCGTCGGGAGAAGTGGGTGGACGGCGTACCCCCGCGTACCACGCCCACTACACCCCTGGTCATAACTAAATGACATATTGATTCAGGTGTGTTTTAACCTCCACGGCAGAAGCTCTGTCAAATCACTCAGACCGATTCACAGAAACCCCTGGAGTTCGATTGAACCCAGGTTAAGAACAGCTGATATAGAGCATTTCACAACTGCTGCAGCTATAACAAAGAACATTTAAAGTACTACGTCCAAGAAATCAGAATATTGATCCATGTATAAGGCGCATCGGATTATTAGGCGCTTTTGAAAAAAAGCATTTAGGTGCACCTTATAGTGCAGAACATATGGTACAATTATGTCCTAAATCATTTTTTGTGCATATGTTTGAAATCAATAGTGCATTTTTAAAATCAATAAACAATGAAACATCAAACATTTCTTCACACTGTTCCTTTAAATTACCAAATTTTGATCTCCTCGAAATGGTCAACTCCATTACAGTGAGGGGAGTTCATTCTGCATTTTTCCATCCAAGGTTGAAAAAGAAGTTTTTAACCATAATTTCTACCATTTATGATGTCCTTTTGTCCTCTACCCATCAATGTGGCAATGTTCAATCTGATATGAGGTGACTTTGCTGGTGACAAAACAAAGAACATCCTCTGACAGTCCTTTTCAATAATTCATTGAGACACATTTCAAAACCGAGTTGTTTGAGGATAGAGAAGGAAGTGCAAAGAGCCCTCGTTCTTCTGGCTGATATCAATTGTTTAAAAGATGCTTGGATCGGTTTTTTGGTTGTGTTTTTTTTTTGTTTTGTTTTTTAATAATCCAGAAAAAAACACTTGTTCATGATGTTACCATGACTGTATGTACTTCACCAGCCACTTGGAGACATTTAAATTGACGCTACTTTAAAGGGCATGTCAGGTTGAATATGCGATATTTATGTCATATATCGCAAAGAGCCATATGATGCCTGTTTAGCAACATTAAGGTCATACTGCTGGATTAAATAAGAAAAGTAGGAATTGATCACACGTGTATGAATTGCAAATCTGTCTAGATAATCATACATATCAGGATTACAGTCACAAAGTTTCCATGTGCCACCGTTTATGCGATGTTTATAAATGACGGGCTGTGGCAAATTCCTCTGTTCACATTTGTGTTCCTGGACACTAATTAGGTTTGCCTCTCCTCATCTCTTTCCTTTGTCTTGGTCTCAAGAAGCATTGATTGGCGCTTTCATGTCATTTGCTGCGTTGGGTCTCTCTCGGTGACAGACTGAGACTGCTGTTTTCTTCCCCAATCAAAACAATATTGTCTTCTACTGTGATCAAAACAGTGTGCCCCTAGCGGATAATCCACAAATTGTATTTTATTTAAAATATTCCTTCTGTGTCATTAATGCATTTTTGTTTCACTTTTACATGATCCCGTGGGCCGGATCGAACCTCTTTGGGGGCCGGTTCCGGCCCGCGGCCCGTATGTTTGACACCACTGCTCTAGATTGTCCCTAGGTGTGAGTGTGAGCGTGGATGGTTGTTCGTCTCTGTGTGCCCTGCGATTGGCTGGCAACCGGTTTAGGGTGTCCCCCGCCTCCTGGGACGGCTGGGATAGGCTCCAGCACTCCCACAACCTTCATGAGGAAAAGCCGATTTGAAAATGGATGCCTATATTACTTTGTTGACAGGCTCCCCCAATGAGGCATGTGGGGTCCAGGAAGAACCCTGACATTATCAAATACAGTCAAACCTCGGTTTTCGTCCATAATCCGTTCCAGAAGGCTGTTCGAAAATCGAAATTGTTCGAAAACCAAAACCACGCTCTTTTTAAAATAAAAATGTTTACTGAACACGTCTGCTCACAATGGAAAGCAACACGAGGAAGCGTCACTTCCTCGTCTACCCGAGGAAGCGTCACTTCCTCGTGTAAGGAAGGCGAGAGGAGTCAAATGGTGCATTCAAGTGCGCTCAGTTTGTTCGAGAACCGAAATTTGTTCGTCATCCGAGGCATAAAAAACTCAAAATTTTTGGTCGAAAACCGAATTGGACGAGAACCGAGACGTTCGAAAACCGAGGTTCGACTGTATTTCTCCTTGGCCAATTCAGGCGAAGTCAATGAACAGTTTTTATTCCTCAGGCCTTCCTATCTGCAGTTTTCATGTTTCCCTGGGCTCTCCGCTAACACAAACACAATAACCCTCTGCTCCACTCTGGCTTCTTCTTGACAGCGTACACGTAAATAAACGGCTACCCGAATTACTCGAGGATTCGCTTCAGCCCTCCTATCAAAACCGGTTGTTGTGACTCTCGGTGTGTGATATAAAGTTCATGTGGAACTCGTAAGTCCCGTGTGTACTTCTCACTTCAGAGTTGTGTAAAATGTCATGCGTGCAAGGCTCCAGTGACAGCGGTTGTGTTTCAATGGCGCTCCCAGATGAGACCAGACATGGACTCAGTGTCATACCGCGGAGTGGCTGCCAAGTGACCTGCGTGTGTGTGTCCATGTTATGGCTGTGTATTGGAGGTTACCCTGGGCTGATTCATAATGCGCATGCTGGTAACAAAGTGTGCTTGTGCTGGCGGTCAACGAGAGGAAGGCTGGTGTTTGATTGGCGCGTGCCGCCGAGATCTGCTCCTTCCTCTCAGTGTACGCATCACTTCCTCTCACCCTGCCCTGAGCTACTGCCTCGCCATCTCACAATCACTCTCGCACGATCTCCTCCCCTTCTCCTTCTTTTACTCTTTTCTCGCTCTTTCTCTGTTCCTCTCCCGAAAACCTCTCTGTCATACATTGCCTCTTATGCTTGCCTTTGAAATATCCTTTGACTTCCATGACTCCTTATTTTTCTGTCTTTCCCATTTAGTTCTACTTTGGCGATGCTCCCCTCCACAGCCGCCATCCATTTGTATCTCTTCACTGTACCTCTCGACTCTCCGAAGGCCACTTTGGACTTAACAGCCACTTCATCATCCTCGATGAAGAACCTCGTCATCTTTCACTCCTTATTTCTCGCCCCTTTGACTTCCCAAATTCCCGTTACAGCTTCTCCATTGTTTTCTTTTCTTTGTCTGTATTCTCCCCTCCTTTTCTCCCTTTTTCTCCTTCTTCCTCTCCTCCTCCTCAGCTGTTCTCCCTGAAGACAGAGGAGACTCAGCCAGGCAGAACGGCCAGCACGTTTACCCCCGTTGTTTCTAAACCACTTGTAATCAGCACTGCTTGTCTGTCTGAAAGTCTGTAATTATGAGCGGTAAACTGGTTTAGGCATAGCAGCGTGTTGGAATCACCGTTAAGAGGCTCTTATTTTCAAATATGGAAGCGGGTGAATTCCTTGGAGCGGCTCACATGTCATCTCCATGTTTGCGTTATGTTTAACCGAGTACTCCAGCTTTCACCCAAATTTAAAAAATATCAACATTTGGTTAACTGAATCCATCCATCCATCCATCCATTTTCCCATCCGCTTTATCCTCACAAGGGTTGCAGGGGGGTGCTGGAGCCTAGAGCCAGTAGGTGAGGGTACACCCTGAACCGGTTGCGAGCCAATCGCAGGGCACACAGAGACGAACAACCATCCGTGCTCACACTCACACCGAGGGACAATTTAGAGCACAGGTGTCAAACTCAAGGCCCGTGGGCCAGATCTGGCCCACCACATCATTTTATTTGGCCCGCGAAAGCAGATCAAACATGTCAACTTTCATGATGCTTTCTAAAATGTCTACCACAAATTTTCATTCTCATATGTAATAAATTCTTTTCTTTTCTTGTTACCAAGCCCCTCATGATAGTAACTTAAACAAGAGTTGAATCAACAGTTATTCTTGACTTCTTTACATGTGGTTTCAGTCATAACGGCCCTCCAAGGGAAACGGTAACGAAAATGTGGCCCATGATAAAAATGATTTTGACACCCCTGATTTAGAGTGTTCAATCAGCCTGCCATGTATGTTTTTGGAATGTGGGAGGAAACCGGAGTACCCGGAAAAAAGCTACGCAGGCACCGGGAGAACATGCTGGATTCGAACCCGTCGTACCTCTGCACTGTGAGGTTGACGCACTAACCACTGGACCATCAACGTTTGGTCAATTGAAGACTCTAAATTGTCGGTCGATGTATATGTGAGTGTGAATGCTTATTTTTCCTCTCTATACCCTGCAAATGGCTGGCAGCCAGTCCAGATGTACCCAGTCCTTTAATATTGACTTTTCTATAAAGCCATGATTGTAATAATGTTGAACCACTTAATGAATTATTCTTAAACTACCCTCATTGTAAGGCAGCAAAAGGTTTCCTTGTCCCACCCACCTCCACTGCGTCCTCCTTTGCATTTGTTGGCCAGTGGTTGCATCTTTAGTGTGAGCATCTGTCTCTCGATCCTGCTAAAAATGATTCATCCGTGTCTTCATCCTCCTCAGGCCTTCCTTTTGTATTCATCTTTTTATTTGACATTTTCAACAAACATATATTATTGTCAAAGTACTCTACAGCCAAGGCGTCTCATTATATAACAAAAATCCCCAGAAAGATAGTATCACAGTCATGACATGAGATAAAGAACAACAAAGATGAGAACATAAGCATGAAATGGCTTATTCAATAAACACTTCCAAACTCTTGTCAAACATCCCCTTATGTGTCAATATTCACCCAAACCAGTCATATAACCCCCCCTCACCACCACCCTATCCCAAAAGCCATCTCCTCTAGTTACGACTTCCCCACTCCTTCGGCTTCCCGCCGAGCATCGCCAACAACCCACCACTTCTGTGCTCTTTATTTGTACTTAGTCTTAACGGATTCTCTTCTTGCTCTCACATGCAATGTCACATATTAGCTCATGTATATGGTAATGACTTGCTTGCATCCTTACTTTGCCCACGGCCCTGTCACATCATGTTCAGCAGCATTTTGAGAGCCAGTGGATCGTTTGAGACACAGAAAAAAAAAAATGGACAAACGTAACCAAACATGTTTTAAATTTTAAAAATGTAGCGAAAAGCTGTTTGTGTTTCATTTTTCTCTCACTTCGGGTCATTATCACTACGTATTTCAAATATGCAACATACGAAATGAGGAATTGATCGAGGGTAATAATTATTTTATTGCTTCGTGTGCTTGTAGTTAGTTTTTCTTTTTTCATAAATGTGCATAATCTTACTCTGACAAATTTGCTCAGTTTTGAGTGATACAGAGTCTTCATTTCACAGCATGATTAATATTTGTAATAACATTGCACATTGAGCTGTTTCCAATATTTTGCGTCATTAACAGAGGATAGAAGTCACATGTTAATAGTTCCTAAATTGTCTATTCTGCACGGCATTCATCCACGAGTATCATCTCACTCAGAAAAAAAAATTAATTTGTCTGATATGGAAGGGTTTTGTTTTTGTTTTTTTACATTAAGGTTATTCTGAGAGGCATGCCAGATTTACACCATGAAAAAAAAAAATACAATAAATGGAGATCAGAGATGCACACTTTATATTTATCCCTCCAATTCTCTGCTCATTAGCCTGTTTGTGGAGACACTCACTCCCCCATTATTGTTGTAAATATTGCTGCCACACAACAGATAATTAACATGTCACATATTTAGAGGCATGGCTTTATGCAATGAACTGCATATTATGCGACAAGTAAGAAACGATGCAAAAAATAAGAACATTTCAAAATGATGCTGAATAATTTATACACTAAACCATAAAGAATATATTTTGACTTATGGTCCAGCTTCATTGTTCAGCTTTTATTGTTACAGCATCTCTGGTTTGATAATGACTGCAAGGTTGAGTTATGTAAATACAAACAGTATGTATCAATTATATTAATATGAATCTTATTTAGTCATGCAACTGGTCCTAAAAATGGGGCCAGTGAGAGCACAATAAATGTTGTCAATACATATCAGATACACAGTCGTGTAGTCTCTGTCCACATAAGAGAGTTACACGATTGAATATGAATTTTGTCATTTACAAGCACCGTTACAAGAATTCCATCTTTTTTTTTTCTTCTGCTTGTCTTTGTCAGTACGGTGGGTAATCTAGACCCTATCACTTAGGGCAAGAGGCGTGGTACATGCTGGATTATTCACCAATTTATTGTAGAGGACACATAGACAACCGGCCACGCTCACATTCCACTTCCGAACAGTGTAAAATCCGCAGCATGTTTTTGGATTGTGGGAAGAAATCAAAGCATTTGGAGAAATCCTATCCGAAAGCACAGAGAAAACATGCAAACTTCACAAAGAAATAGAACCGGACTATGAATTATGAAAACGTATTCGCTTATATTCTCAACAGTTTTGAAGAAAAATACGCGCATTACGATTTTGAATAACATGCATTTTGATATGGTATTCATTTACACCCACATACACAGAATAGTTTTGCATAAAGTAATAGTTAATATAGTATGGGGATTTTAAAAGCAACAAGACTGAAATGACAAATGAAACCAAACCAATGTTTGTCAAATGGTCGGAGCTACGAATGAAGAAAGGAGCCAACGGAGTGGAACAATAAACTTTTCTCCACGAAAAAAAATAAAAATAATCACAGGACATGAAAAAAAAAAACTACAACAAAATGGAAAAAAATCACATAAATACTGAATGGAAAAATTCAGTATTTTTAGTATTTCTGGGATCACACTAAGGCGAAACGTGAACACAAAATCACAGAAGCACTTAAATACATGTGCGAACGTCACATGACTAAAAAGAAAACAGGTGAGCCGTGATTGGTCATTACCTGAGCCCTGAGCACCTGTGATGTCATACTGAATGCACAGCAAGTTGACAAATGATGAAAAGCAATGGAATTTGTTGCTGAATTCAAATCCCACAAACACATTTTTAATCAGAATGCCATGTGTAGCCTATCCTGGGGTCGTATAGAACATATTATGGGAAAGATGATAATAATTGGACACATTTCAAACTTGCAAAAAAAAAAAAAAAAAAATTCTTACCCTTAACATTGGTGATACACATTTGGCCTCCGTCACAAAACAGCAACAAAAAAAAAGCTTCACGTCAAGACAAATATAGTCTTCACCTTTTGTCCACTTGATGTGTGCTTTGCTTTCATCCATCACATTTCATCTCTTTGCCTGAAGATGCCAAAAAAAGCAAATACAGTGATCCCTCGCTATTTCGCGGTTCATTTATCGCGGCGTCAGTGCATCGTGGATTTTTTCAAACATATTCATAAAAAAAAATAATAATAATATATATATATATATATAGTTTAGCACGTCGGCTTTGCATACCAGGTTCGATTCCGGCCTCCCTGTGTGGAGTTTGCATGTTCTCCCCGGGCTTGCGTGGGTTCTCCGGGTGCTCCGGTTTCCTCCCACATTCCAAAAACATGCATGGCAGGCACTCTAAATTGTAGGTGTGAGTGTGGGCGTGGATGGTTGTTCGTCTCTGTGTGCCCTGCGATATTCAGGGTGTCCCCCGCCTACTGCTGCTGGGATAGGCTCCAGCACTAGTGAGGATCAAGCGGTTCGGAAAATGGATGGATGGATATATTTTTTCATAAGGGCGGCCCGGTAGTCCAGTGGTTAGCACGTCGGCTTCACAGTGCTGACCGGGTTCAAATCCAGCTCCGGCCTCCCTGTGTGGAGTTTGCATGTTCTCCCCGGGCCTGCGTGGGTTTTCTCCGGGTGCTCCGGTTTCTCCCACATTCGCATGGCAGGCTGATTGTGCACTCTAAATTGTCCCTAGGTATGAGTGTGAGCGTGGATGGTTGTTCGTCTCTGTGTGCCCTGCGATTGGCTGGCAACCAATTCAACTGCCCGAAGACAGCTGGGATAGGCTCCAGCACCCCCCGCGACCCTAGTGAGGATAAAGCGGTTCAGAAAATGGATGGATGGATATTTTTCATATACATGTAGTACAGTACTGTATATGTTGCTCTATGTGACTCGCTATTGTTTTGCTGACTTTCGCAGCTTCTCGCGGACCGTTTGCGGACTTAAAAAAAAATATATATATATGTTGACTGTATTTTGTTATTCATAAACTAACCTAACTTATACACGTTTAAATCTATTAGTATACAGCATTAAGTCATGTTAATTACTTCAAAATGTACTTTTACATGCTTGTATACCATTAAATTTGGCCATATAAATATTATGTACCTATATGGGGGGGGGTTGCTACTTTGCGGATTTTCGTTTATCACGGGTGGTTTTGGTCCCCGTTAAACGTGATAAACGAGGGATTACTGTATGCTTTATCCCCCCCCCCCTACCTTTTAATGCAAAACCTTTGATTGACCTGTGTAATTTGTCTATCCTTTGAGACATTTGTTTTTTTTTCCAGAAAATGTTGATTGAATTACAAATTGCACAATTTGGGGGGTGGGGAATTCCAATTTAGCGTTTTCGCTGTGTTTACGGGGATGATGTTCAGATCTTATAAACACTAAGTTATATCCAGTTGGGTTTTTAGTCATGACCAAGGTGCTTCGGATAGTGGTAATGAATGAGAAAAGAGAGGATGATGCTGATGAGGCCCGAAATAATATCGCTAATGATGACAGGGTGCCATCAGAAGATATACGGACTGTCCCACATTGCTTGACTGGAGACGTAAAGGTGACAGTAATCGTGAAATACAGGATATGAGGAAGGTGATGTTGAAAATGACTCGTCCGTTGGTGTGTACGTGTGTCGTTTAGTGTTTTTTCAGGAAGTGACGCTGAGCAGCCAGCCATCTGTCAGCAGATTAATCCTGCCTGTGCTTAGAGATATTACCGGCTGGTTTATCGCCGTGGCAACGAGCCTTCAATCCCAGTCCGGCGCAGCTATCATGTGACCTTGGAAGAAATGGTGGATTGGTGTTGGACTCGCCATTAAACATACTACAGCGCAGTAAATGTAATACGATGCATACAGTGCATGCATGTAAATATTTCAGGAGCTCTCATGGAGTTTTGCATATATAGCACACTAGTACACTGTGTGAAGTAAATGTTGGGGTTGGGGGGGGGGCATCAAACACGCAGGGTATATTTCCTCTGGTCTAATCAGTGGCATGGTGGAAGGCATTTAATCCTGCTGAAAGGTTTTAGTATCACCTATTCAGTTTCGAAATATCGGAAATATGACGCGCAGAAGCTCTTTGCTTGAAATTGCTCCGCTTGAAATCATCACTGCATTCACAGGCATCAATACAAGGGCTGCATAAAAAATATATGGGTATGGTATCGTCTCTGAAAGACACACATAGGCGTGTACACACGTACACGCATTAGAATGAAGAACAGAGATACACAAATCAGGCGGCGCATCGTGCATGATGTAACATTCAAGGTTTATTTCAGTCTTTACATACAGAACACCAGTCAGAAATATACAGTAAACCTTTAAGGTTCTTCACGGACAGCACACTTTAGAATCTGCAGTTCAAGAGATTTTCACCAAGACCCCAAGAATGTGTTTTTATGTTGGATTCATGATCACAATTTAAAAATAAAAATAAAAAATTGAGCGTTTTTAATTTATGTACATGTGTCGCACATAACGGTTACAAAAACTATGCTCACATCTCAAGGGCTAGATTTGTTTTTGTCATCTATTATATCCTATTATATATTCATGACTTGCGGGATGCCAAATATTGGCTAAAGGTGCGGTTTTCGTACCCTTCACTGTAAGGGAAGCTGCTCCCACAGTGTGTATGCGTGCATAGTAATGAGGCAAGGGTGGTCCAAGTACAGGATTGGACTTGGAGCCTGGGGCAGTATAAAATGTTTTTCATTTGCCTACTTGGATTTGTTTCTTCTAGAAATGAACGTCCTGAAATTGAAAGGACTGCAGGTCCCAATCGAGTTTCTGAGCCTGAGTGACTGTGACTCAATCAAATCCACGGTGTCGGAATCTTCCGCTCACTGTAATTAGATCAAGTCATCGCTCTTGTCAGTCTCATAGATTATTGAACAGTGAGAGGTGAAACCCATCTAATCTGGCCTACAGCTGACACTCCAGCACAGAGTTTTCATTTCCCTTTTCTTCCCCCAACCTCTCTTAATAAAATATTCGAAAAAATTGATTCGTCTTAAGCGCTCCGGAGTTATTTTTTTTCCCCTCCCCTTCAACTATGGCTTTATTACTTTTGTATCAAAATCAAAAGCCCTTGGATGTCTGAGCGGGGCTCATGGGCTGACAACCCTGAAGACTGGCAATGTAATTCCCTAAACTGATGTCAAGCCACCTTTCCACCAAACAGTGCAGTTCAGTTGTGTTTGTCACCGTACAATTTGGAAGTGAAACGAGTTACAAAACAGCAGTGTGACTACCGATAAGATGTCAGTGTATCTTGTAAAACAAAGGGCACCATATGGAGGACAAATAGGAATTTGTGGCCGTCGTTCTAGCAATGTGGCTGTATAATTTTTTTTTTTTAGGTGGGGGGGGAATAGTCCATCCCTCCAATTCAATTCTAATTATTCCTTGCGACTCTCTCAGGCTACAATGTGTCAAATGGGAGTACCTCAAAACAGTGACGTGGTATGTCTTCCCAATTTTTAAATCATGAAAAAAAAACGAGAAGTGCTTGGTGGAAACATGGGCTTCAAGGGTTTCTTCTGGCAGTGGCATAAAGGATATAAACATGTTAACAGAGTGCGCCTCTCTGTTAATGACACGTGCTGATTTCCTGAGGAATCTGATTGTGAGTTGGTGTTTAAAAAAAAAAAAATGGTGGAGTATTTGTGTTTTTAGTCTTTTGTAACAGTCAAGGCAAAGAACTTGATTTTCAGGACACCTGCTTATCACTTGTAAACAGGAAAACAAATGATTGGGCCTACAGTGACGTTAGTTTTTTGGGGGGGTGACGTCGAAACCCAGTAGCACCAGTAGACCAAAATCATTTTTTACTAGACTTTTATTTCTATAAAAGTGATTTTTGTTTCAAAACTACTTTTTTTTCCTGAGCCTGTTGGACTGAAACCATCATTTTGCAAAAATCATTTCCCTGAAAAAAAACAAAACTGTGTCCAACAAATTAAATATATTTTTAAACTGTATCTTAATTCGACATTGTACTGGGAGCTGAACCCTGGAATGTTCTGGTCTTGTTTGCATACCTATAGTTGTGAATACCCTGTGTTTTGCTGGACTAATTCACTCATAAAGTCCAACCTCTTGTACAATATATTTAAAGGTATTTTCATATGCATCCTAAGGTCAAAAGTGGAATATGTTGGGGTTATCCAAATCTTTTGGGTGTCTGTTGAACTACAATCACCGAGATGGTATTGTGTCTGTACCGTCTGAACACCTCGGTCATTTATATACACTTGGCATTGTGATGCAACAGCTTGCGGAAAAGAAATAATATATATATAAATATATATATATATATATATATCTATATATTTTTATATATATTTCTATATATTTCTATATATATTTCTATATATATAAATATATATAAAATACTATATATATTTATATATGTGTGTATTTAAAAGTTATTATTGAAGGAAACAGAAACATGCTTAATCTATCCATTCCGCATGCAGTTTAAAAAAAAAATCAAAATCAAATGTTGCATATCGCTTTGGCAAGGGAGGCAACGTAACATATTTTCTTTGAATCTTTTAGGCTTTCCGTCCTTGTTAATATTTGTATCTTTTGTTCTTTAACATACAACAACTTTTCTTTTTTGACATGTTAGTGCACATTAAGAGCAACAGACAACAACATGAATCCACGCGTCGAAAAGATAAGCAAATGAGACCCTCACCCCCCCCCAAAATAAAAATTGCATAATTTCACATTGACAAATAGAAAAGCGGACTGTGTGTGGAGAGTAGTTGAATATTGGAAGAAATTTGCTTTGGGTAGTGGTGGACCACTGAAAAAGCACACATTTTTTTCCCTGGTGGTGTGTCCTTTTACGTCGCACAATGACAGAATTTGCAGCTGCACGCCAAGTTCAACGTGTGTGTCCATCATATTCTAAAAATAGAGTCGGATGCCAGAAGTGACCTGCGTCGCGGAGATGAGAGCAGTTCTGGGTAGTGACTGCAGAAGGAGCTGCAGATAGTACAGGACATTGGCTTGGCTTTAAGGCTCAAGGTCAGTGATAAGCCTTTTACTACAAGTGCGAGCTCTAACTGAGGAGCAAGCCAAGACTCCAACTCTATTCTTAGCTATTCTGGAGTGTCCTTGTCAGCGTATCTGCCCAGCACAGCACATCAACCCCAAATGAGGAATATCCAAGATGCTTGGAAAGAGTCTAAATCTGGGGATAATCACCTGGAAGAATCGGAGAGATAATGAGAGTGTGAGTGAGTGGCGAAGTGAGATTTTACGGGGGTCTTGTCAACGTCATCCTTTGCCCTTTGTCGTTCCAAGACAGACTGGAGTGTGCGCTTGTTGACAAGAGAAGGCCATGTTGTGTTATGACACACATTTACAAGGCTAACGCTAATAGCGCTAAGCGCGCAGTCTTGATTTTAATAGATGTTGGACAACGGTTGTTGAATTCATTGACCGTTGACATCATTGTTGTTTTCAAGAAAGGACTTCAAATAACTTTCATGAGTCATTGGATTAAGGACAACTATTGTTGGTGGCTCACTGAGGTACAAGAATGGACAAATAACCGCTCCATGGCTCTGTTCTGTACTGTATGCTTCTATTCTCACAGATTTAAGAGGAAACGAAATTCTGTATACTTTAGAGTCACAATGTTGGCATTTAGTGTTTCAATATGAATATAGAAGCAGAAGGCAGTCATAAAGCAATTCAATTTGCCAAGTTAATGTTGGCGAGGACCACCACGAGGGTTTTGGCTCCAATTCAGCAAAGTCATTTATCTTCCTAAATGATCCCTTAAGGTTGGGGCTTTTACAAACAGTCTTGAATTAGAGCCCTCTTGAAATCTGATGGAAATACAGTGGAGGCTCAATGGGAGAAACTTGGTTAGGGTTACAGTTGCTCTAATCGCTCAACTGGAGATAAGAAAGTATTCTTTCTGATACTGGCAGTGATTCTAAATGAGGAGACTGCTTTTCCCTGTCGACTTTTAGACATAAGTAGGCCGATGACCATTAAGACTAACAATGGATAAGCCTTCTTTTCGCTTTTTCCGTTTGCGTGCAACCCCTCAAATATGGCGCCGGAAACTGAACATTGTGGGTAAAATGGCATCATCGAGAAGGGCCGAGATAAGCGGAGTCATGTTACCAAAGTGAAGGCAGTGTTTTATATTTTGGATTCTGTTCTCACCTGTGGGGAAATGTTATTAGAAGTCCTAACAAATCATGTCAACTATTTCAGTGCATTAAATGGATTGTAAACAAAACGTAATATTTTGCAGTCGCTTGATTGGAATAGCATGGAGAGCAACATTTTTTTCAAATATTTGGCATGTGGTTTTATCTTATATTAGAATGACATTTTCAAAATGGGGACCAAACTATCCTTGGACTGTATCTTATTTCATAGGCTCAGTGTGTTAACTGCATCTGTTTGTCTGAGAACCAAGAATTTTTCGAGACTGCTATCCCAGCTGACTGGTCGCCAGTCAATAACAGGGCACAGCCTCTCACACTCACATTCACACCTGTGGTCCATTTATTTGTTTTCAATTAACCTAAAATGCATGGGGGGGGGGGGGGGGGGGGTTTCGAAGCCGCATCACCCAATTGTAAAACTCCGCACAGGAAGCCCGAGATGAGATTTTGATTCCAGAACCTCTCGCCTGTACGGCAGTACCACTACCCACTACACCACCAATATAGCCCCATAAACTGCAATTCTCAGCCAAAATTCCTTCAATCCACCACTCTCCCACTTGTCTTGATAAATCAAGATGCAACACTTTGAAATGTTTGTTTTTTTTCTAATACTTTCAGAGCGCTCTCTGACTTGTCTTTTACATTGCATGCATGCTGAAATCCGCTCACGGGTTTCAATGCACAAAAAAAAAAAAACCCTCTCCAAACAACAGCTTGATTCTTCAATAACATTGCATCACATAAACATGCCTTTTTCACATGGCTCCCAGGCCTCAGTTTAGTTGCAGCTGATTTTGAAAACGCAAATCGAGGCTCTCTATGGAAAAACATGTTCAATTTGATTGTTGCATTTGAAATGCAAATTAGCAAGGTTTGAAAAAAAAAACATGTAAAAGCATTGGGTCAAACAAAATCAGGTGCATATCCTCAAAAAGATGGACAAACAAACAAAGCTCATAACCCTTCTCTCCATGTGCCGATTAAACAGTTTAATCCGTGAAAAAGATTGAGAAAAATAAAATGAAACATTAAAAAAAAAAAAAAAAGACGATTCATACAGTAGGAAAAAAAAAACGATGCCACAAACGCCCCACACATAAAGATAAATAAATCTATCTGGATATACTCTAAATGGATAAATATCACTCGTATACTCTATTCATCTTTTCAACAATAAATCGGTCTCTCACTGATGGCACCATTGCATTCTAAAAAGAAAATGAGAACCCATTGTGATATTTTGGATACATTTCAAGTCCTCTCTCCTCCTTCTGTTTCCCTTTTCCCACGCGTCCTTCTGGACGGGATCTCCCTCGACCCTCAGCACCCCTGGAACGCTGCGAGGAGGAACGTTTGGTTTGTGCTTTGGGAGAGACAAACATTTACAACACCACGTCCACGTGTTCGTGAGTTCATCTCCGACATTGACGTAGAAGGAGAGCAGCGAGGGTCGTTACTGTCATCCGAAGCCCCCCCCCCCCCCACCCCCCTTGGGCGCTACATAGCTGCCAACTCTGGTGTAAGAGCGAGCGAGAGATAGGAAAGAGGAGTGAAAAAAAAATGTGCTCACGGTACTAGCTGTGTTTGTGTTAGAATAATATTTTGCCAAGAGACAAAACATAAACACCATCATTCTTCTCTTGGCTTTGGCTTGGATGGGGATGACGATAATCAGAAGCAGCTCCCCTCTCGCTTGGCTTCATTTTCAGCCGCGGGAGGAAGCGACGGAGCCACGCACCCTCTGTTCCCCTCTTTCACGTTTTGCCAGAGCGTCATGTCCCCCCTCCTAGTCTCTCACACTCACAAACTCTTTTCTCCTATCGTGCCTCTGACAGGTCTTCCGTTCCTTGTTTTTGTGCTGTTGCCGCTCGTCATCTCTGTTCCATCCATTTTGGGGGGGGGGGGTTTTGTGGGTTTTTTTCAGTGAAGCGGACATAGTCCAGAAAAGCACCATGGGATGCGTCAAGAGACTGCCATCATCTCCCCTCAGTGTCCCCAAATAACACAAAGCAGCCTCATTCGCTTGTTCCCTGTCCAGCCCTGCGAGCATTTGTCTCTCCCAGTTCAGAGAGAGCTCGTAGTAGAAAATGGCAGTTAGAATATCTCTCGAAAATGAGATTAAAATGTGTTCATTGTGATTTCTGTCTTTATGTGTCTCTTGAGTCTTCCATTTCTTGACTTAAACTCTCAAAGTGACCAAGGTGGCTGCTTGGGTGTCGTTCCGTCATCACAGAGAGTGATTCATCCGGTTTGAGCCTTTTGCGGTATCTTCATTGCACTCAAATCATAATTACTTGATTGTCACACTCTCACGTTCATCCCGCTCCTCTTCCTCTACTCTTCAGCATCAGACATAGGCTGACTCACTGGACTGTGTGCGCCCCAGGTTGGGCGGTTGGGACAGATGCGCCATGTCTTTCTTCCTGATCTCACAAATGGATTTCCTGCGGGCCTGGACGCCCCTGATGGCCGCTTTTATCTTGCGCCAACCCAGATGGTTGAGCTCGGCCAGGTTGAGCACCACGCAAATGCCACTCACCGCGAACATAAAGACCAGGAAAACCGTTTTTTCCGTGGGCCGCGATACGTAGCACTCCACCTCCTTCAGACACGGGTAGCGGTCACATTCAAAAATGCCAGGCACGCTAAAGCCATAGAGGAAGTATTGGCCTGCCAAAAATCCGATCTCGAGTGCATTTCGGAACACCACTTGAATGATGTAAAAACGAGAGATCCCTTCTTGTCGACGTACTTTGGAGCTTTTCCCATGCGTGAGGCCTCGCGGGGCGTTGGGGATCTCCTTGACTTCCAAGCAGTCAGGTTCTTCCTTCCCACCGCCGCCGTCACCACCGTGCTGAACCAAAATTCCGTTAATGTTGCGGAGCTTCCGTGCCCCATCCCGTCCACCGTAGTCCCGGTCCATTATGGGATAGAGAAACGAGTAGCGTCGGTCCCTCTGTTTGGCCGACTGGTGGACCGAGTAGGTAATGAAGCAAAGGCTGGGCGTGCACACCAGTATGATCTGGAATACCCAGTAGCGGATGTGAGAGATGGGAAAGGCCTTGTCATAGCACGCCTGGTTGCACCCCGGTTGCAGGGTGTTGCAGATGAACATGGTCTGCTCGTCCTCATACACCGTCTCGCCTACAATAGCCACGATCAGGATGCGGAAGATCACAACCACTGTCAACAGGATCCTAGAGAAGGAACAAAGAAAAAAAAAATCAATGACTTATTTTTCTTTGTTGCATAATCAATCATTTGGATCTTAGTTTACCTAAAGGGAAATGGAAAACCTCTGGAAAGAATCCACTGCTTGGTCAATATTTGACCTGCCATGAGTAACACCTTTATGGGCATTTGATGGAATGCAGAACACGGTGTCTAGTTTGTTTCCTGTGTTGCGCCATCCTTCGGACTGTGCTAGGGCCCATTCACGTGTAGTAAACGTTTTCAGAGAACCCTCACACGTTATTATTTTTGTTTTAAATTAATAGCATTTCAGCTGCGTCCCCGCAGTGATTTTGTAGCGTGTGCCCAGAACCAAAATCAACAACTGAAAAAATAGTGCCAGGCTATATACCGTATTGGCCCGAATATAAGACGGTGTTTTTTGCATTGAAATAAGGCTGAAAAAGTGGGGGTCGTCTTATATTCGGGGTCTAGACGTTATACCCATTCATAACGCTAGATGGCGCCAGATATAATTGAAGCGAATGCTGAACTTGATTCCCCAGGCCAAAGTGAACCCCTATCTTGAAGAATAAAAATAAAAATAGCGATAGCACGAAGAAGAAAAATAAAAATAGCGGTAAGAAAGAAAAAAGAAGAAAATAATAGAAGAGATAACAGAAAATGGAGAAACGTAGCGACAATCTGGAGAAAAGTGGGTCGAAGATCGGCCAGATTAACCGGCAGCTGAGGAGAAGTTATGATGTCATTTACATTTCAAAAACCAGAAGCCATTCATTTACGAATGTGATTGCACTTTAGTTTACATATTTAAATGTTCAGCTATTAAGATTTGAATGAGGCAAAATAACATGCTTTTTCGCTTAAATATATTTTTATAATCATTTGTTTCAGATGTACTGTCATTATTTTCTGTATACAAATTAATTTGGTGTTCAAAACGTCTTTTTTCAAACTTGAGTCTTAAAAACGAGGGGGTCGTCCTATAATCAGGGCCGTCTTATATTTGGGCCAATACGGTAAATCCCTCAACAATCCTGCGGTATTTTCACATGGATAGGTCATAGACCAGCCACGATCTTCTGCTCTCTGGTGAGCAGCAACAGATCAGACGCTCATAGGTTTGCGGAGTATGGAGTGTAACGAGAAGGGTAAACAGGCGACGGAATCCTGCAAAAGGCTGTGTACGTCCGGCATACATAACAAGAAACATGCTAGTGTCGTCGTAACCAAGCTTTGTTGGAAGAACTGATAACGCCTACTCGGATGAGAGGTGAAACGTAAAACAAACAAAGCAGTTCCAGTTGTGATCGAGTCGAATGTTTTACTGTGTCTCTTCTACATTCCTTGGGGCGCGGCGCTATGATAGTTGGGGAAAAAAATGAAATCTAAACATAGGAACAGGTCGAGCAATCAGCCACCATTTCTAGTATTGTAATTTCTAGCAGATGAATGTACCACTTAACGAAAGTGCGTAAACCACAGTGACTTTGCAAAGGAAGGCGGTGCACTCTAGTCAACAAAGAAGATCTTGACTGACTTGTGACCGACTCTCTAACCGTTCTGTCGAAGCGGTTGAGACACCAAGTAGCTCTGAAAGAATTGGCCATGCATAAGAATTGAGGGGGAGGGACTCAGAATAAAGGTCAGGGAAGGCATCCACCTTTACCAGCAAGAGAGCAAAAGTGCTAGATCACAGAGGTAAAAAAAAAAAAGGAAAACACCAAGTTCATGATGGAGAGCAACACGCTGTCACTTCTTGGCCACTGTTCATCCTGATGAGAACCAGGGAAGAAAAATTCACGTCATCAGCAGGGTAGAAAATGCCACTAAATGTCCGCGCTTGGGCACTCCCATGACTCAGATCCGCTTTGTTTGTCTTTCTTTAGGTTTGTGTTCAGTGCAGCTCTGAATATGTTTAACCGTGCCAAAAGTAAACAGAACACAACAAAGGGGCTGTGCAATGAAAATTGTAAATCTGACAAGATGAGCATTAGGCTAGTCTAGAATGTGTGGTTCATACATGATTTCACATATTGTACTGTATGCAATATTAATTGTAGGGATGAATCTCTGCGCAGTATGTAAATGCTAACTCCATCCTTCCATCCTCCTCTCGTCTCTAGAACATTTAATGAGGTATAGGGGAGACCGAAATAAACCTCGGTGGCCACCCACCGACACCCATGAGATTTACCGACAGATGTTCAGCTATCCCACTTCTGACACCAAATTCAGACATCCTGACATTTAAACATAAAATGAACTTCAGATGATATTTCCTCACCATGTCGTCAACTATTAGGCCCTCGGGAGGTGGAACCCCCCCTGCTCTGTTGCTTTCCTATTCTAGAAGTTGCCTTGTATTGTGAGATCAACAGTTAATATTATCTCTACCCATCCATCCATTCTCCAATCCGCTTTATCCTCACAAGGGTCGCCGGGGGTGCCGGAGCCTATCCCAGCTGTTTTTGGGCAGTAGGCGGCTCAAACCAGCCAATCGCAGGGCACACATAGACACACGACCATCCGCGCTCACACTCACACTTCGGGACAATTTCGAGTTGTCATTCATATTATCTCTCACAAGATATTAGTGGTTTCAAAAGAGATTGACAACTGAAGACACAGACATCTCTGTAAATCAGGCACTAAGAGAAAAGTCAGCTGATCAACTGCCCACATGTAAAAAAAAAAAAAAAATCCCCCTTTTCTTCGAGAACAGCCACAATATTTCCACAATATTGTCCTCCTTTGTGTTTGGGATCTCTACAGCAAAATGCTTCCCTTTGTTCTTTTCTTCCGTCATTCATCCCTCATTTATTTTTCAGATCTAAGGCCAAGCAAATAGCATGTCGACAGCAAGCTTTTTGCATATCGCTGCTTGTGCGTGAACGTTGGCTGTCTCACTCTACTTGTACTGTCGGTCTAAATACAGACTGCACGCAGACAAAGATATTTTTGCTGATTGAGCGCTGTCTTGAGGTTTGAGTCCGTTTCTACTAAGGATCATCTCTCACTAATCACCACCATTTATTTTAATGAGAATCTCATGAATAACAACATGATGAATGGCTCCATTTAATTCATGTGACTGAAAGTGCACAGCATTAAATAGCCCATCGAACGTGACCTCATTACATTAATCATGGATTTATGGCTCTGTGTGCATACAAGTGAAAAGATGATGTGCGTGTGTGTGTGTGTGTGTATGTGTGTGTGTGTGTGTGTGTGTGTGTGTGTACATACATGCAGCCACATTGGCTGGTGACTCTTTAATCAATCAAAATTCCCGCTCTTTTTTTTTTTCAACTTAAGCTCAGTATCTTGGGGTCTTGTTGATGAGTGAGGGCAGGAAGGAGTGAGAGATCGACAGGCGGATCGTGCAGTGTGTGTGATGCGGCCTTTGTATCGGTCTGTCGTGGTGAAGAAGGAGCTGAGACAAAGGGTGAAGCTCTCAATTTACTGGTCAATCTACGTTCCAGATACCTACCTATGGGTCGTGACCGAAAGAACGAGACTCCGGATACAAGCGCCCGAAATGAGCTTTCTCCGCAGGGTGTCCGGGCTATCGCTTAGAGAAAAGGTGAGAAGCTCGGTCATCTAGGAGGGGCTCAGAGTCGAGCCACTTCTCCTCCACGTCGAGAGGAGCCAGATGAGGTGGCTCGGGCATCTGATTAGGAAAGCCTCCTGGAGGCCTCCCTGGTGAGGTCTTCCGGGCATGTCCCACCGGCAATAGGCCCCGGGGACGACCCAGGACACGCTGGAAATGGAAACGCCTGGGGATTTCCCGGGAAGAGCTGGAAGAGGTGGCTGGGGAGAGGGAAGTCTGGGCTTTACTGCTAAAGCTGTTGCCCCTCTACCCGGATAAGCGGTAGAAGATGGATGGATGGATGGAGCTCAGGTGTTGTTATCTACCTCCCTCATACTATTTCTATTCATTTCTCAACATTAGTTGCACTCTAGTCCAGGCACGGCCAGCTCCGATGCTCAAGGGCTGCTGCCCTGCCTGTTTTCCATCCCTCCCTGCCGCAACGCGCCAAATTCAAATGACCAGGGTCGCCATCATGAACTGACTGAGGCAGGACCGAGTTTGGACATCACTGCTCCAGACTGTCGCGTGAAATACGGCATTCACATCACCAATGGGCATATTTAATGTCATTATGTAGCATTCCAACACAGTATTTATTGGAAGTATGAGTGTCACTACCAGGGGTGCAACGGACGGAAAACAAAACAGAGGTAATTAGAATTTGAATGATTCCAGTTTTTCTTCTTTTGATTATGGTTCCAAATAATTCTCAATCCGGATTGGAAAAAAAAACAACATAAATTGAGCTTGAGAGTGAAAAATGTACCATCTCGGCCCAAGCGTCACTTTAATATCAAATTTATGATGCTGAATTGATAAGTTATTATTTTCTGTTTCCAGAGAGATTCATTTTTGAAAACCTCATGAGTACACACTGGCCTCACACTGATGGGTTAGCTTGCTGTGTAGACAGACACAAGCAGATCAATTTGGTAACCTTTTTCAGATGAACAGCAGGTACAGTGTGTGTTTATTAAGAGCCCGTTGTGGACATAACATGTCTTTTAGTGCAGGTGAGAACACCGAAAATACTCTCTATGCTGATGTGAGATGGTTATTTGCATTTGAATCAAGTCACCATTTAGTTGTGAGATATGTCAATGTTGGCACGAGCCATATTTTTAACTCAATTATGACACTAATGTTCAACCAACTGTAGACTGATGCTGAAAGCCTGTCACACACAGCACTCCGTCAAGTGATGCACTTCGTCAACCTGCTTTGCGCAATATCGTCTTATAATTTGTAAGTGTTCATTTATCTTCATTCATTCATTCATTCTCCAATCCGCTTATCCTCACAAGGGGGTGGGGGTGGGGGGGCTGCTGGAGCCTATCCCAGCTGTCTTCGGGCAGTAGGCGGGGGACACCCTGAACCGATTGCCAGCCAATCGCAGGGCACACCGAGATGAACAACCATCCGCGCTCACACTCACATCTAAGGACAATTTTGAGTCTCCAATCAGCCTGCCATGCATGTTTTTGGAATGTGGGAGGAGTACCCGGAGAAAACCCACACAGGCATGCAGACTCCACACAGGGAGGCCGGAACACTTAATTTAGTTCAACTAAATTAAGAGTGCGCACTCTTCTTCTTCTACTACTCTCCTGCCTCTCCTGCCTCCTTGATTTTTGGGTCTTCTACCATCTCGCCAAACCTGGGAGTCCCTGGATCCAGATGATTTTATTTCATGCAAAGTCCAACAAACACTTGAGCGTACATTTAGAAAGTTAAGTTCAAATACATGAAAAAAAGGGACGGCACGTGGGTGATTGGTTAGCAGGTCTGCCTTACTTTGCACTTTGGTTTGTGGCCTTTCTGTGTGGAATTTGCATGTCCTCCCCATGCCTGGATAGGTTTTCTATGGGTATTCCGGTTTCCTCCCGCATTCCAAAAACATGCATCGTAGGTTAATTGAACACTTTATATTTTCCCTAGGTGTGATTGTGAACACAAATGTGTGTTTGTCTATGCGTGCCCTGCAATTGGCTGGCAACCAATTGAGGCTGTAACCCGCCTGCTGCCCCAAGACAGCTCGGATAAGCTCCAGCACACCAGCACACCCGCGACCGTTGATAGGATAAATGGATCAGATAATGGATGGATGGATGGACATGAAAGAAAGGAAGAAATATGGAAAGAAAGACAGAAAATAAACATTCTTCTTCTCTTTCAATTCATCTTAGTAGTCAGTGTGCCATCAATTGTAATCTATTTTTGGAACAACTACTCATGTTAACTAGTACCCACTACCACCATGTGTGTTTGTGTTTTTTTTAGGACAATGCACATGTATCAACATCTCAAAAAAGGCTATGTATGCTGGAGTGATCGCATTGACCCTCTCTTGTCCCCCTCCATCCCTCCTTTCCACCGCTCTCCCTGCGACTTCTCACCCCTCCCCTCTCTCCACAACAAAAGAGAAAGGAAAAAAAAGCTGCTGGACTTTTGACATTAACTTCAAAGATGTAGCGCATTCACTGATTTCTGCAAGCAGTCTTAGCAGCTATTGATAACTTGATTTATTAAACCGTTGGGAAAACAGTCAAACCAGTAATCGACCGATACCGAGGGTGAACAGTATACCAGTTTGTATTCATTCATTCATTCAGAACCGCTTATCCTAACTAGGGTCGCGGGCAGGACTGCTTTTTGCAATGGGCAATGTGGGAGACCACCGTAGGTGCGATATAAATGAGCACTTTCAAAAACGCACACGTGTGCACGCACACACACACACACACACACACACACACACGCACACACACACACAGGCACCCTCATTGTCATGTCAACTTGCTGCTGAGAGTCATCCAGGTTGTATGAATCGAGTCCGAAGAGGCAAGGGGGAGGGTGGTGGTGGATCACCTTACGACTGCAAATGTTGACAAGGCGGGGGGAAAGAGAGGAAGCCACACAACACAAACAACTTCTAAATACTGTAAATGGTTTTGTCAGTAAATACAGCAGGAAGGAAGGGCTGATGGACATCACATTCTCGTGACATTGCAAGTGTCACACTAATTAAACCTTAATGGTGGCACTGAGCGGTGCCCCTCAAAGAGGCTGACTCTGAAGTTGAGCCCAGCAAGGGAGCTTCATTCAACTCTGCCAGGGCTGTAGCAGAAAGCGTTGCCCGAACGTGGGAAATGTGAGTCGACATTAGAATGCGATCTGCAAGACTGAATGTGCTGACATCTGTGGTTAGACTGCGAGCGGAAACATACTGTGCCTTTGAGCCTCCTGGTCTCAGCACTCTAACCCATCCGCACTTTGTCATCGTGATAAATTGGGAGTAAATTTAACGATTGAATTTGGAGAACAAAATTAATCGGGCAAACAGGGCTGTGGCGTGGAATATGGTGTTAACTAAGCATTTATTGTGAAGCAGTACTGTGTTTCCTTTGTGGGTGAAATAGTCTGGCTGTTCCTGTTGATCTCGCTGTGCTTTCACTGCTAATTGGGGCAGCTAAGTCTTCCACCCAAGGAAAGAGTGCCAAGCAAACCACATCGTGAGTGTGACTGGTGCATACCAGGTGTTTTTTATGGTGCTTGGGAGACGTTCTGCCCCCCAACAAGTGCCTGCACACATATTGCATGACCTGGGAACACTCAGTTGATCTATGATAATATTGATTGCGAACAAAGGTAACGGAGTGATACAGTGAGTTTATTAAATTATGGCGGAAGTGACGCAACAGCGCACAGTGTGGCGCCAGCTTCCCGCGTAGCTCAATCAGAGCTACCAGGGAAGTCACATGCTAAGTCGCATTTCATTGACGGTCCGGATTCATTTCTAATTTAATGACAATATTTCACTTTGTTTTTCCTTTTTCTACGGTGCGGTGCATTTAATTAGTTCCCTGATTTGTTCCGAGTTCACATTGCTTTTTGTATCGTTATTTAAGTTTTATCGAATGGGAGTTTTTACCTGTTGAGTTAATAGTGCTTTTCTGTTGCGCAGTTATTTCTGACACCGAAACCCCATGCAACTTCACCTATTCCTCCCGCCATACTGTGTTGCAGGTAATGTTTGTTTCCTGTCGGTTTTTACTGTCCCGCAGTTCGTCGCAGCCGCCATTATTGTTCATTGCGCAGCCGTTTCTGCTGCATGTGATGCGTTCAATGACATCATGTAGAGAGTTAATAAGTTGTGTATTTGTTTCGTTACCACTGAGACCGAGTGACTTCACCTATTCCTCCCGCCATACTGTGTTGCACTAATAAAAAGAGAGAAAAAGCCACATCCCAGTGTCTGGTCTTATTGAGGCGGCAGCAACGTGGCGCTCAAGACCGTCACAGTTGTGACCCCCGTCACACAAATGCATCTCTTGCTAGGTTATTACAGCGATACTCCTCTACAACGAAATCATGTTTGCAGCAAGAAATTTTTCACAGGGGGTTTTTCACTGTAGCAAATTTGATCTCAGATGTAAACACACACACACACACACACACACACACACACACACTATGAGTACACGCACACACAATTGTATGTGTACTCTTTATTTTTATTCCAATAGTGCATAAGTATGAGCATACACTTATTTGACACTTCATATAGTCAGTGTAGAAAGAAAAAAAGGTAAAGAAATTGCGAAATTTACGATCAGCATTCACTTACATCAATTTCTTGGATAATGTCTTTTATTTTGCTTCCTCCGTCTTTCATTTTGATCACTTTTACCCTCTCTTCCAGCGTCAGAGCGGTTCTTGTCTTAGCTGCTTGACATCCAAAGGTCCGTTTTGTAGCCATTTTAGCAAAGCAACGTCCATGCTCGTCTGAATCGAACAATAACAGATACTTCATGGACCTGGTGGCGTTTCTATCCACTATCTCACTACCTCTAACTCGACCTCCCCTCGATCGCCACCCAAGACAGCGTTGCTCAGCTGATGTCATGCAATGAACTTTTAAGCCAGCCACGGGACGCTTCGTAGTCCTCGATGGCCATAGTTAGCGCGATGGAACTCGCCTTCTCTCTAATTAGCGCTCCACTTAGCGTAAGCTTTTTACCATGATAACAAGTAAAGCATTCCAGGAAACGTTCATTTATTTGAATGTCCGTCGAGCCATAAGCAATTTACTTCCACGATCAAGCTACAGTATCTACACACATAGACAGTGAGGTCCCTCTTGGCCAATCGGAGGCCAGGATGATGCTCGGTAAGCCAATGGCAAGAGCAGCTATGAGTATGTTGTGTTCAGGAAACTCGGAGCTGTGTAAACCAGTGTGGTGGTTGCTTTTGCCGTTTCCGAACGAAGCAGTACAGGTCGCTGTTGGATTAAACTTTGTTGTAGTGAATTTCTCGCGAGGCAAGAGCAGAGAAAAAGATTTCGTATAACGCAACAGGTTTTTTTTTTCGTCGTATGGGGGCCAGGAGAATGAGAATGGTGTTAATGCATGAAGATTTTTTCACATTAGCGAGTATTTTCGCCCATGTAGATTTCGTTCTAGAGGAGTTTCACTGTACATTGTACAATTCATGTAAAAATTTTGAATTCTGCTGTTTGTTCATTTCCCACAGTACACCCACAGGAAGAGAATAGGGCAGGGGGAAAAAAGCACATCAAAGTATCAAAGAGAATATGGTACTTTTCTTAATAGCGATCCTGATGTACATGAATACAATTGTATTGCCCGAGACTTTGCCAGATAACAGTTGAACTGAATTTAGAAGTGTGAAGGAAATCTACCAATCACAGTCGTGTTGCCGGTCTTGTGTGGCACAGATGTGGATTCACAGGGCGGAGATAATCCTTTGCAGCGCGTGAGGGCACGCAGTTGACATGCGCCGCTCATCAAAACGACAGACCACTCACGACCTCTAAAGTGGAAAAATATGAGGGCATTTTTTTATGCCAGTCTTTCCACCTGTGATGAGCTGCCAAGACAAAGAGTGAAGGGTCTGCAAAAAAAAAAAATGGGGGTGTTGGGAGGGGGTCTTTGTCATGACTGTATTAAGAAACTCGGTGCAGGTAATTCCCAATTATAGAATGCGTGAATGCAGCATATAACACAAAAACATTTTGGGCCTCATCACAAGCAATACAACATCAACTAGATGGTGATTACAAACGATTTCCACTCGCCGGTTTCAGGAAAAAAAAGGACATCAAATTGCGTTCAAGAATGAATCTGCTCCAGACTGGGATCAAAAGATTATAAAGTCACCCAAAAAAAAAAAAAATCCAGTGCGGCTGAGACGACATCTCCTTAAATTAAAAGACAAACTTGCCGGGTGCCAGGACAGTATGTGAGACATCGAGGGGGGCAGTAAGGAAACCAGCAATGGAAGAAAATCTCATCACAGAGAATGAATTATGTAATAGTTTCAACACGCAAACCCACTGCATGTAATCTGTGACTGGGCCAAGGGAGGATTCTTGCATTAGATTTTTTTTTTTTCATTGTTAATGCATTCAAATAGCTTGAGATTATCCTAACCCATACAGTAAAACCCCCGCCTCCCCAATCGACTCCCCATTTGTCTAAGAGTCAGAGGAGAGGCTTGAATTAACATTTACATTGGAGGGAGACAAGAAACCCTTCTGAATAAATACTGTATTAGTTTCAAATCAAATTGCGCAATTAATCCTTGCTTATGTTACAGAAATGTTTTTTTTTGCACACATAAAATTACTGAACACAGATTCTCCCTCCCATAAATAATCAAGAAGTAACCACGATTCATTGCTCCGCACTTTCGCTTTCTTCAAATTTAGATTCCTATGAGCAGGTTTCAGCACGCTCACACCCTCTGCTCCCAGCAGACGCTGTTTGTTGTTCCTTTTGAATAATATTTTGCCTGCATGATCACGCCAGCGTTGGGGATTATGCAAAAAACCACCAACACATTGCACACACGTAAAGCAAGTGCAGCAATTGGGTTTCTGCCATGCGACTGTATATACTGTCTTTTCATCCCCTCCGACCCCCGCTTCACTATACGGGGTGTTGAGGAAGTCACTGCGCAAATGTATTTTGTATTGAAACGTGCCTGTTAATTTTGAAAAGGAAAAAAAAAAAAAAACAAGGGCAGAATGATTTTCCAACCATCCTGTATAATGTTCTGGATGCGCAAAGCTGCTTCTAATAATGGGCAAAATATCATTTTGTTATAGACGCGCCTCTTATGATGATGTTGTACAGTTCTACAAACTATAAAAACTACACACCACACATATGTGTCAAGGCGAAATTTCAGTGAGTGTTGAACAAGAGGGCGGTGAAATCGGATAAGACTGAGAAGTCGAGGCGAAGTGGAGGAAATCTTTGACAGTGAGAAATAAGAAGCCGTGATTGTGGAAATGAAAAAAGGGAGAAGAGCAGCTGAGGTTCCTTACCCAGAAACCCCATCGCAACCCCCTGCCACCCCCCCCCCTCCTTCCTTTCCCCTGGTTTCTCATCCTTTCAATCCCCCCCCCCCCCCTCCACTCAACATCCTTCTGCTAGTTACCAAGGCAACAGGCAAGGAGCAGAAAAGAGATGAGGGGAGAGAGAAGTGTGCAGCAAAGTAAACTGAAACAGCTTGCTTTTGCTGAGGTTCTATTGGACTCGCCGTACGCTGCCGGTTGACTGCAATGTTGAAGACGCTTTGAAGATTTGGAGGGAAAATAGGCTCTATTGCCCTGATTTCACTTCATCCATAATTTATTTCGAAAGCTTGCTGGAAACTTAATAATGAGACACAGCTTAAAGATAATGATGCTTTTTTTTTCCAAAAGAAATTGAATGAGGTATTGAGTTTAGTGGTGGCGCTACGATGTGAGATTTTTCTCTTTGTTGGCAGCACTTGACAGTGATTTAAACCTCTTGAGTGTTATGGTGGATCCGTTAATCCTTTTCAGACTCACGCCTTTAACCTTCATCACTAACCTGCTCCCTCTCGACTTAGCTCTGCCTTTTCCCTGCTCAGCTCTCCCTCTCCTTCTCTGTCCCTCATTGTGTCTCTGTTTCAATTTTCTTTTTCATATAAAAACATTGAAACATTTCCACAAAAAACGGGCGGTAACATGGGCAATCAAAAATCAGGAACATTCTTGGAAAAAAAAAGGGTGGGGGGGGATCCTTGAAAGTGCAAATGTGCAGGTGCCAAATGGTGAAAATACAATACCATACATTTTGCAGGGGTTGACTTTATGTTTAAGCTGTATTATCACTGATCGCCACTAGATGGCATACATATCTTAATTGCACTTACATTAGGTTGTATATTGCCCTATACTACAACATGAGTCGGTCCAAGAATTGTTGCTGGATTTGGAACGAAGGAGAAAAATAGTTCCTAAATAATGTTAAAACTTTGAGTGAGTGGAAAACATTTTTACAGAATGACTTTTTGCAATGTTGGTTTGCCATTCAGCAGTTTTGTGACATCTTTGAATTGCAATTTCGATGAAACAACTTTCACTTTCTATTGGGGAAAAAAATACAGTATATGGTTATTTTGTTTGCTTCCAACCCGTTATGTTTGGTGAGAATAGTGGATCTTTTATATATGCACAGCAAAATGTATACTCAAAATTTACATATATGAACAGCTCATAGTTTGCATGTATGCCCATATTTTGTCCGTGTCTAAAATTGAATTTTTGTCAAACATCTGGTTTGGAAATGTGTGTTCCTCCATCCCAATCGCAAAAAGTTGTAGTGAGTAAATGAACAAAAAAATAAATAAAAATACCGTAACAACCACAATGTCCCGTTTTCTTACACTTTACCAAATTGCTTTATGAAGAGTGGATATAGTGGCATATTTTAACGCCGTTTTTCCATGCAGAGCATGTGATAATACGCTGTCTGCGTTGTGCAGTTTTCATCTCTGTGAAACTGGGCCTGCCATGTTCTGATGAGGTCCCTCACGTGTTTTACAATTCTGTCAGGCTTCTGTACGGATGAACCATGGACGCCGGGCAGGATTGGAGCACATTTGTGGCCTTGCCTGCTATACAGAGTCAGCGTTAGTGTCATAACGCCATTCAATAACGGTTTGATTAAGTTTAATGATAATAGTTCTCTGTCAGCAAAACAATTGCAAATCCCCCTCTTGGATAAAAATTATTTACAGAGTCTCCCTCTGTTTCTCAGCATTATAAACAGGTAGGACATGGCGGCAATTATTGGTAAATGAATCAAATGGCATCGCTTTAGGAGAGTTGTAGGCAGAGACTTTGAGATGCCAAGGAATACCGTATTGGCCCGAATATAAGACGGCACTGATTATAAGACAACCTCCTCTTTTTCAAGACTCAAGTTTGAAAAAAGACTTTTTGAACACCAAATTAATTTTTATACACAAAATAATTACAGTACTTCTGAAACAAACGATTATAACAATATATTTGAGAGAAAAAGCATGTTATTTTGCCTCATTCAAATCTTAATATCTGAACATTTAAGTATGTAAACTAAAGTGCAATCACATTCGTAAATGAATGGCTTCTGGTTTTTGAAATGTAAATTACATCATAACTTCTCCTCAGCTGCCGGTTAACCTGGCCGATCTTCGACCCACTTTTCTCCACTTTTCTCCTGTTGCTACGTTTCTTCATTTTCTGTTATCGCCTCTATTATTTTCTTCTCTTTTCTTTCTTACCGCTATTTTTTATTTTTCTTCTTCATGCTACCGCTATTTTTATTTTTATTCTTCATGACAGTGGTTCACTTTGGCCTGGGGAGTCAAGTTCAGCATTCGCTTCAATGATATCTGGCACCATCTAGCGTCGTGAATGGGTTAATGTCTAGACCCTGAATATAAGACGACGCCTACTTATTTCAATGCAAAAAAACACCGTCTTATATTCGGGCCAATACGGTAAATATGCTCCCGTCCATTGCAGACGACCTTCAAGTTGTGTTACACTCTATATATGTACTGGCAGATTTTGTAGAAGCGAAGCTTTAGATCAGTGGTGTCAAACATACGGCCCGCGGGCCGGAACCGGCCCCCAAGGAGGTTTGATCAGGCCCGCAGGATAATTTAAAAATGAAAAAAATGCATAAAAGACATGGAATGAATATTTTTAATAAAATGCGATTTGTGGATTATCCGCTAGGGGGCACACTGTTTTCTCTTTAGTTTGTAAAGTTTAGGTAGGGATTGAATTTTGATTTTATATGCACATGTGTAAATGGTTTTAAAAATCCTTTCTTTATAAATCTCGTTTAATCTTAAAATGCATGACTATAGCTTTCAATACCAATTACTTGTTAAAGTTTTGTGCCTTTGTACAATCAGTGGGATCAGTTGCGATGCATATACAGGTGTGTGAATGATAAAAGTAAATTGCACATTTTTCTAAGGAAAGGTGTTTTATGAAATGTTTGGTCCAAGATATGTTCATTAAATTTCAACATTTTCCTCATGTTCTTGTGCTTCACTATACCAAGACAAAGGAAAGACATGATACAGGTATTTTGGTTATTTATAGCAGAGTATGGTATCATTTTAATGGTGCGGCCCACTTCACATCTACCAAAGCCGTATGCGGCCCGCAATGTGAAATGAGTTTGACACCCCTGCTTTAGATGGACAAGGCAGCACATAGTGTTTGAAATCTGATTGGATACACAATAAATAAATCAATGTATAACCACCTACACGTACTGAAGGCAGTGCAGCCTAGAGAAAAGATTGAAAAGAAGAGAACAGACTGTAGGGAATAAATTAAAACTATTTCATGGAACAAACATCGTATTCAAATTCAGGTTGTAAATGCTGGCTGTGAATGTTTTGGCCCCTAGAGAAGGCCTTTGCCTCACAGCACTGAAGATTTCCTACAGTTGTGTCATATGAATGAATTTATTTGAGCCTCTGACTGTATGCAATTGGTTATTCCAACACAAAATAGCAATACATCACATGTCTATTCCATCAAATATCAAGCTGAGAATACTGTAGCTTCACTCTGAGACTATGCTGCTGTGGTTTATCAATAGCTCCGAGTTCACAGCAGGTCATCTGGCGTCAAGCTATATCCAAGCACACACACACACACACACACACACACACACACACACACACACACACACACAAACACACAAACTCATAAGCCCACAGGGATGTTCCGAGGCTTGAGGCCAGTAACAGAAGGGGTGAGGTGGCTGCACTCTCTCCTGCCGACAGACCTTTATGCTGCATGGACACCTTCTTCCTAAGGGGCATGCACCACTCATACACACGCAACTGCGCTCAAATGCATAGAAGAATATAGTGTACTTGGGTCATAGAGACTGACTATATATCTGATACAAGGTAAGGACACCTCTTCAGTCACATGTGCACACAAATACTTTTTAATCACAGAAAAACAAACTCTCCCAGATGTCGCAGGGCGTCACAAAGCCGATTGTGTCTGACATTGCCATGTTCACCCAATCCCCTCAGAGAGGGATAAAACGACATTCCATACCGACCAGGAATAGTTATTTTAGCATGAGTGGAACTGTTTGGGCTCTTAAACCTCTGGTAACATTAATTAAAATGGTTTCCTATCAGGTAGTCCAAATCATCTCATTTGCTCAGATGACATCAGTTGTATTCATTATTTTAGACCAGATACAAAATACACACCTGCACAAAATCTAATACGATTCAAGTTGAGTTCCATTGCGTGCTATTGTGTTTTTAACTTCAATGGGGCTGAACTCAACTGCACCAAATTATTTGGTAAGAGCTGTTTGTAATACAGCGGTAAATAGACTGATGATGTCATCTCAATGCAATACAGTGACATTAGTATGTCCCACCTCCTCGACAAACACAATATGTATTTTTGATGACAAAAGTAGCACTCTATTGTACTGGACTGAAAAATGGACAATGCTATTCATTATTTTATCCCACGATGTGTGTGTGTGCGTGTGTGTGTGCACGTGTGTGTCTGGGGGTGCATTCAAAGAACATTGAGGCGACTGAAAAAGACTCCATCAATGCATTAAACGTTAAGAACCACAAATATCTAAACAATGTGTAATTTCTAACAACCATAAACACACAACTAAATTGGGGTGTGAAGTGCTTTCTTGCACCTGGAGTGGTTGGGAAAGTACCATGTAAGTCGTCACGTGTGGTACAATTCAAATCACTGGTCATCCAACCTCAATTCCCATAGTGGTTTGGGATGTCAAATGTTAAATATTTCACAAGAATGTGTACTACCTGAAAGCAATCAGATATAAAATGTTCCAGCACAATTTACTATTTCATCAGAGGCAAACATTTCTCCAACAAAAGATTCTTAGTTAAAAAGTACAGGTTTTCAAACTTAGTCGGATGTGTTCAAAACAAACAACAACAAAAACATACACACTGGCATCGATATGAAAACCCCCAGTTGGCTGTTTGCACAAAACATGTTCAGTGACAAGAACTCATACTGTTAATTTCAATTTGAATTTACCGTACTGGCCCGAATATAAGACAGCCCTGATTATAAGACGACACCCTCTTTTTCAAGATTCAAGTTTGAAAAAAGACTTTTTGAACACCAAATTGATTTTTATACAGAATATAATTACAGTACATCTGAAACAAATGATTATTACAATATATTATATATTTTCGAGAAAAAGCATTTTATTTGTCCTCATTCAAATCTTAATATCTGAACATTTAAATATGTAAACCAAAGTCCGTTGGGGGATGGAAGTACACGTTTTGGCGGCATCCCTCATTTGCGTCAAATTCAAGGAAGTCGTAGCGCACACCTGAGTATGCTGTAACTGACATTGCGGAAACAGAAAACCGTCAAGTCTTCCTGCTGGGGAAGCGCATAACACTAACTGATGAACAAAAAGTCTGGGCCGCTGGCTTGTCAAATTGCCTTATAGTTGCAATGAAAGGTACAATACAGGCTGGCATCAGTTGTACAGTGTATAACCCAAAATACTTTCATATTCGGGATGTGGAGGGACAATTCTCGCAGGATAAGCCCCCTCTATCCCAGCAGAATGCCCCTTCAGCATTCAGATTAATCTATTATGGATCAGCCGATCAACGTGCACCAAATGTATGTCGATGGGGAGAATGGGGGGCGGTGTGGGGGGGATTGCTGTGGAAGCCCACTCCCAGGTGGCTGCACAGGGTGCTATTAAAATATCTTTTCAGACAATGGTGATTATTATCAGTTCAATTGATAATTCAGAGGAACTGCTCAATGCATTTTGGTGTCATATTTATGAATGAAATAACATGACGTCCATCACACGCATCCGCAGAGCTACGAAGCTGTCGACCTCCGCCTCGATCAAATACACCAATAGTGCGTTGGACCACTTGCACTGCAAAATAGGCCTCCTTTTAGCCCATCTAAAATTTTGTCTACTCCATCCATCCATTATCTGCCCAAAGTTAGGCGGGAGCCTATCCCGCCTAACTTTGGGCAGGAGGGGGGTTACACCCTGGACTGGTTGCCAACCAATGGCAGGGCACACATAGATAAAACACCATTTGCACTCACAATCACACCTATATACTGTATAGTGTTCCATTAAGCTACTGTATCGTGTATGTTTTTGGAATGTGGGATGAAAAGAGAGTACCCGGAGATAACCCACACAGGCACGGAGAGAACATGCGAACTCCAAATAAAATGGCTGGGGCCCGGAATCAAACTCCTAACCTCTGCACCGTTTGGTAACCATTCGACCATCATGCTGCCAATTTAGTCTGCTATTTGCAACCAAATTTGCAGATGCGCTGGGGGACGAGGCATAAACAGCCAGTGAGGCATAGTGTGTCCACCAAATTCATAAATCAGAATCAGAATCAGAATCATCTTTATTGGCCAAGTATGTAGAACACACAAGGAATTTGACTCCAGTATAACACGCTGCATTAGTATCATCATAAACAAGGACATGACAAATAGTATGAAAGGACATTTCGTAATGTAGTGAACCGTAGTGCGGTAGCACCACCCAGTGACAACTGTGAGACAAAGTGCAAAGTATTAAGCAGAGCTAAAATGATCAGTGGTAGAATACAATACTATAACAGTTGGTGCAGAAAATCATTGAACCATTTTAAAGTGACCAGTAGCAGTATTTGTTTACAAGAAGTGTGCAATCATGCAGATGTCCTTGAGCGCTTTAAAGTGTCTGGTGCGGTGGAGTATAAATCAGTGACTGTTTAGGGAGTTAATGGCTACACGTTGAACTACACCATTGCCCCAGGCCAGTGCCAATGTGCCAGTTTCTACGCCAAGCGCAGACAACTATTTACTACCAAAATGTCAGATGAGTTGGAGGCAAGGCAACCCCGTGAACCGTAACACCCAGTTGGGCGCAATGTGGTCCCAAACACGCGAGACTAGACATGCATTGGCACAAAAATTAAGTTTGTCCCATTTTTACACCAGTCAACCAAAATAGAGTCGATTGGCATTATTTAGCGCCGTCACTGACAAACAACTATTGTAAGTAACATGAATGTACCCACACTCCCATCTATAATTACATTATAAAACAGTGACTATACAGTACCAGATGGGTTTCAGCAAAATTAAATGAGCCAAACTTGTTGTGTTGTAAATGAGTTGTACCATGGCTCAAAACTGGTATTGTTTGAATGATGAATGGCTTGCAGATTAATATAGTGGGGCTTTCTTCTGCGAAACATTCAGCAACATTGTACACCACAATCTCCGTGAAGATAAATGCTGCAGTTACCTTGGCAACAGATTAAGGGATCAAGTAGAGGTAAAAATAGAAACGTAGACACCAAAAATAGACTCACTAAAATATACTTCAGAGAGCTCATTCACAGTAGATCAATGGCACACGTGACAAGCACAAGAAGTGACATGATGTGTCACCATGGAAACATAGCAGCCATTGGGTTCTTAGTTTTGGGTTTTGCTGGTAGGGATGAGATTGAAGTAGGAGCAGGAGAAAGAGCAGCGGAAAAGGGAAAGAGCGCAAAAGCCTGGGAGGCAAACTAGGAAGGGGGGGAGGGTTGACGAGGGAAACACAGATAGAGGGAAATGATGGGCGTAATCCAGATTAAAATTGTGGGTTTTGGACAATCCCGAGTAAAGAGTGTTGCATTCCTGCCAACTCCCCACCCACTGTGCTTCTCCCGTGCCAAACTCCAACCCAAATCAGCTGCTCTGGCACATGCAGGGAGCCTCCATCACACACACATTCATCCCAAAAAGCAAGTATGTTCGTCTACCACCAGCTCTTAACGATAAATGGTCCAAACTGGCAACACCGTCGCTTCTCGTTTTATTTTAATTCACCCTTACTTATTGAATGGGAATGTAAATGCAAACATTCAGTACAAGAATAAAATATGGACTGATCAAAAAATGCAAGGTATGGAGGTGGCTGTGTAGAGGGTGTGTTGTGATGGAAGTACCTTTGTTTCCTTTTTGTTCAAGTTTATTTTGTACTTTACTCAAGTATCTCACAATACTTGACCCATTTAATCCCACCGGTCACATTTGTGAAGGACAACAATGATTTAACTTACAGGGCTCTAAAATTTTTTTATTACTGATTACTTAAAATGCTACCAATGACACCTGATTTTGACTTTTAAATGTCTGGGAAAAATTTGGGATTAAATGGGTTAAGGAGTATTTCACTGCACAGTTACTCATTCCCTGCACTGAGCCTTTTCCAGAAGTGATTTTCTTGAGGATTCTGTTTGGCTAAAATAGATTTACATTTGGGCATTATAGGAACCTTTGCACTGCCTGACAGCCAGCAAATGCATTTTGATCAGCACTGTACTGTATTCACATGAGAATAGGCTCATTAAAATGTTATAAGAACTCATACTGTATGGGAAGTAATGGACAATATTTACTTGGTTAATGTCTTGTGTCATTCATGTAATGCTTAAGCACTGAAGTTGCAGGAGTGTTCTGGGCAATATTTTACATTGACACGCCTACCCAATTATGGAGAGTTTTTTTGGTGGCAACTGCAATAACGAGACAGATATGTTTTGGTTTGCAGAACCTTCGATTGTACAGCAAAACTTTGCTGTTGGACGTCTTTTAAATTGAACATGCTTTGGTCATTGGAATGTTGGGCTATCTAGTATTAATTGAAGAGCTTGCAAATGGGATTTTGTGTGAGAGAAAGTGTTAGTGTGTCTAGGTGTGAAAGCAGTCATATAACATTGTACCGTAATTTCTGGACTACAGACCGCACCTGATTATAAGCCGCACCACTACATTTGTAAAGGAAAAAAACATTTTGTACACACATAAGCCGCACCTGTCTATAAGCCGCAGGTGCCCATATTGTTACATGAGATATTTACAAAGAAAGACGGTACACAGGCAGCCGTTAAAAAAGTATTTTTATAGGCCGCTTCATTAAATAAGCCGCAGAGTTGAAAGCGTGTGACAAAAGTCGCGGCTTAAGAGAGAGAGAGAGAGTTTCTGGACCCTGTATAGTGATTAAATATAGTAACCACGCTGCTAATCAGATGGCTCCTTTCTTCTTGTGTGTTTTAGGTTTTTTGTTTTCAGGGTGTACACATTTATTATTCATGTTGAGTCAGTCACACTGCAAAGATGATACTGCCTCGAAGGAAAGTGTCTCTCACACACACACATGCACACACACACACACACACACACACACACACACTGGCTCCTCTGATTACCTTTAAATTCTGTGCAGAAGAGGCACGTGATCTACATGGTGTAAGCAGAACGGACTTGCGCAACGTACAGTATGCTTATCAGGATCTGCAAGAAAATCTCCACTTGATGATGTAAAGTTGTCCGCTGTGAAGTGGACACTTGGAGAGATGATTTTTTAAATATATTTAAAAATTATGACATTAATGCCTTCAATGGATTGATTTGTAATTTGTAAATTTCCCCAGTGTGGGACAATAAAGGGGGCGGCCATATCGGCTTACAGTGCAGAGGTACCGGGTTTGATTCCAGCTCCGGCCTCCCTGTGTGGAGTTTGCATTTCTCCCGGTTCCTCCCACAAAAAACATGCATTCACTCTAAATTCTCCCTAGGTGTGAGTGTGGGTGTGGATGGTGTTCGTCTCTGTGTGCCCTGCGATTGGCTGGCAACCGATTCAGGGTGTCCCCCGCCTACGCCCGAAGACAGCTGGGATAGGCTCCAGCACCCCGCGACCCTCGTGAGGATCAAGCGGTTCGGAAAATGGATGGATGGATGGGACATAAAGGATATCCTTATCCATCCATGCACGCTGTTATATTTCCATCCATCCATCCATTTTCCGAACCGCTTCATCCTCACTAGGGTCGCGGGGGGTGCTGGAGCCTATCCCAGCAGTCTTCGGGCAGTAGGCGGGGGACACCATGAATTGGTTGCCAGCCAATCACAGGGCACACAGAGACGAACAACCATCCACGCTCACACTCATACCTAGGGACAATTTAGAGTGCCCAACGAGCCTGCCATGCATGTTTTTGGAATGTGGGAGGAAACCGGAGCACCCGGAGAAAACCCACGCAAGCCCGGGGAGAACATGCAAACTCCACACAGGGAGGCCGGAGCTGGGATCGAACCCGGTATCCTCTGCACTGTGAAGCCGACATGCTAACCACTGGAGTACCGGGCCGCCCTGCTGTTATATTTGTATAGTCATATTTATGAATGAAATATGATGAATTTTCTGTCTTTGCCTTGATCATATTCACCAAAATTTCATTACCCTCTTTGCGCCACAACTTAGACTTGCTTTTCGTTGGTCGAAAGCAGGGACGTGCTCGTAGCATAATTTAGCCTGGGAATAGTCATCGGCGGCGGCCGTCACTTGCCAAAAAATAATTGTCTAAAGGTGTAGTATTTGCCGCGAGGTTGTGTCTGATCATGTGCTGAAATGTCGTCAATGGGTTGCAACAGTCACATGCTGGAGCGTAATCATTGAGGGAGGGTGGGGGGGGGGGGGGGGGGGGACACGATAGCGGGGGTCGGGTGGGGCGAATGGTTGGAGATGCTGCTAGTGGCTGCGATGGCCAGGACGGACCCAGAAACACACCGCCCGTTCCAGAAAATTAACATATAGCACAGCACGGTCTGCCAAATTCCCAAACATGGTAAACTAGACTTGCCCCAGCACAAAAAGCAAGATGCAGCAATTTTTATCCCGGGCGCACATACTCGTGTACGAAAATAGAGCCCATACAGTCCTATGTGTTCATTGTTCTAATAGCATAAATGCATCCTTGTTCATGAGAAACCGCAGTGTGAAGATGCAGCCAATGACACGAGTTGAGCAGTGTGAGGTTAAGCAAAAATAAATCAAAGCTTGAGCCCGCATCCTTGTTTATCTTCATATGAGAGTTAGTGCTATAATGGAGCAGCACAGGTATGTATGTATGAACAAACGATTGACTGATGCAGTAAGATGTGCAGGGCAGCAGTTGTACTTTAATCTTGCCATACAAACATACAATAGAATGATGAATTAACCAGAGGTTGGCATTCCATGACTGTTTCCGTTTCATTTCAGGCCGACCCACGTGGGTCCAGTGTGTCCCTTGTCAGGGACAGCCAATCAGCGTCAAGAATGTCATTTCCACGTCAAGCACAAATAAAGAATAAAGAATATATATGCATGTATAGATCAGGGGTCGGGAACCTAGGGCTCGCGAGCCAGGTGTGGCTCTTTTAATGATTGCATCTGGCTCGCAGATAAAACAAAATATTCTCGCTTGTTTAATCCATCCATCGATTTTTCACTGCTCATGCCCTGTTCAGGGCTGCAGTTGGCTGGAGGAGCAATTGTCCATGATTTTAATTGGATGATACTGGCCCACGTTGGCCGGGAAACAGGTAAACGCCCCCTTTTGAATCAGCCCGCTCTGTCATTAGCTCAACGCTAATCCTTCGACGGATAAGATGGCGAAAAGAAAATAAGATGCCGAGTATGCTACACTCGAGGACGAATGGACTGAAGGATTCGCCTTTGTGGAGAGAACAGGTTCTGCGGTGTGTCTAATTTGCAATGACAAAATACCATCGATGAAATGTCCGAATGTAAAGCGGCACTTTGACGCGCGCCATGCTACGTTCGCATCAAAATACACTGCAGGACACACCAGAAAGGAAGCGAGAAAGCTACTGAGCAGGGTGCAAGCTCGCCAGCAGCAACTCCGCGTATAGACCCGACTGGATTTTTAGCAATAGTGCGGAACGGAAAACCATTCACATTAATGGTGAGTATGGTAGAGGACCCGAGCTGAATTTCGGACGGACACCACCCGAGGGGTGAGGCGAGGATTTTATATATTTTTTTTTATTATATGGCTCTCACTGAAATACATTTCCAAATATTTTGCCTTCATGGCTCTCTTAGTTAAAAAGGTTCCCAACAGCTGGTGTGGATAGATAGATGTCTATGAAGAAAATAAATACAATACAGACACACACACACACATACACGTACAGCGCGGAGCGTGGTGATTGGTGAAACAAACACGATATGGGCCACATGCTATTGAGTTCTGTAGTACTGAAAGGTACACAACACCGTTTTCTTTTTTCTCTTTTTTCTGTATTTGTCTGGGTGCTAGGTGTGCGGCACCTGCGTGTGACGTGGGATCTCCATTCTCCAGACCGTTTGGCTGTCGGCAACACCTTGGATGCTCACTGACGGATTCACCGAACTGACGATGCACACCTCGGGAAATAATTACACCACCTGCGCCACAACTTAGACCAGCTTACAGCTGGTTTTAAGTTGAGTCTACATGGAGCCATCAAATTGTCAGATGTATCGGGGTGTGGAAAAGAAAAAAAAACTCTGTGTCTGACAAATTCTCAAGCATCAAAATCAAGATCAACAGTTTTTATGGTGAGCGAACATATGCTGTCTATGAAAGTAGCATTTAGTAATAGAGATACAGTATCAAGTGTGCGTCTGTGCGCATGTGAGGTTCCCAAGCAATCATATTTTTGTGTGCCAATCAAAAAAAAAACCTTTTATGTTCTCATGTAGAGTATCATGGCAGCTCGGGTTCCTTGAGAACTTGCTGTACAAACGACGCAGGAAGAGGTAGACGCGATCATATACCTTAACTCAAAATCAGACGAAGAGGACGCAATGGAGCGGAAATGTGATAAATCAACATGTCAAAAATTAAACAATTATTCTGTTGACCAAACCACCATAAAAATGATCATCTTCAAGCAAAATGAGAGTAATTTCTTAGAGTTTACAGCATCAAAAACATTCATTCGATTGGGGTCGTTTTTGACCCCACTCATGGAAACGCATAGGTCAGGGCTATTCTGCTTTTTGAGCATTGGCACATCTAAAAGCTGTTTTGCAAAACACTGGGAAATAGCTTGCTTAACATTTTCATTACACTTTGCCATATTGTATACATTAATACTGAAGTTCAAAGTAGCTACAGGGAAACTGCACAGCAGAAAAATATTACATTTTTTAAGGGTGAGCACACATTTACAAGAATGATGTCATCTTATGCTAATTGTAAGAGTTCTCAATTAGACATTCATAATCAAGACCCAATGAGGAGAGGAGACACTTGACTCTGGTACCAATCACTCGAGGGGGAAACGAGGACAAGTGTTAGGTTTCAGTTCTCTGCACGGCACTCAAGGATCTCCCCGCTCACCCTCTCATTTATTTCTCATTGGGAATCAAATACATGGGGATGTCCAAGCTCAAGGGTGAGGGCTGTTGAAGACACACTGCATTTGTTTGACTATGTGTGTGTATGTGAGTGAAGATTACGTACACGTGTGCAATCATTACAAAATCACCATAAAAGTTGCATCTGGTGTTAACAGCTCCATCCACGTCCGACCTTGCTCTTGTTTAGTCTTGATACTTATCTCTTTCCAACCACTTTCTCAGAAAGGTGGTTGCGTCCCTCAACTATAACACAGTGTCATCCATAATCCGTTCCAGGAGGCTGTTCGAAAACCAAAATTGTTCGAAAACCGAAACCACGCTCTTTTTAAAATAAAAATGTTTACTGAACACGTTTGCTCAAAATGGAAAGCAACACGAGGAAGTGACGCTTCCTCGTGTAAGGAAGGCGAGAGGAGTCAAATGGTGTATTCAAGTGCGCTCAGTTTGTTTGAGAACCGAAATTTGTTCGTCATCCGAGGCATAAAAACTCAAAATTTTTGGTCGAAAACCGAATTGGTCGAGAAACGAGGCGTCCGAAAAACGAGGTTTGACTGTATTTATTAAAAGCATAAGCGTTCTTCATTGCAGGCAAAAGCGTCTTCATTACAAGCATAATCAATTGCTCATTAATGATATGCAATACATACAGGTAGTAATACAGTGCACATCACTACCAAGTACAGTCAAACCTCGGTTTTCAAATGTCTCGGTTCTCGACCAATTCGGTTTTCGACCAAAACTTTCGAGTTTTTTATGCCTCGGATGACGGACAAATTTTGGTTCTCGAACAAACTGAGCGCACTTGAATGCATCATTTGACTCGGGTAGACGAGGAAGTGACACTTCCTCGTGTTGCTTTCCATTGTGAGCAGACGTGTTCAGTAAACATTTTTATTTGAAAAAGAGCGTGGTTTCGGTTTTCGAACAGCCTTCTGGAACGGATTACGGACGAAAACCGAGGTTTGACTGTATTTACAAAAGTACCCCAAAAAAAAGGCCTCAAGCGTGGTAGCATGTTTGTCCCTCAGTGATATACAGGGTGTCCATAAAGTCAACCTGTTCTATCGTCACATCCCTCATCTCGGAAGACACTTGGGTTGTTTTTCACGGTGCTGTTTTCAGCTAACGATTTACAGCTGGTCAGCCCATTGAGAAAGATGGATGCATGGATGGATGGTTACAATAATTGGACTCTTCAGAAATCAACATTGGGCCTTTCCAGCACGTTCATATTAGGAACACTTCTGCATACAACATGATGTCGCTCACACCATTTTAACTGCAATTGTTAAATTATTTATCATTATAAACACTTAGATTTGAAATATTTTGACACATGCTTACACATGGATGATTAAAGTGAGTTGCATACTCAGATACAGTGCAAAATGCCTCCCACCCGTGATTCATAATCTCCCCCCGTGGAGCTTGTTAGGTCATTTTAATAACAAGCTTCTTTCAGCCTTCCCGTAAAGGCAGTGACATTACAGCCCACGGCTACCCAGGGGTGATTACATATGGATGGAGGAAGTGTGAAAGCGGGGGAAAAAAAATCAAGGGATGAAATGAACGAAAGGCAAAGGTCTCACTTGGCCTGCTGTGACGAGTCACTCAAAAACACTATTGCAATTGCACAGCCTATTTCTGCTGTCGTGCCTTTTATTTTCTTTGTCTTTTTTCTTCCTCCGCTCACGTTTGCCAGAGCAGCTTCCCGCCATACAAAAATAATCATCCATCAACTCCACGGGGGTAGTGAGTGCTTCGGAGGGATTTGCTAAACAACGGCATGTAATGATCTAAAGGTCATGTGATGACAGAGCTGTGCCCATCAACAAACACACACAGAGGCGCATGTAAATACTGCTCGGTGATTAATATTGGTTTTAGGTCGGTGTAGACCAGGACCGCTGAAAGAGGACATGTGCCACAGACACGCACGCATGCTTTCCTAGATGGACGATTATACCTGAGTGACGAAGCCCATTTGATTCAGTCATGCAGACATGCAGTAGGCAGAGCGGGTCAGTCTATGTCATGATTAAAAAAAGCCACTTATGTAAGAAAGAACAGACGCACTCTTGATCACCTGCACAGAAGTGTACCAAAAAAGATACAAACAGATTGTTGTCCTCAACAAAAGCCTCACTCAGGACAGGAAATTGCTCCAGGCTAAATGTATTGTTTACTTCAAAATGTAGCCTTAGCCTTTGGTCCTTGCCTTAATTAACAAACAGCAATATGGTAAATGGCTTGCCCTAATTAGAGTATAATGCCTAATTTGCAAACAACAAACAGTGGCTATATCTTATTATATGAAATTGAATGAAAATATGTTATGACTTTAACTATGTCAAAGCGGCCCGATGGTCGACTGGTTAGCGCGGGGGTCGGCAACACGCGGCTCCAGAGCCGCATACGGCTCTTTAGTGACATCTAGTGGCTGCCTTGAGGCTTTATAAAAAAAAAATTGAAAATGGAAAAAGATTTTGATAGTAGGCTAATATAGCTCAAATAGGTATAGATACATGTTGCAGTTCTGAAAAAGGAGAGCTGTGGTGTTGGTTTTTTAAAACGTACACTTTATTTATGCTTTTAACAGTCTCGACAAACACAGACACGTCTGCGTCCGACTCCGTGCCTTCTCTCTTCGTTCCACTCGAGAGGCGTTCAAAGACAGCCTCCGAAAAACAGAAATTAATGATCACCTCACTGACACTAAGAAAAGCGAAAATAATGCACCAAAACAAAAAATCAAGAGAGGAAATCACAAAATAAATTCTATGGGGACGTTTGTGAACACACAACAAAGGAATGAATAACAAACAATTCTGAGCCAGTCCAGTCTCCTAAATATACACAGTATGTGTTTCCTTCGTTGTAAATTTTATAGAAGGCTTTTATTTTTTTGCGGCTCCACACCTGTTTGTTTTTTGGGGTTTTTTTTGTCCTATATGGCTCTTTCATTTTGGGTTGCCGACCCCTGGGTTAGCGTGTCGACCTCACAGTGCAGATGTGCCGAGTTCGATTCCAGCCTTCCTGTGTGGAGTTTGCATGTTCTCCCTGTGCCTGCGTGGGTTTTCTCCAGGTACTCCGGTTTCCCCCCACATTCCAAAAACATGCGTGGCAGGCTGATGGAACACTCTAAATTGTCCCTCTGTGTGAGTGTGAGCACGGATGGTCGATGTGCGATTGTCTATGTGTGCCCTGCGATTGGCTGGCAACCGGTTCAGGGTGTACCCCGCCTACTGCCCAAAGACACCTGGGATAAGCACACTCTTGTGAGGATATGCGGTTCAGAAAATGGATGGATGGATGGATATAACTATGTCATCTGCTCTAATGAATGGAAACTCAACGGGATAGCTTATCATATTAATACACTTAATGAAGAAAATCCCACAAAGCGTGAGAGCACAGAAAAAAACAGCTAACACCTGCTCTCTGAGGAATCATTCTTCACTTCCATTTGCAGTGAGCCATGAGTACCATTGCAATGCAAACGGACAAGCTCAAAGGCCAGTACGTATCCCGCACCTTCTGTCTAGTTGCACTGCCTTTGTCATTATTGAAGATCAATATCCGTTGAGTTGAGAGGACACATTTGTATATTTCGCAGTGCTACAGTGGCCAATAGTGGCTCACAAATGAGACTGGGACCAGTGGGCACAAGACTATGGAGACATCATGAGTGATGTGTTGACGGCGGTTAGGTATAGAGAATCCTTATCCTCAATGGCTCCTGTGTACCGATGGGAACGCACACCCACAGAGTGACACATGGTCCCGTGGAAGTCGATTTACAGCTGGACCGCAGCCAGTAATGGCAGACATAAATCATGGGTAACAGGTGAATACACAAGGGCTCTCCCTCACACACTGAAACCCCCTGAACAGAAACACATTTTAGCTGAACACACACACACACACAGAGCTCTGCAGTTTTCTCTTATGAGCACTTATTAAGTGACTCACTGTCATCTCATGGAGACAAAATGTGGCAACCCAGCCCAAGCGAAAGACGATTCAGTCATTCACTTAACTCTTCATCTATTCTGAAAAATATTACAGATTCATTCCCGTTTGGTTTGACGGTGCTATTGGAGAAAATAAATCAACGCAGCATGGCTCTAATCATCCATAGGTAACTGATTCCGTGCTTATTTGACTCTGTCACGATTTGATATTTCAAGTTCCGCTCTTGTAACATCACGGCTATGTGGGCAACAAAAATAAAGGGCAGAAATTTGTGGGAGGATTTTTGCCTCTGGATGTCCTGAGCGCTCCCCCCCGCTGAGGTCACGACACACAGCACCATCTCGTGACGAGACAGTCCTCTTGGCTTCTTCCCAACGCCCAGCAGATAGTAGCCATGTGTCTGCGTGCTTATCTGCGATTAAGTGCTCCTTGCTTCTTTTGCTTTCACTTTGGCTATTTCTCCATCAGCTGCCATCGCCTTCTGTACCTCTTCGCCTCAGCTTCTCACTCTCTTTTGATTCTCGACATTTCTCGAGTTTCTTCTCAATTTGTCTTTGTGCTTTTACTGCTTCACAACTTTTCCTTTCAATCTCTTTTCCGTATCAGTCTCACAGAGCGCTTGCAGCATTGTGACAATTCAATGTATCGCCGGCGTCTCATAAGCAACACAACACCAGCAGCAAAGTAAAACCTGACTTTCACAGGCTAAGTCGGGGGTCGGCAACATGCGGCTCCAGAGCCGCATGCGGCTCTTTAGCGACATCTAGTGGCTCCCTGGAGCTTCATAAAAAATGTTTGAAAATGGAAAAAGATTTTGATAGTAGCACAAATAGATATAGATACATGTTGCAGCTCCGAAAAAGGAGAGCTGTGGTGTTGTTTTTTTTTAAAACGTACACTTTATTTCTGCTTTTAACAGCCTCGACAAACACAGACATGTCTGCGTCCGACTCCGTGCCTTCTCTCTTCTCGTTCGACTTGAGAGGCGTTCAAAGACAGCCTCAGAAAAACGGAAATTAATGATCACTTCACTGACACTAAGAAAGCGAAAATAATGCACCAAAACAAAAAATCAAGTGAGGAAATAACAAAATAAATTCTATGGGGGCGTTTGTGAACACACAACAAAGGAATGAATAACAAACAATTCTGAGACAGTCCAGTCTCCTACATACATACAGCATGTGTTTCCTTCGTTGTAAGTTTTATAGGAGGCTTTTATATTTTTTTTGGGTCCTATATGGCTCTTTCAACATTTTGGGTTGCCGACCCCTGGGCTAAGTGAAATAATAACATGCAAATGCGAATAAGTGTGACCGGTTGGTTCATAACATCATTGTCAATATAACCAACTGAATGGAAGATGTACCAATGTACAAACACGGGTTACATGAGCGCAGCCCCATTCCTCTGTTTCATGAATAGACCCGAGAACATTTTACACTCTGGGCAAAATATTCATCTTCAACTCAAAGTTACTTCATAAAACGCCTTGCATGTTTTCACTCAATAATTCAAGATGCCTGCTAAAACACAGTGAGTCACTTCGCTTTCGGGAGGGGAAGTTCATTTAAAGTGCTAATTCATACATGCTAATAAGGATTCAATGCTGAACCAGATTTTTTTTTTTTTTTTAAACATGACCCAAGAAAACCCCCGACGTCAGGAATATTCTAACTCCCTGACTAATTGTAAAAATGTGTTTTATACTAACTATTGAGCTGATGCGCCCATGGGGCTAAACGCACTCATAAATAATGTCCTCTTCTGCGGCCTACAAGAACAAGTTATTCAAAGTAAAGTACAAGACATTGCGGCATGTCGTTGAATACATAAATCATATCCTTCATGACCTTATTCAAATGACTCGTTTTTAGTTATATTTAGGAATGACATAATCGAGTGACTGCAAAAGGGGACAACCGCTGCGCGCACGTGCGAAGAGAAGGAGAGGCAGTGGAGTATGACAACAGCGGAGAACGTGAATGTAGGGTTGGACTCTAAAGGCGAGATGTCCTCACGCCGCCCATCTAGCGGCGATAGTCCAAGCCTCTAATAGCGTCTCTCCTGTTTGCCTAAATCTTCCATCGTGTCACTCAAGGGGATTAAAGAAGCTAAAGCCCCCCTGGCTCTGCCAACAGCCCCCTCTGGACCAGCAATCACTTAACTGGGAAGCAGGACTTGATTCCTGCTCAGGACATGCAACAAGTACGTTTGCATTTGAACACGCTACCCGCTAAGGATAAGGAGCACAAGCTCTTGGGAGGATGCGCGAAGCGATTTGATCCGAATGTGTTGATATTAATCCATGCGGGCTCTCACCTTCCTATCATAGTAGAGTGCTGTTGCACGGCGGCCTCCAAAAGGCGCTCGAGGATGGTCCATTCTCCCATGGTTGCAGTTCGGAGGCATACACCGGGGAATGGGGTGAGAAAGGCTGAGCGCCAACCTTTCAAAAAGACACCAGGGTTGGTGTTCGAGTCTCTTCTACGAGTGCACTTGAGGGTGTCACCGAGGCCGTCCAACTTAACGTAATGTTGTGAACCTGAAAAAGCAAAGAATTCACAAAATAGCTCATCGGTTTTTTTTTTTTCCATCTCTCGGGTTTCACCACGAATGCACTTGAAACGTACAAAATTCAAAAATTAATTGTGTTGTGCACGTTTTAAATCCGCCCGTACCTGCTGTCCTCGAGGGTCTTCACACTTTCCTCGGAGTGCACCTGCCAGCGTCCAATCACACGCTCGGACCGGTGCTTTTTGTCTCCAGATGATTTTCAAGAAGCGGCCACAATTAGTGTCAACGTGTATCCATCTCCCGAGCGCAACTACTCTGCCTCCACACACTCGATGAGAGCGGCTTGTCACACCGAACCGGGGTCATGTCCACTTGCTCATGTGATCCTGAATGAAAAGAGAGATGCATCTCCCTCCCATCCTCTTCATCTTTTCCTCTCATCCAAACCGGAGGAAGTCCTTCCTACTCTCCTGCTTGTGGTTCAGGCAGTGGAGAAGAGATGCATCATCCTGTTGCCTTCCTCCAACACAGTTTCCTCCACTCCTGCTCAACCGCTCTCTCCGCTGCTTCTGATTGCTCCACTTCAAGTCGCGCAAGTACTGTACCACACTGCCTCCCGCTCTATCTCTCTCTCTCCGTTTCTCTTAATAAGAGACAACTCCCTTTTCTTTTCCTCACCTCATCTTCCTTTCACTTGGTTCTTCTGTTTGCACCTTCCACCTGACTCGCTTTCGCTCTTTCTCTCTTGCTCTCGGAGCTAGTAGGCAGCCAGACCGAGCGTGTGTCTAGAGGATTACAGAAAGGATTCATCTCTCTGCTCCTCCCCCTCCCCTCGCTCACTCTTCATCACCGTATTTATCCCCCAAGCACCCCCCCCCACACACACACACGATTATTTATAAAATATCTCAAACAGCCACATCACACCGTTCTCAACTAACACTCTACTCATCACAATCATTTTTTTTTTTTTTGTCTCTGTCTGTTCTCATCACCTTCCCTCACACAGTGTCATGCATCATTGCTTCCCTGCAAAGACAACGCTTGCTGTTTACCCACTTCCAAAGCCACAACGAGGCTATGCAAGGATACTGAGCAGGCACACGGGGAGTGTGAGACAGAGAGAAAATGTGTTGGAATGAGTGGAGTGAGGAACCGGCTGACCAGCGTGACTGTGTGTGAAATGACAATGAAATTAGCAGCGCTTATTAAGATTTGGAGTCGTTTACATTGAGGATGCTCTGATGTAACTGAAGTGTCCATACTCTCTGATGTAATATATTTTGCTTGGCAAAAAAGGATTCATATACAGTCAAACCTCGCTTTTCGAACGTCTCTGTTCTTGACCGATTCGGTTTTCGACCAAAAATTTTGAGTTTTTTATGCCTCGGATGTCGAACAAATTTCGGTTCTCGAACAAACTGAGCGCACTTGAATGCACCATTTGACTCCTCTCGCCTCCCTTACATGAGGAAGTGACGCTTCCTTGGGTAGACAAGGAAGTGACGCTTCCTCGTGTTGCTTTCCATTGTGAGCAGACGTGTTCAATAAACATTTTTATTTTAAAAAGAGCGTAGTTTCGGTTTTCAAACAATTCAGTTTTCGAACAGCCTTCTGGAACGGATTATGGACGAAAACCGAGGTTTGACCGTATAGAGAATGGAAATAACTGCACAACATATATCCATCCATCCATCCATTTTCCGATCCGCTTTATCCTCACAAGGGTCGCGGGGGGTGCTGGAGCCTATCCCATCCGTCTTTGGGCAGTAGGCTGGGGACACCCTGAACCGGTTGACAGCCAATCGCAGGGCAAACATAGACGAACAACCATTCATGCTCACACTCACACCGAGGGAAAATTTTGTGTTCAATGGGCCTGCCATGCATGTTTTTGGAATGTGGGAGGAAACTGGAGTACCCGAAGAAAACCCACGCAGGCCTGGGTGAACATGCAAACTCCACACAGGGAGGCCGGAGCTGGAAATGAACCCGAGACCTCTGCATTGTGAGGTCCAGGCGCTAAACACTGGACCATCGGGTCGCTGAAGAACATATAGTGGATAGAAAAAATTCTAGACAACCCTGTGCGATGACACTCATTGTGATATAAAACAAACAAACAAAAAAAATAGCCTCTGATAAATCAGCCATTCATTATTGAATCGCTTTATCCTCTCGTGGGTTGCGGGCCTGCTGGAGCCTATCCCTGCCGTTTCCAGGCAGTAGGTGGGGTACACCCCGCCCTGAACTGGTTGCCAGCAAATTACATAGACAACATAGACAACAATTCACAATCACACTTAAAGAGAATTTAGAGTCTTCAATTAACTTCGCCTGCAAGTTTTTGTCATGTGGGAGGAAACCGGTTTTCCCCACACAGGAAGGCTGAGGCTCGGAATCAAACCCATGACCTCTGCACTGTGACGTACTAACCAGTCACCCACTGTGCCAAATAATTTCAATGCTTTTTTCTAACACAAAGCAAGATCAGTAGAACCCTGATAAATGCTCCTGATCATTTGAATTAGGTGGGTTGGAGGTGGGAAAAATCTAAAATATGCAGAATAGGGGCCCTCGAGGATGGGAGCTGGTAAACCCTGGACTAAGGCAAAGAGCCCTTGCCATATCGAAAATATGCTTATTTACTTTCAGTACAGTCCAGGATTTCCCTGTGACCTGCCTTGCAGCACTTACGGTACTCACGGGTTTAAATCTGGCAGCGTAAGATGGCCGCCGGTGGCTTCACCTCTGCCTAGAGCGAGAAAGCACAATTGTTAGTCCAGTCATATAAAAGTCTGTGCCCTCACTACACTATTGCTTGCCTTATTTGCACACGGAGCGATGATTAAAAGCAGAAAAGAGAGCAAGAGAACGTGAAGGATGGACGTGTTACAAGAAAGTCGTCATTACCGCTGTTCATAAAAATGAGTTCGCTCCTGCCTAAAAGCAGAATGTCAGAATGTGAATCAAAAGGTTTTCACAGAATAAAGTCATTTGTGATGCAGACGGTCTCAGAATCATGTGCAACGCAATATCAATATGAAATACGAAACATTTCAACCAAGGTGCAATCGACTTGAAGTACCTGAAACGTTATTAAAAAAAAAGTAATTTTTACATAGAGATAAAACAAATTAGCCTGTCGCACATATTTTCTACACTACCCATTGAATCTTACTTTTAATTACAACTGAATTAAAACATCACTGAGTAAAATTTTCTTCAACAGTTAAGGCACATGTGCGCCAAATGTTATCTCTATAACTTCAATTGTATTTCGGAGCAAACGTTTTTTTGTGCTGTGAGTCAAGGTCACGGGGGTCACAACAGAGTAATGAGCCAATTTGCCAGCCTTAGAAAAAACAGACTGCATTCATTGATGCTTTAACCTATCAGGTCGCTGGCAATTTCAGCTCTTAATTTGATATTCATTACATTATTAACACCTAGAAGGTACGTTTTTTTGTTTGTTTATTTATTGGCTTACTTTGTGAGAATACAGTGATGCTATTTTGCATACAGTTTTGCATACACTGTAACAATGTATGCATATTTTCTTTTTTTTTTTGGTGGGGGGGGCATTAATGCTACATATTTCCTATGTTTTTGTATTGCATGCGACCCGGTGATCCAGTGGTTAGCGCGTCGACCTCACAGTGCAGTTCATTTCCAGCTCCGGCCTCCCCGTGTGGAGTTTGCATGTTCTCCCCGGGCCTGCGTGGGTTTTCTCCGGGTACTCCGGTTTCCTCCCATATTCCAAAAACATGCATGGCAGGCTGATTGAACACAACATCTCTGTGTGCCCTGCGATTGGCTGGCAGCCACTTCAGGGTGTCCCCCGCCTACTGCCTGAAGACGGCTGGGATAGGCTCCAGCACCCCCCGCCACCCTTGTGAGGATAAAGCGGATCGGAAAATGGATGGATGGATGCATGGATGTGTACTGGATTAAAAAACGGACTGAAATAACTGAAATTAAATGTTGATTTTAAACTTTGACACAGTACAATTAGTCTTTGTATGCTGCTTGTGAAAGGTGCTTGCTAGATTTGTTCACATCTTGTACATCTCCTGGGGGCTAAGCCCTCACTGTCCATAAAACCTATTTAAGCCCCTGGTTGATTATAAACACAGCCACATCCTGGTTATAAGAGCGTGTACACATTTGTGCAACCACGTTATGTCGGACGTTAATTTTTCAGCACCCCTTTCAAAAAAGCAAGGCATTTGAACAGGGGTGTGTCGACTGTTCACTGTTCATATCCACTGTATAATGGAAATACTTTTACAATATCTTACAGAAACAGGCAGTATCACATTATAGGGTGGCGTGCGCGCTCACACAAACACACACACACACACACACACACACACACACCTGGTTGACAGTTTTGGCTGTCGCCTCAGCGTTCAAACTGTCACCTAGGTAAGAGTGTTTCTCTTCACCAAAAAAAAAAGACCACCGTCTGGAAAAAAAGAAACCTTAAACCTAACTTAACCATAAATAGACAAGATGAATGCCATACTGCTATTAAACAATGTTTGTTTTTTATGATGGTAATCGTATGTAATGCACTTGTACTGCCGTGCATCATCTTGACTGGCTGCTGTGTCGAATGTGTCGTGTCACTCGGACTATCAAATGCAAATGAAGGAAGCAAAATATGAGACACATTTATGTGCATGCAACAAAATTTGAAAATAAAAACTCATTTATAAGAATACTTCCAAATTAAGACATCTGAAACTGTGCATTGATATCAATGTAATTTTATTTTATTTATTTGAATTTGATTAAAGGTCATGGAACAGATTGTCCCATGAGTGTATTTATTTCTGAAACCCTACGCATTTGTAGTCATTTACACATTTCCCTCCCCCCCAAATTACAGATCTTCAATCTTCAATCTCACGTGCAAAACGTTCCAAACATCATAGAATTAACTTGCCTTAGCATTTAAAGAGCCGGACGAAAACATTAACTGAAATGGAGCAAAGTAGGAAATATTGGATTATGTATAACAAATTATTATTACCATGACCATAACGTAGTAACGGCATTTTTGAAGTATTCTACAACCAAATGTTGTGTTTGTGTGAGTGAAAGAGAGAGAGAGAAGTCATGATGATTCAGTAACAAATAGAATCACCTGCCTCTCACCTCTGGCCTGTGTCGGGGTCACAGATGCTGTGCTGAAGTCGAGCACATTGACACGCTCCAGATGTGACCTGAGGTCAGGGCTAGCAATACGTTCCACATTATTTAAAACACGCACGCACGCACGCACACACGCACGCACGCACGCACGCACGCACGCACGCACGCACACACACACACACACACACACACACACACACACACACACACACACACACACACACAATCCTAAAACAATTTGGCAGCATTGTGACTCCCACATGAAGAGAGACAAAATGGGGGGAGGGACAAAACACAAACAACTTGGCTGCCATCTGCTTGTGCCTGTTATGAGGAAAAACAAAAAACAAACATATTTCCCTAACGATCAGACAGCTTTGAATTTAATTACTTTTCTTTTTTGTTGGGGAAGGTGCAAGGTGCAGAATGAGGCAAAGTCCTCATTCCAGTTGGAATGAGGACTATATATTATATATAATATATATATATATATATATATATATATATATACTGTATATATATATATATCATTCATATCATTCATTCCATCTTCTGAACCGCTTAATCCTCACTAGGGTCACAGGGGGTGCCGGAGCCTATCCCAGCTGTCTTCTGGCAGTAGGCGGGGGACACCCTGAATTGGTTGCCAGCCAATCGCAGGGCACACAAAGACGAACAACCGCTCTCACACTCACACCTAGGGACAATTTAGAGTGCACAATCAGCCATGCATAATGCCGGAGCAAGAACATGCAAACTCCACACAGGGAGGCCGGAGCTCCATATAAGCCGACGTAACCACTACTACCGGGCCGCCTATATATATATATATATATATATATATATATATATATACTCTATATTACTTGCTATTTTGAGTAATGTAGTGATGGCAGAATCAATAATTTGGCAACACTTTGCTCCAAAAAGAAATGGAACAGCTGGTGGAAAAATTAGAAGCCATGAGACAGTGTGTGCAAAAGAGGAGGATGAATACTAATTTGGCAATATTCAGACTGCCCTTTTTTTTTTCTCTGAGTCTTGCCACTCTCACTAAGATACCTGTGACAGAAGGCACTTGATCTATGTGGCGTCTCGCTCCAAACACTAGAAGGCACTCTGTAAAATAAGTATATTCAGCAAATAAGGTACCACCCATATTTCCTCTGGGCGTTAACAAAATGGAGTAAAAAAGTTCACAAGACTGCCCTTGAGAACAAAAGTGATTAAATAAAACTGACGGAACAATTCATGGTGATACTTTATGCCCGCCTGGCTTTCTCCACTGAGGCTTGATGAGGGGAGCGCGGCTTGCTGAGCCGTAGCTGAGCTGGAGAAGCTTGGTGCTGTTCCAGTTCGCTGCTCAAATGGAAGTTCATCAACCGTTTTTCAGAGCACAAAAGTGGTCATCCATGTTTACCTTTACAAACGGCTGGCATGACCCCTTCTACAACTCCCTGTAAATTGAATGTCAGGCTGTTAAAGTGGTATCGGTATGTAGTACTGCAGCATTTGACTTTGACGTTCACAATTGTAATTTGTAGTGGTCAACCATGAGTGCAGTACAGTTCTGGACCACAACAAACCTTCCACCAATAAGAACCTCTCTCATTGCTTCATTTCACTCTAAATAATTAGATTTTTTTTTTATTTTTTTATTTACACTGTGCTTAAAAATTATGGATACTTAATGCAGCAAACGAAACATGGCACTTGTGTTGTTCATGTTAAGCGCTAGCTAGCATTATAGCTCATCCTTTATGGCAGGGGTGTCAAACTAATTTTTCATCGCGGGCCACATTATAGTTCCCAGTTCCCTTGGAGAGCAGTTATGACTTTGAAACCATATAAGGAAGTCAAGAATAATGGTATATTCAACTGTAGGTTACTGTAATGAGGATTTTGGTAACAAGAAAACTTACAATAGCTCTCTTGTTAAATATTCATTCATTCATTCATTTTCCGAACCGCTTTATCCTCACAAGGGTCGCGGCGGGTGCTGGAGCCTATCCCAGCTATCCTCGGGCAGTAGGCAGGGGACACCCTGAACCGGTCGCCAGCCAATCGCAGGGCACACAGAAACGAACAACCATTCGCGCTCACTCTCACACCTAGGGACAATTTGGAGTGTTCAATCAGCCTGCCATGCATGTTTTTGAAATGTGGGAGGAAACCGGAGTACCCGGAGAAAACCCACGCAAGCACGGGGAGAACATGCAAACTCCACACAGGGAGGCCGGAGCTGGAATCGAACCCGGTACCTCTGCACTGTGAAGTCGACCCGCTAACCATTCGACTACCGGGTCGCTTTCTTGTTACATGAGAATTTGAAATGTTGGTTACATTTTTAGCAAGCATAGAAGTCAACATGTTGGATTTGCTTTCGCGGGCCACCTCAAATGATGTGGCGGGCCAGATCTGGCCCCCGGGCCTTGAGTTTGACACCGGTGCTTTATGCAATCACGTTATAACAGCTTTGCCAATGTTGTGATAGAGAAACAAAGTGCTAAATGAGTTGATGATATCCTGCCCTAAAACAGCCAAAAGTAGGGTTTTTTTTAGGCTGGCACGACATAGCCATGAATGGTTTGTGTTGCTAACATACTTTTAAAGTCACGGATGGGAAATATCTTGCTTCTTCCTTTCTGAGCATTCACTGATTGATTCATATTCCATGTCACTGCTGTCTTTTTTTTTTTTTTTTTTTACAAGAGCAAAACCTCAATCAAGATATCAGCCATTGTTGTCTTCATACCGCACCCCATTTACATTTTTCTTTTTTTACATCAATCATCATCATCATGTGCAGGGGTTGAAAAAATTAGTCTACTTCAACAAAATTAGGACAGTTATTCTTTTTCAAATGTAGGTCGTAAATGTTAAAAAATAAAAAATAAAAAAAAAAAAAGATATACTCATGTACTGCAAAGAATGAACTGAGGGTGACATTCAACGTGGATTTGGCTCCTTGAAGACAAACTGCAGTGTGAGATTCAATAACTGCAGGCACACTGCACCTGTGTTCCACTTCCATGTGTGAAAGCAGTGACATATCTGTTGGGAAAAGGCATGGAGCCATCTCTCAAACGTAAAAGCCTACATTTTCACACCGTTAGTGAATAAGAGGCTTTGCTGAAACTCTAAGCACCAAGGACAAAGTGGTTGCGCCTCATTCACCTCTGCGGGGGCACCGAAGGCAATTAAGCTTTTAAGATGATGGCCTGAAATCAATTACCCCATGCAAAGACGACTCAATCCCATCAGCTTGCATTTTCTTTAAGTCAGAAACATAAAAATAGTCACTCTACTTTGAGTGTTTAGTCAAATAAACTGTTAGTAAGTCAAAACTCTCAAATGAAGTAGAAATATCAGAGATTTATTTATACCCTGCTCTGGACAGTGAATTCAAATCTGAAGAAATCTGCTACAGGATTACACTTGACATGACTGAGCTTGTTGTTGTGCTTCGTTGAAAATCACACTTGAATTGTAGCACACCATGGCTTGGTACGAAAAGTCATTTTCTGATCATTAGAACAATAATGGAACAATTGTTACCGGGTCAAAAGTCACGAACCACACAACCACACTGCCATTTTTAATTTGTGTGGAAAATGGTGGCATTTTCTGAAAAGGTCAGTGGGTCAATACGTTGTGTATGCCCTTTGGTTCACGTTGGTTAGAGTTGGTTCCATGATGTTGCATTTGTGGCTTTCACTGCGCTCCCTTCTTCTCAGACTCCGCGGCATTAAGTGATGGCTCTAAAAGCTCTCTTCTCCACATACTTCAGCTTGTGCCTCCTCTTGAACCTAAGGGCGAGGGAGACGCTCGTTTGAGGCAACGCGCATTTTGAAGAATCTGGATGTCCCCCGTGACCCGAGGATGAAACGTTATGTAAAACTAAAGCAGATTCTTACTTGGCTCTCTCTCTGGGTTCTATCAGGTTCCTCTTCTGCAGACTCTTGAAACGGTCCTTGAGGATGCTGCCCTCTGGCTGTAGAACCACAGCATTACATGTCCCAAAAAAGACAGCCAGGTTAAGTTTTTACTGCACATTATGATTCCTCCATTCATTAACTTATCTACAGAAAGTGGCCAGTTATTTTCTGGAGAGGTTTTCACCCTCCACCCCCCCCCCCCCCCCCCACTGGATTATTTAATTAAATATTTTAATTTTACTGGATGTCATTTAACTTAATGCTATATTTTATATAGCACTTATATTGAACTGTGTAGTTCTTTTCTGAAACATTTATTTTGTGCAATGAAACACTTTGTTTTTTCTTCCTCCTCCCACCAATTTTGTTGCTGTAGACTGCAAATTTCCCCAGTGTGGGATAAATAAAGGTTATCTTATCTTAACCGCTATGAATGCCTGTGGAGCGCTCCAGCTTTAGAGAATTAGTATTCTCTAAAGCGAAGAGAATTAGTATTCTCTAAAGTCAGTCACACTGGTCAAAAAAATGCATTATGAAGAAAAAAAAATGCTCTGGAGTATTTTGTGGGTAAATTTACTCAACAAAAACAGTCCAAGAACAGTAAAGTTTGTACTCGCACTTAAAATCTAAGTTCCCTATTCGTTGGTGTGTTTGGAAATACACTCCATTGCTTTACTCCGAGAGTTTGGAAACTCAGTGCTGATAAAATGTGTCGTTTGATTATACAGAGTGCTCCAAAAAAGGAGCGCCAGAGTCCATTGCATCAGACAGTATAGATGGAAACAGTTCACTCATGAGCTGCATTTTTTTTTATAACAGGGGTGCCCAAGTCCGGTCCTCGTGAGGTTCTATCCAGGAAGTTTTGTTTTCTTCCAACACAGCTGATTCAAATGATCAGGATCATGATCAGCTTCTCAAAGCTTGCTTATGAGCTGATCATTTGAATCAGGTGTGTTGGAAGAGGGAGACATTTAAAACAGGTTAAGTAGCGGCTCCTGAGGACTGGACTTGGGCACCGCTAGTTTATAACATAGGCTGCCTGTCTGGGCTCTAATTTTAGTCGAACTTGAGTATTTGTCGGAGGCAGAGCCAAACTAAGAAAAAAAGTGCAACCAAAAAATATGATCCAAAAAATACTGTAAACACGTGGGGAAATTAATCGAAACAATTAATGGCAATACTATCCCGGCTAGTAACAGGCAAGCTTTGATAGGAAAGCAGTACCTTTAGTTGTCTTAAGGTGCTGGTGAGCTCATCACTTAGTTTGATTTCAAGGTCCTCAGGCTGGAACCTGAAAAGAAAAAAAAGTGACATCAATTCATTGTAATCTGCCAAATAAATTGATTTTTTTTTTAAACAGAATAACCTACAACTGGATAACCTTGAGCAGAAGAGGACAAGTACAGTTGAAGATGCTTATATCTAGCTAACTGCTCATACATATTAGAAAAAGAGCAAGACTGTTCAACAATTTTCCCACAAACCAAACTTGAGCAGGGTTAAAAAGTCAAAACCAATTCTCATTAGAACGATGGCATACTAATAGATTCTCACATGAGAAAAACGAACTTCTGAGTAAATGTGAAATCATCAAGTACTGGAAAATCATGTGCAAGCGGCTGAAAATGTGTTCGCCAGAGCCAACGGGTTCTTCTCCTGCTCTGGCGGGAGTCTCCGTTTACAGAAACCTCCAATACCACCACAAAATATTTGTGCAAGGCATTTTTTGGAAAAACAGTTGCGAGGGTGGAACGTTGGGGGCAAGGCGGAATCACTAAATACGACGGTGTGGCAGGTGGATGTCGACTACGTTGGAATTATTTTTCCTTTGTGGATTTTGATGGAAGAACGTCAGAAACCTTTCATTAAGACACCAGTAAATTGTTTCAAATGGTAAAAAAAATAATGCCAAATATCCTCTCGAATAAACGTGATTTGGTATTTAAGACTATAAATCATATGTATCCCAGTGGTGAGGTTGACATTTTGTCACTAGACAGATGAGGTAATTTACCAAAGAAGGTGGGGTTTAATGGTTTTGTTAAAGTGCATTTGGGGACTTAAGGGAAGCAGCACAATGCAACTGCTCTCCCCAGTGAGTTTAATGTCATCACAGAAAAGCTTTTTAACAGACTGAGACAGATTAGAGGAGCATGTTAAGTGCATACTTGAGTTTGCCAAGGCGCCTGGGCTGAGCTTTCTGGGCCTCCATTTTGGCCTTGCGTTGCTTCTGTCTTGCAGCGGTTTTCTTTTCTCGTTTTTTGATTGCGGTTTTGATGGAACGAAGCTGGAAGAGTTGCTGTTGTTTGCTTTTCTGATTTTTCTCCGCCACCCGCAGTTGCTCCTGATGGAACAAAAGATGCAAAGATGGCAACCAATGTCACATGCTCGCTTTTTGTAAAATTTCACAAGCATTAGGAAAGCTGCATCCAGAATTGCAATAGTTAAAGACAAGACGGATTACTGAAAGCCACGTGAAATCAATTTGAACATGAAGCTACCTTTTGTATGTCATAACTCTGTAAGCACCTTAATTTTTTCCGCCTTTTCTCTTTTTCTTTGTTTCTCAGTCTTCTTCTCTGCCAGTGTGATGGCTCCTCCCACGCATTCCTGCTCTTCCTCCTCGACAGGAGCCACCTGCTCTTCCTCCTCGACAGGAGCCACCTGCTCTTCCTCCTCGACAGGAGCCACCTCTTTTTCTTCCTCTTCCTCTACCAAGCCTTCCACTTGCTCTTGGAAGATCGTCTCCTGCAGACACAAACACATGGTTACAATCAAGGCTTGCCCCGAATTGAGATCCGAGAGTGATAGTGGAGCAAGACGGACTCTGTACCTCTGTTGCTCTATCTTCCTTGTTGGTAGCGAGCTGTCTCTCAATTCTGCTTTCCGCCTTCTGCTTCTTAACCTCCACATCGTGGGCTACTTGCAGTAAAGCCTGTATTCAAAATGTGAGCACATGAGATCATGCAAGTCTTTTGTTTATGATCAGCTGATCATAAACAATTGGTGAAATATATTTGATTTACATAGCTAGCTGCACGTTTGCAAATCCAGAGATCTCATGATACCATTCACACTATAATTTCCTTTTCATTGTCTTTACATTTCCAAAACGGAAATACAGTCAAACCTCGGTTTTCGTCCACAATCCGTTCCAGAAGGCTGTTCGAAAACCGAAATTGTTCGAAAACCGAAACGATGCTTTTTTTTTTTTTAAAATAAAAATGTTTACTGAACATGTCTGCTCACAATGGAAAGCAACACGAGGAAGCGTCACTTCCTCGTCTACCCGAGGAAGTGTCACTTCCTCGTGTAAAGGCGAGAGGAGTCAAATGGTGAATTCAAGTGCGCTCAGTTTGTTCGAGAACCGAAATGTGTTTGTCATCCGAGGTATAAAAAAACTCGGAATTTTTGGTCGAAAACCAAATTGGTCGAGAAATGAGACGTTCCAAAACCGAGGTTTGACTGTACTGTGCTTGAAGTGTCAGGCTGGGTTCATCACTGGACACACCCAGAAATACGAATCAAAAATTCCTTCAAAGTAGAGAAACACCCATACCAATATCTGTGACGATAGCATATATGTGAAGAGTGTGCGTATAAATGCACAGATACTAGGTCACCGATACCACTTCAACCTGCCATGATCTTACAGGTGCAAGCCATGTCGGCCGTGTGGACAGACTATGCGGTGAACACGGGCGACAACACTTTAAGGCAAATGCAAATTGTGCCCTGCTCAGGTGACGACTGAGGTGAGCCACCCACCTAGCAGTGAGTTAGTGTTCAAAATTGCTGCTGCTAGCAGGCAGGATCTGCCCTCCTGCGTCCAAGACTCAGAGGGCACTGAAGCGTTATGAACACCACTAACCCTAACCAACTTATTTTTATTTTGCACAAATGTGAGGCATATTCGGAATGGTCATCCTGTTTGATCGATGACGCCCGCCTTTTCTGCCTGCATGAAGCAGCCAATCATACTGCAGTGGTGGTGGTGGAGGGGGGCTGCCTAAAACCACAATGGGATTCATTAGGCCCCACTAATAGTGGGGCTAATTTACATAACCACACCTTCACAGTGTCCACTGACTTGAGACCCCTGCCAATTCCGATATTTGCATTCATAATCCTTTGAGTCAAACTACAGGAGAAGGACAACTTACCTGATGGGAGAAGAAGTCTGGATTGTAGGAACCTCCAGGCCCGATTACCTCCACAGCAGGTAGCACGGATGGCTTCTTGTTCAATTCCTCTGGCCGCTACCGCAATATAAACCAAGAGATTACTACGTAGGAAGGATTCATATTGGGATAGTCCTGTTTGATACGGTTTGTTACCTTGACCAGCTTCTTGCCCGTCTGCTGAAGGTACCATGGATCTGCTGAACTTTTCGCTGTTCACAAAGACAAACTGAGGATTACTACTTAAGTCTTTTCAATGAGTAAACAGTACGGCTTGGTGGCAGAAGAGTGTATGGTAGTCTGATCATAATGACTTTGTACCTGGCACCATCGAAGTTCAATGGGCTCTTATCATCATGCAAAAGGAGTTGTTACATTCCAACCAAACAGACGACGACACAGATCAGCAGAATAAGAGTGGTTACAAAAAATGTCTGCAAATATCGCACAAGTGTGTTAAGCGTCGAATGTGTCGACCCACTACTGGGAACGTGTGCCATTCCAACCAAGTGTTATGCTGGCAATACACTTGGCACAACTACACTTTAAAAGCTACCCATCAAACGTTTTGAGCATTGCAGCTGTCAAATGTGCAATGTCAAGCACTCCTTTTCTTTGTATCTTTTCTTAAGTGTTTATTGGAGTAATCATGAAACATGACAAACAGCCTGATTACATATTAAGGACAAAAACAAGAAAGAAAAAAATTGTGAATAAAATATAAAAATGTGACTTCAAACACTGATCGGCAACAACCAAGAGCTTACAAAGTGGTGAGTATTGTCCTGATTTTCTCAACCATTAATGGTTGCACATAACGTCTCGTACTTTAATAGGCGTGCAAAGTAAATACAAACTCTGCAACCGGCTTCACTCGATAATTTAATGTTTGTACTCTCTGCCTTGGCAATATGTTGAAGAGATTTAAATTGAGCAGTGTGCTTTCCACAGAACACCTCCAAAGGCCATCTTCAAACGGTGCAGAAAATAAATCAAACCCCAACGAGCTTCTACTTTGGGCTCGTTTGATCACACGAAAGTGGCAGAGAAAAGAAAACGGAGGATTATTTTAGATCAGGCAATCTTAACATTCCCTACCATCTGAACATCAGCTACAAAATTCATCAAGGAAAACCACGTTGTCATCTCGGGCATGGACAACAGAGGAAGGACTTTAACCCACAGTGGATTCTTACAAAGAAATTAGCAAGCATGATTTGCACCTTTGTCAATCAGCAAGACAAGGGAATAAAACCCCCTGAGGATCAGCTTTGCGGCACATTCAACTGATGCATGTTGCCACACTGTCACTGCGCCCATTGACAAATGGAGAGCCTGATTAAGTACCCCTGTCCTATTTAGACCCGCTTCAATTCCAAACGCCAACACTTGCGTTCCAAATACACATTCCCACTCCACGCTGACGCTCCTCTCTCATCCTCCTCAGCTGCACTAGCCATCCATCCAGCCACACCCAAAACAGACTGTCCAACAGTGCCCACATCTCCGCTGACAAAAATGGGGCTGTAAAAATATTGCCCATCACAAGTGCAAAAAAAATACTAGCACCTGGCGCCAGTCAAGCAGCGACCGTCAAATAGCGCGGATATTTACCCCATTAAAATCAGTTCTGGTACACACATACTGCAGAGAAAGCACAACCATTAAGCACAGACCCGCCCTCGCCTTCAACAAATGTCACAGCCTTAATGCTGAGAACGGTCCACAACGGGTCCACACGAAGGACAACAAACATCACATTACCAAAAAAAACACAAAAAAACAGTCTAGCTCTTGAAGAAATTAAATTTCGATCACCCCCCCCCCCCCCCCCAGTTCCATGTGATATGGTCACTTCTTATTCCAATAAACAGAATAGAGAGCAGGCTAATGTATGACATTTGTTGAACAAAACATCACTTACACTCTTGACCCCAAATGTCATAATAATCTCTGTTTGGGTTGTTGTTGGCCTCTGTCACCGCCTTTTTAGCTGTTCTGTTTGGCGTCTGTCTGTTGAGTAGCTTTCTCTGTGTCCGTGGTACTATGCCTTTGGCTGCTAGTTGCTCTAGCCTCTTGGCATGGCCACGAAGTTTCTTTGCATTGGGCTGTTGGTGGGACAGTACACTGGTGAAGCATACAGAGGGGAGATTATCAGTTTGTGCGGTGAACAAGCAGAGGAAGAATAATTCATAGCAAGTACATTTGGTTTAAATGTATTTTATGTACACCAATAGTATTTGCATGCCCTCAGATCCCAAGATACCATTCACACAATAGTTTCCTGAGCTCCTATGTGTTGTCTTCACATTTCCAAAAAGGAAATACTGGGAGCGCAAGGATGAGCTCATCACTGGGCAAACTGTTTCAAAACAATTCATGTGCAGACCACAGGAGATTAAATTCACCATATCTAAAGTGAGGGACTGGCAATCCAATTGGACAGAAATCAGTAAGTGATGCATACTCACTCTTTAATTGGTGGAACAAGGGAGTCATGCTGGAGGATCAGGTCTATCCTGAGAGGACGCTGTGACTTCCCTTTCCTCTTCTTGCCCTGCACTTGCTCCGACGCTTCAAAGATAAAATTTTAAACTTTAGTTCAGTATGTTCCCAATTATTATTTCGAAAGAGTTTCAATGTAAATGCAAAACATGAAATTGTAAAGTAATACCAAACTGATATTATTCTCTTTGGTTACCTTTGTGATCTTTTGGTTGCTGCCCAACATCCAGAAAGAACAAATTGTCATCCGACTTGTCAGCCAACAGGCCACTGCAACAAACAATAACATTTAAATAACACACACGCGCACGCGTATAATGTGGAGTCGTGTCAACGCGCGTTAAAATATGGACGATATGTGGACACGGGAGATCTGTCGTATTTTCTCGTAGAATTTTATTGAACGTTTCACAATAAGTGAGCGGAAAGGCCAACTCACCCGGTGGTCCTCTCCTGATGCCTGATGTCTTCTAAAAAATCCTCTACGTCATTAATGTCGCTGTGTTTGTTCCAGTTCTTTTTCTTGTTTTTGTTAACGCGCTTTCTTCGACTACTAACGTCGCCTGTAAGATCCGAGGACTTTAAACTTAAAAAGCCTGGCTGCGAGGCCACCACGCGTTTCAACCTTCTGGAAGGCGCCATGTTGGAATGGAAAGAAAATTAAACACGTGTCTTCTTCTTTCATAGCTGTTGTGGTGTACTCCGTTGAAACGGATTTTGGCGCCGTCTAGAGGATTGATATCATAACTACTACACAGCCTGCTTTATATGTACAGTACTGTAATCTGTAAGAGTACTGTACATACAGCACAATTATTTTAATATGTCGTCTTGTAGGTTTGGCTGTTATTTCCAATTGTCTGTGAAATTTTTCTTACATATGATATATTCCACGTAATACAACATTATTAAGTGCCCCTTTAGGTTTGGCTGTAAATTGCAATAATGCGTTCATATTGGTTACAATAATACCCAAATAAAATATAAATATAACACAAAATGCTTTATAACATTAGGCCCATGACTACAAAATCGGAGTTTAGTTTCATGTTCTTTCCAAGGGAAATGTAGTTTGAAAACCAATAATATGTTTGAAAAGTTAACTAAAATTTTAATTTCTTAAACTAAGAATATGGTGATGGTGCGCATGGTGTCTTTGTTGGTAAGGATGTTGCGGCATGTGTGTTTGTCCCAAATGCATCATGGGAAACTTCCCTCCAAACGGGCTCCAATATTCTTTTTCTTTTTTTCCCTCCCTTCATTTTGTTGCGAGAACAACGCGTAAGAGACTCAACAAATTAAATCCAAATTGAAAGCTGTATTTTCTCACTAAAATTTCAAAGGTAAGAATCATATTTCCACTCGAACATCAATCTATGATTTCCAGCGGTTCATAATTTCGGATGGACGTATATTTCCTTGATTTTCGCTAAAAACAAAATAAAACGCAGAGCCGTCGAGCCTTGATCTGGCTGCTAAAGAGAACCTGAGAAGCTTTCGTGACGACTCGATTTTGTCTCGGAAGTGCGCCTTGACTGAAGGGTCAGCTGACAAAATAATGTACACCAAGTGGACCCTTGACATGTCTAATGTCGTCTTCGGAAATAATATTCCACTTTCGTTCGACGGGAATGACACAATTCGATCATTTTCTTTCACCACCATTGCGATCACTACTGAATTTTCCTTCCCGTTTACGTTCTTCATGGCAGAGCAGGCAGCCATTATGTGCGGGTGTGTTGGTGTTTCTACATAGGGCAGCCAACAGGGGCGGTGTCACTTGGATTTATTCTAAAATAGCTCTTTTTGAATTGGAAAATATACGCTAGTGCCACATAAGGATAAGGTGTGCTTCGAAACGAACATACCCTTACTAGTGCGCAATGGGAGGGTTTTCAGCAATGCTGTTGTCATTGGTCGAAACCTCCATAACAGCCCGCAACCTCGCTCGTGATTGGATTATTCCGTTGTCAGTTATGACGCAAGACATTCTGCTACTCCACTGCCCCGAAGATAGAAAAAAGAAAAACATTTTTTGACGCGCACATACAATCCGAATAAAAGCATTCCTAATGTTAATTTTTACACAACATACTACTTTTGTATTATTGTTCCAATGTGTATGCCCTCCACATCCTCAACCGTAAGAGTATATTCACATTAAACTTATAATTTGGCATGCATTCATTGAACCAAAAAGTTGTATACTTTCAGCTTTGATCCACAGCAGCAATGGCCCGTACTAAGCAGACTGCCCGTAAGTCCACTGGAGGTAAAGCTCCACGTAAGCAGTTGGCCACAAAAGCTGCCCGCAAGAGCGCCCCTTCCACCGGAGGTGTGAAAAAGCCCCATCGCTACAGGTGAGAGCCAGGTGACTCTTCATTTAGGTCAGACAAGACTATAATGATCTTCAGTAACACCTTGCAGGTATAAATTTCATTTGCCCCATTATGATGGTTTAGTGATATTAGCAGACCTATTCAGGATTGCTCTCATGGATTGATGTGAAGCCTCAGGAAACCAACACTTCTCCTGACTTGTACAGGCCTGGGACCGTGGCTCTGCGTGAGATCCGTCGTTACCAGAAGTCCACCGAACTTCTGATCCGCAAACTGCCCTTCCAGCGCTTGGTGAGAGAAATCGCCCAGGACTTCAAAACAGACCTGCGTTTCCAGAGTGCAGCTATTGGCGCTCTGCAGGTACGTGTCATTCAGAGATGTGGAAGCTTTTCAATGTGGTGATGTCATCTCACTAAAAGGTCTCTCTATTTTTCTTTGGTCATAGGAGGCCAGCGAGGCCTACCTGGTGGGTCTGTTTGAGGACACCAACCTGTGTGCCATCCACGCCAAGCGTGTCACCATCATGCCCAAAGACATCCAGCTGGCACGTCGCATCCGTGGGGAGCGAGCCTAATTTTTTTTTTTTCTCCTGAAATGCTCTTCTCTTGTCCCATCACCATCTTTTCCTTCTCCCTACATAGATAGTAGTTTGGTTTGAGGTTCTCAATATATTATGACTGTGATAACTGTCAATGTGTGATTATGTCTTGGTTGGTGCTACAAGTAGAAGAGTTTCTTTCGATATATCTTCATTTACGTTTGAAACTTTACACTCCTCACTTTAGCTATTGCTATGAATACTGTGTTTTTGCTAGGCATAAGTAGTGTGTAACCTGGAATGAGTATAGTACATAGCGTTAAGACATTTTCACCTTCAATTGGACATATTCATTGATATCATGGGTCTTCTGTTTTTTTCTTTTTTTGTAATTTTAAAATTGACACAAACACAGTCAGTTCTATTTTTACAACAGTGGTGTTTAATATTGTATCCAAATGCTTAATTCTGTTTGTCAATTTCAAATGTCATTGCACTATAATGACTGCATGGTTTGACACTTCTACGCGGCATATATGTAGCAGACAAAATTTAATTTTACACTTGGCTTTCACCACATGATTATGTTCATGCAATGTTCTGATTTTTTTGTTTCTCTCTCAGGTCGATAACCTATTTTTTTCTACTGTTTTTTTTATTTGTGTTTTTGGTCATTTTGAAGGCTAAAACATTTGTACTCCAAAATTCACATACAAACATAAATAAAACTTATTGTGGTTAAATAGAGTAATTGTATGCTATCTTTCATATTGAATCTAACATTTTATTCACAATGACAAAACCACATTTTGCTGTCATAAATATCCTGAGTTTCTGCAATATAGTGTTACATTACATTATTATTATTACATTAAGTCCCAAGAAGGTAGTAATTGGGTACTTGGACAGCCCATGTATGCAGCAGAGTTGCTGCTGTTATATATTGTTTAAAACCCCCCGCTGATAAAATAGTTTGATAAGGCAGGAACAAAAATAAACAAGTCAGTTGCAAATTACGTTTGAAAAGTAAAAATTGTTCTTCCAAAAATGTAATTTTACAAAATAGAATAATTACAATTGCAGGTTTTACTTTAATTAGTATGTCCGTTTACATACACGCCACATAAACATTACATCAAATTAGTATGTCCTTTTACATACACGCCACATAAACATTGCATCACGCCACATAAATAAAAACTCCTGTCACGAGAAGTAACTTATTTTCCAATGGCACTCAATTTACTACCGGAAATCACACGCATGTGGACAAATTATACGACAAAGCAGCCCACTCAATCATGACAACGAGCGCCGTGTTTTTGAACAAACAGAAGCGAGTGTGGTTTATAAACACGTTGAGACTAGTCTGAGAATGGTGAATCAAGCGCAAGTGAAACGTGACCCTAACCAAAAATGACTTCAACCCTGTTGCATTTTGGGACACTTGATTGATGCGGCGGCCATTTTACCCGCTGGACGCTACCTCTCATTGTGGATACGAAGAAGAAAATAGGCAAGCGAAAGCTTTCTCACCACTTCTGTTCACTTTTTCCTGAGGTAAGTCATTTCATATGCGCTATTCTAGTCGTCAATTAACTTTAGAATTTGTAGTGTAACTTAAGTCAGTTCCCGTTTTCCTGTTTTCTTTGAATAAACGCGAGTATTTGTCGTGTTTGAAAATAACACGTCGCGGAGGAGACGACGACAGTGAAGTCGCAGTCGTTCTACAGCTGCTCCGACGAGGCGAATTTCTGTTTCGAATTGTGCGCCGGTTCCACTCGGTGCTGTACTGCTAAAGGGGCCGTTCAAGTCTGCTTTAAATATTCCTAAAATCCTTGGGAATCTCTTCTGTACAATTCTTTCGTCTCCTGTTAACCGGGAGTATAGGCAACTTGTGAAAACGAAGTTGTTTACGTGCTGCTCCGTCTGCCTTGGTCTTCATTCCGTTTGCGCATCAAACCGCCGCCATCATCAGAGCGAGGGAGGCGGGTCTCCAAACATTGGAAGCAACCGCGAGGCCCGCCTACTTACCAAGACGAAGCGCGCTGATTGGCTTATTTTTCATATTTACATTTGAGTCTTGGCTGTAATGGCTAATAGTGTAGCTTTTCTTTTTTGATTGACGTCTCATGCGTTAATGACGTAATAATTTTTTGAAGTTCGAAACATTAAACTGCATTCAGTGGCCAAAACATGAATACTTGCCTCGCTATTGTGACTTATACAATACAATAGCTGTACCAAATGCTTGCCATTTGAAATAACTAATGCACAGTATTCCCAGACATGGTCATAGATCGGAGTTTCGCTTGCAGAGCACCATAGTCAGAGCTGTGTGGAATATTTCGATTCTTCATGTTGCTCCACATTGGGAAGGTGTCACCTTGAGTTATTCATCAATCACATTAAGTATGAAAGAAGGAAACGAATCAGTATTTCCCAAGCATCTTATTTAGTGACAATAATAATAAGTGATGCAAGATAAAATGTGTCTTCATATTGTTTCCATCATCTTCAGGCGATCTTAATTAAGTAGCAATGGCCCGTACCAAGCAGACTGCCCGTAAGTCCACTGGAGGTAAAGCTCCACGTAAGCAGCTGGCCACAAAGGCTGCCCGGAAGAGCGCCCCTTCCACCGGAGGTGTGAAGAAGCCCCATCGCTACAGGTGCATTTTTTTAATTACTTCTCATATATGTCAAAATGTATTTCTTTTTTGCATGAATAATTTTTGCTGAGACATAATTGGGGGGGGTTTCAGCCTATGCTGATTTTTGGCAGGAAAAAAATACTGATTTCCGATGAATTGGTCAATTAATTCCTAACTGAATAATGCAAAAATGTATTTCCCTCGACAATGCATTTCAATGGGTGAAAAGCCACAATATAGAAAGAACAAAATGTTAATTTTATTTTTACTTATTCTATTGATATATTTATTTATTTATTTTGCTGTTCCAGATGGAACACAAACAATACCATGAACATTGTTGTCTTCAAATGAGCACATTGTCATCCATATTTGACGGCGTTTTAAGTAACCACTGATGTCCTAGTGTCCTCTTTTTTTCCTCGTCATTTCCTTCTGTTTAGCTCGCGCGTGATTACACATATTGCTCTGTGAGACAACTTCCTTTCCTGGAGGCCGCAGTGCATGAAAACATAAGATGAAAAGGAGAAATAGACTCGTTAAAGTAAGCGATCCCTGAACTGAAAATTCTCATTATATTTCGATTACAAAGAGCCACAAGTCTATATCTGATATCATCGTCAGTCAGCCTAACATTCAGACTGTAAGCTTTTTTCGATGCTGCTTTATGGACTCATACCAGATAGCCTGTACACTGCCCATGACTTTATTTGACATGCATTGGAAAGCCAACCAAGGATTTTGGAAAAACTCAAATAGGGAGAAAGAGAGATTTTTTCCATGCAGTTTTTATTTATTTATTTTTTAAACAGTGCATTGTGTTCTGCCTCCTGATTGGCTAAGGGACTGTACACTAATGTCAACAGTCTCCGCGCCTCATCATCATGTTTCCCCAATTTTTTTATTTATTTTTTCTCAGGCCGGGTACCGTTGCTCTGCGTGAGATCCGTCGTTACCAGAAGTCCACTGAACTTCTGATCCGCAAACTGCCCTTCCAGCGCTTGGTGAGAGAAATCGCCCAGGACTTCAAGACAGACCTGCGTTTCCAGAGTGCCGCTATTGGCGCTCTGCAGGTACGTGTCATTCAGTGAAGACATGGAAGCTTTTCAATGTGGTGATGTCATCTTACTAAAAGGCCTCTGTATTTTTCTTCGGTCATAGGAGGCCAGCGAGGCCTACCTGGTGGGTCTGTTTGAGGACACCAACCTGTGTGCCATCCACGCCAAGCGTGTCACCATCATGCCCAAAGACATCCAGCTGGCACGTCGCATCCGTGGGGAGCGTGCCTAAATGCTCTCACTTTATCTTTCTACTTTTCACCCATCTGTTTGTCCATCCCTGCTCCGTGCCCTGCATTCCTCTCTCCCGTGTTGGTAGTATGTAGGGAATACTGTTTGTATTATTAATCAAATGTGTAGTCCTGTTTTTCTTAGCGCGCTCAACAGAAGCCTTCTATGGTACCTCCCCCTTTTCTATGTGCATGTATCAACTTTTTGGTGATGAGGTCACCTTATGGACACTCACTGACTCTCTGGTGGGGATAAGACTATGAAGATGAAAATACCACCAATCGCCACAGTGCAAATTTCGGTGGGGGCAAACAGAGGATGGGGAGTTGATCCGCTGTGAGGATGTGCTTCTTCTTCTGACTTCTTTCCAGCAGGGTGCGAGATGATCCCCTTCTGCTCTTGTTTACGCAGCCAGCCTCAGCTCCCAGGTGTGCAGAGACCTCAACACCGGTCTCAGCTGGACTCTCTGTCCCTGCATTTGCATTTGTCTGCATGAGTGTTAGCTCTGATCATCCACAGAGATCTCTAGGCAATCCATCAACATCCCTGGACACAACACTTATTGATGGTTTTTGATCTTTATATTCTTTTTATTTCCCTCAAATAACACTGTGGATATTTGTTTTCACTGCAACATGGAGAATAAACTAAAATAGGATTATAATTGTCCCTCTTTTCCTATAAGAAGAAATGGACCTCAACATTTTTATTATTATTTGTTATATTACTTTTTTTTTGGTTTTTCTTTCCATTTTTAGCCAAAGCTTGAGAGAGTCATTCATGCTAATACGTTCATATGCTTGGCTCGCTCTATTACATACATCTTTATGGGAGGATAGTTCCAAAAGGACTGTTCTCAGAGGTGGAAATGGGTTTTGTTTTTGTTTTTTTTGTAAACAAAATGGGAGGTGTAGTGTTTCTTCAAATATTGTTGCCCTCTCCTATCAGTTCTTTCTCTGCTTCCATTTGATTTTTGTCTCCCTTCCGGATCTTTGATCATCTGTAAACTGGTTCCAAGGTGTAGTTGTTACCCTACCACTTTATTTTTTTTATTAATCTCGTGTTCTTTCATTGAAACATTGGTGGTGGTGTTTTAATAAAGCAATGTTTGCAATTTCCAAATTTGTCATACAAACTGGTAATAAATGGATGTTACACACCAGTTTCAGGTGTGCTTATTTTTTGCTTATTATTAATGCATGAAGAGTTTTGTTTTGAACAAATGTTTTTGTGGGTAAAGTAATAATTGCTGTAATAGACTATGCAATATATTTTTCAGTGTATTGAATTTATTGGAAAGAACATTTGCAGTTGAAAACGACCGAGGCCAAGCAAGCTACGTGCACTGTGTTGTTTCTCCACAGTTTGGTGTTAGCAGTTGTAATGTGCACCGCTAGATGTCAGTAAGAGACATCCCATTTGGTTATGGTAGCAGGGCAGACAGGAGAGAGTTCTCACTACCCGGGCGTTTGAATTCAAGGCCTACCAGGACTCTCCAGCGTGTCTTGGGTCGCCCCTGGGACCTTCTCCACGCGGAGCGTACTTGGAGCACTTCACCAGGGAGGCATCTAAAAGATATTCTAATCAGATACACGTACCATATCAATACGGAGGAGCAGCTGCACTATTCTGAGCCCCTCCCGAATGACTGGACGCTTATCGATGATCTTGTTCTTGAAGCCATGACTCACAGCTCATGACGATAGGCGAAGGTGGCATTCATGGCCGCCTTTACCTACACATAATCAGTACTCAAAAGTTAATTTTTAATCATTGCCTGATATTGTCCTCCATCATAAAGGAAGCTTTCGTGCAATATACTGGACTACTATTGCCTAGCAAAATATCCAAACTGAAATCTGACAAAGGAAAAAAAAATACATTCATGACTAGAAGCCACACTGGCCAAGACACAGTATGAAATGAAGACCAAAAAAAAACTGTTGGAAATTAATGTCATTTTTCAGTACGTCAGAAATGTAGGTCTTTGCTTCTGACACTGTTTGGGTTTGCAAAGAAAGCTTTTCAGGCCCTGGTGGCACAACACCGACCAAAAAACCATGCATGCAGATGCCTTCAAAATCCTGGCTGTACCTAGTAATTTCCGTCCAGAAGAGTTATCAACAGAATCAGTGAAAAAGGGCAGCCTTTGTGGGATCAAACCCTCACTGGAAACAAATCCAATTTACTGCCAGCGATGCAGATCAAACTGACACTGGTCAAAAAGGCATCCAACAGTTCCATACTCCCTGGACAACCCGCCAGATATATACCACTACATAGCAGCACAAACATCAGAAAAGCTATGAAACGAAGCACACAGACCATTTGGAATTATTTCATAAGCATTCATGGACAAAGTATAATTACAATTTTGTGATTCAATCTAATGATTGATTCAAGGGGAAAACGGATCTTTCAATATACAATACTGTACATCCCTCTCGTGGGTTGAAGCATAACTCCTCAACGTCATTTCAATTCATCATTCTACTCCCTTGATTAAAAGAGATAAAGCCATGTCATATTCATTACAATGAAAGAGACATGCACTCATGTCTCTGAGGCCTTGGCTATACTCATTACAATGAAATACACAGAGACAAACAAAACATCTCCTCAAACGGCAGACTTTAATCCTGTTGTTTTGTGTGGACATCACTGTGCACGCACACACACACACACACACACACACACACACACACACACACACACACAACACACACAACACACACATATTTATATATAGATATATAGATATATATATACAGTATATATATATACAGTAGATATATATATAAAGAGAGAGAGAGAGATAGTATATATATATATATATTGTTTTTTTAATGATTTTTTTAAACACATATTTTTTTACACACATACACACACCCTAAAATTCCTAATACTTGGTCAATCATTCTAATATTTTCAGAGTTTGATGTCAGTGTAAGTAAAAATACATTTTGGTGACCATCGATCACAGTTTTGGCACATTAGGCAACATTTAGATTCCGACATTACGGTTTAGACTGTCATATTGCACGGTAAGTGAGGAAGGAGATATTACATTAGTGCTGGCAACAAAAGAGGCATTTGAATGGTTTAATCCAAGATTCCATGCGAACCATAAACTCTTCAGAAATGTAAATTGAATACTGTATACCGTATTGGCCCGAATATAAGACGGTGTTTTTTGCTTTGAAATAAGACTGAAAAAGTGGGGGTCGTTTTATATTCGGGGTCTAGACAGTATACCCATCCACGACGCTAGATGGCGCCAGATATCAATGAAGCGAATGCTGAACTTGACTCCCCAAGCCAAAGTGAACCCCTGTCACGAAGAATAAAAATGAAAATAGCGTTAGCATGAAGAAGAAAAATAAAAAATAGCGGTAAGAAAGAAAAGAGAAGAAAATAATAGAAGAGATAACAGAAAATGGAGAAACGTAGCGACAATCTGGAGAAAAGTGGGTCAAAGATCGGCCAGGTTAACCGGCAGCTGAGGAGAAGTTATGATGTCATTTACATTTCAAAAACCAGAAGCCATTCATTTACGAATGTGATTGCACTTTAGTTTACATATTTAAGTGTTCAGATATTAAGATTTGAATAACATGATTTTTCTCTCAAATATATTGTTATAATCATTTGTTTCAGATGTACTGTAATTATTTTCTGTATACAAATTAATTTGGTGTTTAAATAGTCTTTTTTCAAACTTGAGTCTTGAAAAAGAGGCGGTCGTCTTATAATCAGGGCCGTCTTATATTCGGACCAATACGGTAGATAATCTTTTCCTTTTTCTTGTCAATTCTGTAACAGACAATTGTTGAACCGGGTCAAAGCGATATGTCAGCTTATTCGCAATTATCGTATGCGGCTTTAATATTAGCTATACATTCAGAAAATAATTTTGTAATACTGAGCTAGGATGATATCATACAACCAAAAGCAATAATTACGTATTTTGCTTGAGGATACATCCCCAAGGAGGAAGCAATTTGCTTCACTTTACCAATACGACTGCGGCGTCGACATATTCAAGAAGGTCTCTTTGTATATGTAATGTAAATATTGTCTATGATAATGCTTGCGGTTGTCAAGATGGGATCAGCAATGCTAGGCTAATGTGTGGAGCAAAGTTAGTGCCGTCTCGTCTAGAGGGTATAAATTTAAAAAACATTTACCCACTAGATGAAGATTATTTGTTTGTGAAAGACATCAACTGGAGATCAAACCTTACATATCTCCGATCACCAAATAACTTGTAACAAGAACATGAACACTTGTGTCTCTGGCTTATGGATGATGTAGTTGCCTGACGCTGATGTTCGTCATCTGCCTCAACATGTAATTGATTGAACGCAGCCACCAGTTTAATGCAACCACGTGTGCGAATGAAGCACATGCATGCATACATATTTCATTCTAATGAGAATTCTTTCTTTGTAAGTGCGTGTATGTGTGTGTGTGTGCCATGCATGCACGTGTACAATAGTGTTCACCTTCCCCAAGGTCTGCGCGGTGGCCCTCCATCTGTGGCACTCAGGGGATTATAGCCAATCTGTCTGTCTGCTGCTCAAAGTGCTGACCATCAGAGCAGCACCAGATTAACACAGTGTTCAGATTGGTAGACGGGGGTGGTGTATGTTTGCGGCCGAGGAGAGATGTGGGGGTGGCCGGGGGGGGCCTGTTGGAAGAGAGGGATGGATGTTGAGGAAGCGAGAGATATTTGGATGGGGAATTCAGTGGTGACAAGGGAGCAGGTTGAGAGGCTGGGGACGGATTAGTAAACAACTGGTACACGAGGAAGGAGGGGGCATGGACTTTGGAGGGCCGCAATGATGGGGCGGCTTGAGGGGTTGGGTGATGAAGAAGCATACCAGATGTACAGTACTGTGTGTGATGTATTTATTTATTATTATTTAATTTGTTTGTTTGTTTATTTAATTATGTATTAATTCGTTTATTTATTTTTGCATGTCAGTGGTATGAAGAGTTGCTTATTGGCCAGAGACATATACCAATTTTAGTAAAGTTGCCATTTAATTGATACAGTATACATGTATTATGAAAAAAAAAATCTCCTGGTCAATTATTGCCAGAAGATTAAATACTTACTTATTCACCAACTAACCGCCATGTCAATGCAAACATCCAGATAGCATCATCAAGGAAGTCAAGAGAAGCAACAACACCCTCTTGGTGGTCTGGCTAGAGTTCACCAAAGCCTACCCAAACGTACCACACCAGCTAATCCGAAAAGCACTGAAGACATTTCAGATACCAATAGAGGTTGCGATGCTTGGGATGTTACAGGGTGAGTGTTTGTGGTTTTACCCTCGAATAGCAGGAGCTTGAAAAGGGCATCACGGCAGGATTCCAAATTTTGGTCGCTCTGTTCGTGGCCACAGTGGACCTGCTACTCAAGGCAGTAGGGATGCAGTGCAGTGCTCCTATACCGGGGGTCGGCAACACGCGGCTCGAGAGCCGCATACGGCTCCTTAGCGACATCTAGTGGCTCCCTGAAGCTTTATGAAAAATGTTTAAAAATGGAAAAAGATTTTGATAGTAGGCTGATATAGCTCAAATAGATATAGATACATGTTGCAGCTCCGAAAAAGGAGAGCTTTGGTGTTGTTGTTTTTTTAAACATACACTTTATTTATGTTTTTAACAGTCTCGGCAAACACAGACACGTCTGCGTCCGACTCCGTGCCTTCTCTCTTCTCGTTCGACTCGAGAGGCGTTCAAAGACAGCCTCAGAAAAACGGAAATTAATGATCACTTCACTGACACTAAGAAAAGCAAAAATAATGCACCAAAACAAATAAAGCAAGCAAGGAAATACATTTTATGGGGGCGTTTGTGAACACACAAAAAAGGAATGAATAACATAAACAATTCTGAGACAGTCCAGTCTCCTACATACATACAGCATGTGCTTCCTTCATTGTAAGTTTTATAGAAGGCTTTGATTTTTTGTTTTTTTGTCCTATACAGTACAGCTCTTTCAATATTTTGAGGTTGCCGACCGACCCCTGTCCTATACCAACTAGAGCAGGCTGTCCTCGATTTGAAGCTCCCTGGCATGTAATATTTTGATTACATAAGAATATGTTGTCAAACCGCACAAAATGCAGCGCTCAGTGGTACTTATTTGTTTTCATTTACATGTTTCATATTTATGGCCTATAAGTGTGTAAAAATATTTATTGTAATTGTGATTACTGTTCTGTTAGCATAGGTTACTGATAGACTATGCCGTGTACTGACTCTCATATACATTCGAGTTCGGTTTGGAATATAATCCGGAATCACACAAATTAACCAGCGAGGTAAACTGGGGGTGGGATGGTCATTTGATAAAATGACACAGAGTGACACCTTTGCATTTTATGCAATTCTTCTATTGGATAATATTGGATTTGAAATATCCTACAACTTCTTCATGATAATGAGTCTGTTTAAGTTTAAGAACTACACACAAATTCCACTTGGATTTGTTTTTCTTAAGAATATGCATACATAAAAATGTATTATTATTATTATTTTTTTAATTATTATTCTTATTATTTGTTGTCGTTGTAGTTGTAGTAGTAGTAGTAGTATGTCAGATTTGTACTCCATGGACAGCACTTTGTATGAAGCAATGATTGTTTGACTGCACTATAACTAAAGTTCAGTCGAGTTCTGCTGCTGCTAATGATGATGATCAGGATTGTATGCATATGAAATACTGTATTACAAATATGGTTGGAATGGTCAAAATATGGTTTCTGACTGTATATTCAAACATAAAAACATTCTTGCTTTTACTTGGTTGCTGCATTTGTGTGTAAACATGACACACCCACAGATTTAACAGATCCACTTCATACAGCATACTGTATATCCAGTAAAAAAAAAAAAAATTGGTTCACAATAAAAAAAATTCTGGAATGGCCCCGCCCCTTTCAACATGGCTACTCCAAGTGCTTTAGATCAGAAAAGTGGTCCGGTGTAGAGTCCATGTAATCCGACAAACAGATATAACGGAGGTGGGTGAACAACATATGAACTTAAAATGCACTTCAGGCCTTATGCCACTTTAGGCCCTATTGCTCCATAAACATGACAGCTTCAAATGTCAGGCTCCATTACATTCACCCTTGTTTCATTCTGTGCCTCTCTGTGTTTGATTTTTTTTGGTTTTTGTTTTTGTATTTCTGTATTTCATGACTACTGCCCAGCAAAAGACAATCGCGATTATCATAGTATGGGCAACCCGTTGGGGTGTTCATCAATCCTAAACTCTAAAGTGTCCATGATTTGAATAGAATATCAAATGTGAGTTACAAGGAAAAGTACAGAGAGAAAGTAAAAGATAATGCAACATGTGTATGAGGGATAATAAATACTTTGTAATATGCTGCCTAGTTGGTTGACTCCGTGTTCACTCAACTACAAATTGCATCAACTTTTGGATCTCTGAGTGTTTTTGTGTGCCGTCTCATGAAGGTTTGGGCCGTCAATTACCCTGCAACTTCAGGACCATGGACAAGAAAAACAGTTCTGGGTTGCGCATCCACACCGCCCCCTAATGACCAGTTCAAGTAATGACAACAGGCAAAACTGTAACAGTACATTTCTATTTTATTCAACTTGATTGATCAAAAGTTCCGAAAGTAATAGTTTGATTAACATTTGTGATACATTCGCTTCAAATTTACACAAAGTGTTGGAAATGTTTTTTTTTTTAATGCATATAACCAGAAGACGGCATGAGGAGTTTCGCACCACTACAAACACAATCTTTAAATGTATTGTTGAAACTTCGTTGAAAGCGTCTATAAAAGCTAACCTTTTTTCGTAAACATAAACATTTTGATGCCGATATTTTCTCTTGTAATGTTGGTCTCCTCAAGTGTGACATTATTGTGATAAAACAAAACAATGGCAGCCTAAAAATAATAATAATGATAATGATAATGATAATGATAATGATAATGATAATGATAATAGTAATGATAATAATAATAATAATAATAATAGTAATAGTAATAATAATGATACATTTAATTTTGAAAGCGCTTTTCATCATACTCAAAGACACTTTACAAGAGTTTAAAATAAAAATGTACACTTTAAACCCAAGCATACATGATTTAAAACAAACACATTCGCAAAATAAATTAATAGACTTTAAAAAAAAATACTACATGTGGTCTAATACAGACAACCGCATATAAGCATAAAAACAGAAGCTATACAAATGCATGCATGACCCCAAAATCAGTAAATATTTGTAAGCGGGTGGCCTTCACTCACAAAACAGCAAATGTCGTATTGTTGTGTGTTGGCAGCATGCAGACTTTAATAGCCTCTGAGTCCCTGAGATGAAACAAACATGTTGACTTGTTGTTTTCACATTGTGTCTGTGCTCATACGAGTACATGTACACTTGTGTGCCTGTATTTGTGTGTGTGTGTGTGTGTGTGTGTTTGCCAATGAGAGAGAGAGTGCAAGATCATGCGTCATATGGGGCAACTTAATGGAGGCACCCGCTCACCCCTCACCCATCCCACCAGTTTGGGATTGGTCTTTGGCTCCAGCTCTGAGGATTAACTCACGTTTCCCCATTTTTTTGTCCTGTTCCCCTCTTTCCTTGTTCCATTTCTCCCACTCTTTTCCCCCTATCACATGATCCGTTACATCATGGGATTGAGGTCAACACTGGATTAGGGCGAGCGACACAAGCGAGAGAGGCAACGCTGGAATTACTAAAAGTGAGGGAGGAAGTGCAATGCGTGTGTGTGCTTGTGTGTGTGTGTGGGTGTGTGTGTGTTATAGGAGGTGTACAGTATTCAGATGAAGAGAAAAAGAGATGATGAGAGAGGACACAAAGAGAGGAGTATGCATTGGAAGGCAAAGCCAGGGGTTGAAGACAGAGGTTGACTCTAAAAGGGAGCTTGAACATGAACACATGCAAAGGTCTTGCTACAACCGCAGAAAAGTGTCCATTTGGACAAAACTGAGTTCTATTTTTTGTTTGTTTGTTTGTTTGTTTTTCAAAATTAAAAGCTAAGATTAAAAGTGCCCAAACTTCTTAAATCAGTCAGATAATGTAATGTGACACGCACAATACATTTGAACTTCCTCTGACTCACACCAATAGTAAAAGTACTCACATTAATGAAGTACAGTAGATGTACAGGTACCTGTGGAAGAAAAGTAACTCTGGTAGTATCAACCCATCCATTTTCCGATCCGCTTCATCCTCACAATGGTCCTGGGGCGTGCTGGAGCCTATCCCAGCTGTCTTCGGGCAGTAGGCGGAGGACACCCTGAACCGGTTGCCAGCTAATCGCAGAGCACACATCGATGAACCATCATTCACGCTCACACTCAAACCTTGGGACAATTTAGAGCGTTCCACTAACCTGCCACGCATGTTTTTGGAATGTGGGAGCAAACCGGAGTACCCGGAGAAAACCCACGCAGGCACGGAGAGAACATGCAAACTCCCCATCGGAAAGCCACACCTGGAATCCAACCCTGCACCACTGCATTGCAAGGCTGATGTGCTATAAACACTTGACCACCAGGTCACTAACTCTTGTGGTAGTAGTCGTAAATGACTTCATTTAAATAAAATCCCTCCATGAACGATCACCATGGTGGAGGGGTTTGTGTGTCCCAGTGATCCTTTCGGTTTTACGCCCCTACAGGCTTTACGCCACTGGCAGGGTCACCCATTGGCAAATGGCTCCGATGTGAGAGACTCTTTTTCAAATAAACACAGAGCAAATTAATCTTGCCACTCTTTTCATTCATTCATTTTCCGAACCGCTTGATCCTCACTAGGGTCGCGGGGGGTGCTGGAGCCTATCCCAGCTGTCTTCGGGCAGTAGGCGGGAGACACCCTGAATCAGTCGCCAGCCAATCGCAGGGCACACAGAGACGAACAATCATTCACGCCCACACTCTCACCTAGGGACAATTTAGAGTATTCAATCAGCCTGCCATGCATGTTTTTGGAATGTGGGAGGAAACCGGAGGACCCGGAGAAAACCCACGCAGGCCCGGGGAGAACATGCAAACTCCACACGGGGAGGCCGGAGCTGGATTCGAACCCGGTACCTCTGCACTGTGAAGCCGATGTGCTAGCCACTGGACTACCGATCTTGCCACTCTTTCTGGTGTTATTGGAGACTTTTGGAGACTCTGAGATGCTCTCCAGGGCAACATGTGTTAGACTTCAAAATTCTTTTTGCTGCTACCATCATGAGTTACGTTGTCAGTAAAGACTTGTGAGCCTGTTCCAGAACCAGCCGTGCAAGGCCAAGTCCTGACTTTACCTCCATCATGCTTTGGACATGAGCGTGTGTGATTCGGGTCAAATGCAGATTCTTTTCTTTCTTTCTCCATCCAGATTTTGGCCATTTTATCACTTTGACAGAGGTTAATGTTGATCTTATCTGTCCATAAAACCACTCTTGCCCTTATATACTTTTTGCTGATGAGGTTTTTACATTTGTGGTACGGCCTGTATATTTCTTCTCTTGAATTCTTCTTCGAACAGTGGATGGCCATACCTTCACCCCTCCCGTGTGGAGGTTGGCAACGGTGTCGCTGACTGTTATCTTTGGGTGTTTCTGACAACGTTTCTGTCATCAATTGCTTTTGATACTGTTGGCTGACGTGTTTGATGCCTGTTGCTCACTACAATAGTCATTTCTTTCTTTTTCAGGACATTCCAAATTCTTGTTTTGGCTAAGCCCAAATGTTGATTGGATAGCTCTGATTGATTTCCCCTTTTCTCTGTGCTTCAAAATGGTTTGCTCTTCTCCCACAGACATCTCTCTAGTCTTCATGTATGCTTAGCAGCAAATGCAGATGTCACAGGTGAAACCAAAAGCTCAAAAAAACAAGCACTGTCTCATATTGAAGCGATCTGCCCAAAAGGCAACACCTGAGCAACTGCAAAAACCAATCATGTTCCAATACTTTTGTTCACTCGATAAGTAGGCGGTTTCAAACAAAAGGTGCTCTGTCCTGAGTTGTTAAACACATCGAGATGTAAATACCAAGAAATAAAAGCAGGAATTCTGAACTTTTATCTCATCTGTACCTTTTGATCTGAAACCCAAATGTCTTCTGTGACAACAAAAATAAAGAAATTGCCCTTGCCTTTTCATTAGCTTGAAAGGGGAAGTGTCAAGAGACAGACAACTGTTCACACCTTTCAAGGAGTGGGAACTGAACCCATACTGCCTACACCATTGGTGTCAAACATACGGCTTGCGGGCCGGAGTCGGCCCCCGAAGAGGTTCGATCAGGCCCGCAGGATAATTTTAAAATGAAAAAATGCATACAAGACACGGAATTAATATTTTTAATAAGGTGCAATTCATGGATTATCCACTAGGAGGCAAATTGTTTTCTCTTTAGTTTATAAAGTGTCTGCAGGGATTAAATTTGGGATGTTATATGCACGTTTAAATGGTTTAAAAATCATTTCTTTATAAATCTCAGTTAATCTTAAAATGCATGACTATATTTTTCAATACCATTTACTTGTTAAGTTTTGTGCCTTTGTACAATCAGTGGGATCAGTTGCAATGCATATGCTGTATGTGAATGATAAAAGTAAATTGCAAATTTGTCGAAGTAAATCTAAGGTGTTTCATGAAATGTTCGGTAAAAGATATGTTCATTAAATTTCAACATTTTCCTCATGTTCTTGTGCTTCGCGATACCAAAACAAAGGAAAGACATGATATTTTGGTTATTTATAGCAGAGTATGGTATAATTTTAATGGTCCGGCCCACATGACATCGACCGAGGCCGTATGTGGCCCATAATGTGAAATGAGTTTGACACCCCTGGCCTACACCAAAGTCACCATCAGTGCAACTGCAATAGTCACTCATTAATATCCCGAAACAACATGATGTGAGAGCAGACCATCAGCAAAACGACCAATATCGTCATGAAAGTGAGAAGATCTTAATCCTGTTTATTAAATGAGATTCGTCCAGAGAAAGTTGGTCGCAGCGCTGAAGCGATGACTGACAGTATGACAAGGAATTGCAAGAGAAGGACGGCGACGAAGGGGAGGAGGAAGAGGTAGACAATAATCCTGTCTAATTCACTTAGGGTTGCGCTGAGGGAGCAGGACACTAAGAGGATTTTGGACATTCTCTAAATTAGATCAGCAAGAATAACAAACTGCCAGAAGAGGTGGAGCAGAGGGCTCGAAGGGGGCGCGCTGCGAGAGGTGGCATGACCTACCCGAAGGAAGCGGGAATGAAGGAGGCAACATGTGCCAAGAGTATGAAAAAAAACAAAAAACAGAATACGTGAAGCAGGAGATTCAATTTTTCCATTTTGGGTTTCCACCTCAAGACATGGAACAAAATCAAGAAAGTCATGCCAACGTACACCGTGCAAAAACTCACCAACACAATCTAAGAGGAGTGGCCATCGTCACGAACGGACAGTGGTCACTCAACGCCATAATCCAAATGGTTTGGGGCAACGCTAAACTCACACTTTTACCATAAGTGATATTTAACAAGGCGTTCAAATTGTAATCTGCAGCAAAGCCCGCAGCAGACGTGTATGCTGAGGATGACAGTCGCCGGTTGATCCATTCATAGTGTAATGCTGATCCTGTTAGCACTGCTAGCTGCAGATCATTCAACCCTACTTACACCGCTGTAGGTGTGATTTAGCAGCATTACTGCGCGATTACAAATCTTCTTTCATGACTTCTGGTTTTGATTATGGTTGGCAACAGACATCAAAGTCACGCAGAAAACAGCAATGGAAGTGGCACTTGGTATTTTTACAGGCGCTATCATTATAGATATTCTTGATCTGTTGTTCATATATCGTATACATATGTGCATTTTGCATGGAGTTTTACCATTTGGGATCATGAATATTATTAAAAAAAACAAAGACTGAATTTGGTGCTATATGTGTGCCGTGAATTATATGTACATGGATGAGTGCTCAGCCTCGTGCGTGGCGCGTGTACGTTTGGTGGCATCGGGATTAGGAATCGATTAAGATGAAATTGGACTGCGGGCCAACAGGCGGGAGAAAATGGTGCGGATGGAGAGGGGGAGGAGGGTGCCTGCGATGGCAGAGAGGCTGGTCAGCTCTTTCAGCCTGTGGCATGATTACAGTGTGCCTTCGGAGCAGACTGGCCGCCAGCTTGTTTCCAGAGGATTAGAGCTCGGAAAGAAATGAATCATATTTCTAAGTCCAGAGTGTGTCTGTGTATCTGTGTGTCTCTGCACTCCTCCATATGTTGCCACTGGGGGAGGATTACAGGACCCTATCTATCTATCTATCTATCTATCTATCTATCTATCTATCTATCTATCTATCTATCTATCTATCTATCTATCTGTCTGTCTGTCTGTCTGTCTGTCTGTCTGTCTGTCTATCTGTCTATCTGTCTATCTATCTATCTATCTATCTATCTATCTATCTATCTATCTATCTATCTATCTATCTAGCTAGCTATCTATCTAGCTAGCTAGCTAGCTAGCTAGCCCACCCCACTCAACATATTCACCTGGGATGGAGCATGAAGAGCTCGCCTACCATCACATCCAACTCTACTCATACCTGTCAACTTTTCGCAGCGCCAACCTGTATAAACTACAAAAAAAATCCTTATAAAGAGCAAAAAATCCTTATAACATACCAAAGCATTTTATATGTCAAAATAACGGCAGAAAAAACCCCACGAAATTTTCAATGATATTTATTGTAGATCTCCATAATACAATGTCTGGTTAATGTCTAATCATCATTCTACTTAGTGGCATTACTGTGTTCAGAGTTGTATTCCTGCGTTACTTTTTTCACCAACTCCAAATGCTGACCCATTGGCTCGAAGTTACAGCATCCATTCATATTTACTTTGCACTGCAATAATGCTGTCAGTGTTTCTGGTGCAAGCGATTTTCGGAAATCTGTGGGAACCTTTCTCACAACACAGGGAGGCCGGAGCTGGAATTGAACCCGGTACCTCTGCACTGTGAAGCCGATGTGCTAACCACTGGATTACGGGCCGCCCAACGGAACTACCTGTTAGGGGGGGGGGGGGGGGGGGGAAACAACGGAAATTTTCAGAATCTGTATGATTTGTGCGATACGGCCATATACGTAAGATTCACCACAAAATCCGTATGAACTATGGCTAAACCGTATGAGTTGACAGGTATGTCTACTATCCTTTTTTGGCAGATCTACTTGTGCTCATGCAAATTTCGTGTGGCAAATGACAACTCTTCCAAATGTGCAAGGGCCAAAGACAGAAAACGTGTGCATGAGACATTCACAGTAGTCACACTTGGTAAATCACGCTTGAGCAGACATGTCACTCACTGTCTCTGACCAGTACATTTTGATGAAGTTAAAATGTCCAAATACGGGGACTCTGTTAAACTACTTTTCAAACATCTTTAGCTTGATAGTTTGACTGTGAGCGACACAACAAAAATGTTTTTTGTTTTTTAACTGCTTGTTGTAAGGTGTCCTTGAGTTCTCAGAAAGGAGCCCACAAATAAAATGTATTATTATTATTATTATAAAATGATCTTGCAAAGGTTTGGAGAACGGGTGAGCCACTGAAGAGCCTCAGTGGCCTTATCACGGAGGAACTTCTCACACACTCCTGCCACACGAGGCTTGGCATCATCATGCAACAGAAGGAAGCCAAGGCCAATAAGTCTGATGATGACGTCACTGTATCGAAGAGCAGCCAGGGTACCCGTGTCTAGCAGGTGTGGTTCTCCAAAAACATGCCTCCCTTAAACATTGCTGCGAGACCACCAGAAATGCCTGCTGGAGAATGCTGCAATATAGTCTGCCCTGTTTTGGTCACAGAAGGGCTCAAACCTTGCACCTCCGGTTCTAAAGTTCAGGTTCTTACAGTTGCAGTCAACATAACAGAGACAGCAGCAGCATGCTGGAATAAGCCAGACAATTTTTACACAAGGTTATTTAATGTCTCAGAAACATTAAAGCTATCTATTGTGGTAGTGGTGCAGAGTGGTCAAACAAATACAGGAGACAAATGAAATATACAAAAGAATAAGAATCATTCAGAAAAATAAAGCAGAGATGATATAATTATGCGAAAGACAAAAGTAGAGTAAATTACAGTGAAGAAGCAGTTACCAGAATTGTTCCTATTACTGCTACTTTTATCAGATAAAACCCTGAGTTGGAAAAAAAAAAAA